>LNAC01000712.1:1166929-1217280 GCA_002007465.1 Ailurus styani
CGGCCGCTCCCCTCTCTTCTTTTGTAACCGCAGGAAGCCTTGCCCAGTTTTTGCTGGGGAAAGGGCTGGGAAAGGGTCCTAATAAATGGGAAAAGCAAGGGGAGAGGTGGAGACACTGTCATTCCAGACCGTGCTCGGCGGCTGATGCTTTTTAGTGCCACTCTGCATTCCTTATTTCAAATGAGGGCTGGGGAACACGGGTCGTCCACCTACAAGAAGAACCAGACAAAAACTGTCCAGGACGGTGTGCAACAATAAGTGACAATTCATAGAGACAGCTTCTCCCGCATTCTGCCCCAAACTCAACAAACACCTATCCAGCGCTTGCCCTCAGTAGAGACAGCCTATAGAGAGGTCAGGGAGGCAGGGACAGAGACTTTAAGCCCCTTTGTACGTCGCCTCCCCCCACCGCCAAGGTTTCAGTACCTAACCTGCTCCCTGTACTCCCTATAAATGTTAGACAGGTCAACATAAAAATGCAATTGGAGGGAGTGGATGCACAGGGTCAGCCGGGGAGTGAGGTTCTGGGTGTTGCCGCTGTGCTAGGTTGTATTCGATATGAAGATTTCTGTTCAACTGAGCATGTGCAGAATGAGCCAACGCCATCAGACAGGTATATGCCTCAGTTAAGGACCAATAAAAAAAGTCTTTGTTCCTCTGCACAGCAGAAGTGCCCAATTAGTTCATAAGTCAGCTTCCAGAAATCATCTGGTAAAATTCTCAGTGCGGTAATAAAAAAGAAAGAAAGAAAGAAAGAGATAGTATTTACCAAAGTGTGTGGGGGGAGGGGGGAGTGGAGACTCAGCCTATTTTCTCAGGAACGTTTTGTGCAAACCGCTTGACCACTCCCTCAAGAGACTGAGATTTGCCAGTGTTAAGGATTTGAGTACTAAACATTTTTTACAATGCAAATCAGAGGGAAAATGTAATTGTATGAGAAGGTCTTTCTCCTTTCCCCCAAGAGCTTGTGCATTCTCTAGACAAGGGAGATTTCAAGCCTGAGAAACATTTTCTCCATTAAGGGTCCAGCAGTTCCAAGTCACTGTCACCCTAAGTTGTCACGTCCACCTGGTGCACAGTGACCCTCACAAGTCACCTTGTCAGCTTCACTTCCTCTCCCCAGCCCAACTCTGAATTATGCCAAGACTTATCAACTTCATTTTGGGGCTTGTTATCTTCCACAGGGGCTTATATTCAGAGGTAGAAAAGGGCAATTATAAAATTGTGGAGTTGAATAAAAAAAAGACAATTATAGAGATAGGACTGCACCCCCGCTCATGGAATCACAGCCAGTTTCCATCTGGAAAGAGCCTTAGACGTCAACCACTCCAACTCAATCATTTACAGATGTGGGCGATGTGATGGTTGCCCTCTCAGGAGCCATTCCACCCCTCCACCATGGGGTAGCGGCTCTGGGTTTGTCTGGGGTTGCAACCTCACCTGGAGAGGTGGGTCCTGATCTGTTAAACTAGTAAGTGCAACCCTCTTGCCACAACGACGGGCCTAACTTCATCAGCTCCTGGCATTCCGTGGTCGCTGGCCTTGAGTGGTTCAAGGTCTTCCAATCAGCAGAAGCTCAGGACTTCCCCCCAACCTCTGATCTCTCTTTCTCCCCAGCCCAACCCCCAACCACCACATTGGCTTTGAACAAGAAGGTATGCAGCCTCAGTTACTGCCATCAGACATCTGTACCCGTGAGGGTAGTCAGACGTAAGATGAAGGTGGACTTGAGCGGCAGCAGGGTGATGCCCTCAGTGACATTTTCAATCTCTTGTTTGGCCAACTCTCTATACTTTCCAGTCATATAGGGCAATGAATTTACTTACTGTTTAAGCCATTTTGAGTTGAGTTTCCTATTACTTCTGGAGAAAGCATCCTACACATGGTACAACAAATGAGAAAAATTCAGAGACAAACATATGTCCATGGTCACATACTTCATAGAACATCTCATCAGAGCCTAGATCTCCCAGCTCTGGTGTGGTATTTAGTCATGCAGAAATTCTCTGCAATGCACATCCCTAAGAATTCGTAGCACGTGTTGTGGCTGGAGGTAGCTCCTCTCTGCTTCTATAACTAAAATGACCAAAGCTTCTAGGAGCGTCTGGGTGGCTCAGTCATTGAGCATCTGACTTCGGCTCAGGTCCTTATCTCAGGGTCCTGGGGTTGAGCCCCAGGTGCAGCCCCAGGCTGAGCTCCAGGTGGTCAGGCTCTGGGTCAGGCTCTGTGTCACCAGGAGTGAGCTCTGTGCTCAGTGGGGAGTCTGCTTCTCCCTCCCCTTCTCCTGCTCCCCCAGCTCTTGTTTTCTCTCCCTTTCTCAAAGAAATAAAATAAAATCTTAAAAAAATAAAGTGACCAAAGCTTTTAAAGTTAAATTACTTAATTCTTCTCTGGGTTTCTTACAAAAATCTAATACTCTTCCAACAAATACAGTGTCAGGTATAAATGGTCAGGTGTCAATAATCTGTTTTAGTTTTCACAAAGAAAATGTTAAAGTAACTAGGTGCATCAGTTAGATCGTGTCCACATGTTAATAACTGAATATAATGGAAGTTTAAACAAATGGGGGGCTTATCTTCCTCACAGAGCCAGAAGTCTGGAGGTGGGTGGTTACTAACACGGGATCAGCTACTCCACAGTGTCATCAATGACCAGGTTCTTCCCTCCACTCTGCAATCCCGAGTCCCTCAGGCTTGTTCTTTCACCATCGCAAGATGGCTACTGCAATTTCCAGCATCGAACTGCATTCAGGGGCAGGCTTCAGCAAGGCAACAAGGATAGGCAAGGCCATTTTCTTCCCTCTCCCATCTCTTAGTAGGGAAAGAAAGTATCTCTTCACATCACTGGCCACAACAGTCATACAGCAACCCTCGCCTGCGTGGGAAGCTGGTGACATGGGTATCTGACTTTTCCTGCCTCCTCTTTGGAGCTGGGCAAGGGAGAAGCAGGTGGGGGATGGACTTTGGCAGCCAATCAGCAGTATTTCCAATATTAGGGAAATTATCAATGAAATAATTCTAGATCTTCATCATAATGTAGATATACCTCAAGTACATGACTGATATAACTTTACTGAGATATATATATATAGATAGATAGATATATATTTACTTTAAAAATTCAAGAACATTAAAAAACCCACAAGGATGGAATTGGTACTAGAGAAATTTAATTCTCAGATGGCAGGGGAAATCTTCAATGCCTTGGAGGCATTGGACTTCCTCGCAGTTGCATTAGACACTCTCAGGTTGTTGGGCTCCCACATAATTTCAACATGACACAGATATAAAAGGGAGTAACACGCTCTAGAGAAATATTAGCATGAGAATAACACAGAGGTCAGGGTGGAATAGGGTTAATTTAGGCAATTTGGGGTTCAGCCTCATTCTGTAGCTATGATTGTTTAAGCAAAAAAAAATTTACCGAATTAATGAATAAAATTAAAACTGACACTGTTCTAAACTGGAATAAAGTGATTGCCTTGTGATATAAGCAGGCCACTCTAAGCTGAGATGAGTCTCTGGAAAAAGCTGCATATACTAGTCTTATACTCTGATATCATCCTGTGAATCATTTTTTTATATTTGTCTTCAATATCATATTGCAAATCATGTATTTTATATTACTTGCATGAATGTCTACTCTAGCCACTGAGGTTACAGCTACAGATAAAGCAGACATGGTCTCTGCCTTTGCAAGTTTTGCTCGAAAAGAAAACAAGTATCAGGCAAGGAATCACAATGAAAAGTAATAGTCATTAGGTTGTGGGAAGTATGGGGAGCTAATAGCAAGGGGACATATAGGCCAGGGAAGGCCTATGAAGAAAGTATAGAAATTAACAGGGTGGGAAGAGTGGGAGCCAGTTGATCGTAGGTAGAGAGAACAGCATTTGTGGAGTCCTGGAGGTGAGCAAGACTATGCTCTTTCGGAGAAGTAGGTCATGGCTGAATCACAGAGTGTAGCAAGAAAGAGGTCAGAGGTGTTAGAGACATAGGGAGGGGCCGGAAAGCAGAAGATGTCAAACACCATCTTAAAGAGTTCACCCCTTAGAAAACTGCACGCTTCAGTGGTACTAGAGTCTTATGTGTAGACCGAGCCCCTCCAAAGGTCCAAGCATGAATGGAATTCTACATAAATAACTCTTCTCTGCACTTGTGCAGACTGTCCCCTCCCTTAGTTACTTTTTTAAAAAAAATATGGGTACTCCTATAGTAAATGAAATCCTTCCAATCATTTAAGCAGACACTGTAGGTACTCCACTCAAATCCCCATCGCTTCCTTTTACTATTTCTGTGTGTGCCCCTCTCCCAACTTCAGCTGGGTTTTGCTTCCAGTGCCCACGCCTGTGACTTCAGAGGACTACCCACAAGTTCTTGAAGTCATTTTGCCCACATGGAAGTGCCTGGGCTTTTGGGTCTCTCTGGATATTTAGTGCAGGAATGTTGAAGCCCAGGTACCTTCTCTGAAGAACAGGGACAACTTTGTGGGTTTGCTTACAGCCCGAGCTCCCCTTGGGAAAGGGACAAACAGGACTTTCCCCGGCTCCTGCCCACTCCCTCTCCTCCTACTACTTTCTCTCATTCCCTAACAGGTTTCTCCTGGGAGTTCTTCCTTAATAAATCATTTGCTCATGAACCCCCTTATCAAGATCTGCTTTGGGGGGGACCTCACCTAAGACAGGGGTATTTCTGTAAGGGACAATTGCCTCTGAATCACCTGGGAGCTTATGAAAATCGTTTCATATGTTGATATCCTGGCTCTACACAGGACTTACTGTATCTGAACGTTCTAAAGCATGTCATAGGAATCTGTATTTTTATAAGCTCCCCAAGGTGAGCCTTAAACACCTAAAATTAAGAACCGCTGCTCGAACACCAGCCACTGAATAAGCTCTGTGAAAAAAAGGAGCCAGTGCTGACCTCATCGTTAGGTTGTAGAAACCATAGGAAATGCAAAAGAACACTTCAGCGAGCAGAAATGGATCTGAATACAAATGCGTTTCCTTCTGTAAAACTCTGTCTAAAGATTCATGTTACCCTTCTTCCTTTAACATCGATGGACAAGTCACTGGAAAGTTTTGTTTGACAGTGGAAACGAGATCGTCTCTGGACACAGCACAGTGCCGCTGTATACTGAACATGTCCTAGTCAAAAGCAGCCACTTAAGATCACAAGTATTCCCAGACCCCCTGGAGATTCAACATTGTGCTGCAGGCATGCTAGTGCAGATTACAATGTTCAGGGTTTTTTAGTTGCAAGTGACGGAAGACCCAAACCAGCTTAAACAATATGAAGAATCTCTTGGTTCACATGATCGAAAAATCAAAATGTAGGGTAGCTTCATGTAAGACCTGAACCAGGATTCAAATGATGTCATTTCTTCCAGTCTTATCACTGTGAGTTCTAAGATACTAGCTTCATCCGTAGGTTTGACGAAGAGGCCCCCAGAGCTCCAGGCTTGAAGAAGCAAAAGAGCTGCCATTGTTCAGACTTCACCTTAGACATCACCATCCAGAAAAGGAGTGAAAAGGAGTGTTATCTGGTAGGTCCTGCCCATGCTTTAGAATTAGCTCTCTCTCTTTGGCCTTATTGAGGCACATGACCCTCCCTGAACAACTCACTGTAGCCAGGGAGTGAGTGTCACTGAACAATTTAACCAACCGGGGCCCACTCTTGAGCTGGATGTGGGAATCAATCTCTTGGTTGAGAATAAAAACGAAACAAAACAAAACAAAACAAAAAAACCTAGAAGAGGCTCTGAAGGAAAACCAGATGCTTTCGGCAGGAAAAGGGCGGAATAAATGGTGGGAAGGCTTCCTAGCTTTCCTAGTTACCTAAACCCTGGCATTGGCTTTGTCTTAGCATGTCACTTCTTTCTTCGTGTTCAACTAGTCACCACATCCTGCTGATTTTTCTTACACAATTTCTTTGAGATTCTCTTCTTTCCCATTTCTTTAGTCTCCAGCCCAACCCACTTTCCCATCAACCCATGTTTAGATATTGCCTCACTTTACTCACTAGGATCCTGCCTCCAATGGCTTGTCCTATCCTGTTCACCATGGGGAGACCCAAATGAGGCTGATGAAAGAGAATTCTGAGCATCTAGAACAGTGCCTGGTGTGTAGTAGGCATTTAAAAGGTTATTTGTTGAATGTTGAATAAATGAATGAATGACTTTGCAGCCCTTATCATTTCCTGGAATTCTCTTTTATTTGTTTTGTGTATAGCCTTTCTTCTTCAACCTTGAACTTAGAAATTGTCTAGAACATAGTAAGTACTTCATATATATTTCTTAACTAAACAAATGCCTATGTTTCTTTTTTTTTTGAAGATTTTATTTATTTATTTGACACAGAGAGAGAGATTACAAGTAGGCAGAGAGGCAGGCAGAGAGACAGGGAGAGGAGGAAGCAGGCTCCCTGCTGAGCAGAGAGCCCAATGCGGGCCTCGATCCCAGGACGCTGAGATCATGACCTGGGCCGAAAGCAGAGGGTTTAACCCACTGAGCCACCCAGGCACCCAATGCCTATGTTTCTTGAATTGGATTAGAGTCACTCATAATTAGGAAGAGATTGAGGAGCCCACAGAAGCAGTTAAAGTGGTTGGATTCTGTGAAGAAAATGCATAACAGAAGAAACAAGATTTTTGTAGAGGAGGGGAGAGTCAACAGTATCAGAACTGAAGACATATCAAAGAGAACAGGGAATTGGATTCATTTCTACTAATTGAAAGTAGTTCTACTAGCTTTCTTTTGTGTAGAAGAATAAAATCTCACACAGCATTTGGAATTTTGCCTTCTGTCTTCACTATGAGAGATTTTGAAGATGAAGCAGGAAATTAAATTAGTATCTCCTGAATTTCCTCTTTTGGGTTTCCTGGTACTTTCTTTCCGGGTTGCCGCTAAGCTATCATATTATGTGGTAAAAACACACGATCCGCTGCAAAATGTCCAATGGGTGACTTATATTGAGCCCAGCCCTGGCTAAGTTGCAAAGAGTCATGTAAGTCACCTAAGCCTCAGTGGAAAGGAGTACAATTTACTACACTAAGTGCACTGTGAAAAAGGTCAAGTAATTAATAAGTCACCAACATGAAATACAAGCCTATGGGCACTGGTAGGTTTAATCATTTACCCTCCTCTGGGCACAGTTGGAGGAGATCCTCTCTGGGGGTCTTTTCTGATGGTATGAGTCCCCAAAACTCTCAAGGAGCTATTTTCTTCTTACCATCCTTTTTCATAAATAATACTTTCCTTTTGTAAATGGAGACTCTTTTCCTAAAAAATCTTTTTTTCTTATAGAGATCATCTATAATGTCGGGATCTGCACTAATAAGATGTTTTCCATTTTGGTCAAGGGAAAAAAATCACTATTAGATTTTCCACAGGCTGTTTGTGGTAATTCTCAGATCTGATAGGAACTCTTCAATGATATTTTGCCTTAAGTATTCTAATCAAATATTTCCCATTCAAGCTTATTTACCCTTGTTATCTATTTTAAATTGTCGCATAATGGAGACAATAGCTAAGAAAGTAACCTTTTAAAAGACAATAGCAAAATCAATCTAAGGGGAAGAGATAGGGATTGTAATGGTCTGTAAAAAATAATGGAAGGACTATTTATTGAGGGCTTATTATAAATGCCAGACACTATACAAAGACATTACACGTATTTCATTTAATCCACATAACAACTTTATGATGTAGATATTACTGGCCTCATTTTACAGATGAGGAGACTGAGACTTGGAGGGAAGTTGACTAATGTCCCAAGGATCACACAGTCAGAAAGAGATAGACCAGTATTTGAATGAGTCTTCCAGATTGCAAAGCCTGAATCAGCATGCACCCTGACTTTGGCTTTCTTGTGTTCCTCAGGGGCAGTGTCTTTTATTTTCATTTCTTTTATTGTAAGCAAAGTATGCCTCAGGCAAAAGGTACAATGTGTCGAATAAAACAAGATTAAGAGTTTCTGCTTGTTGAAATGTTTTTTAGTGGAAGGCATTGTGCTTAGTATCTTTCAAGCATTTATTTGCCCATTCAGTAAAACTTTATTGAGGCTTTATTACATATGAGGTGCTGAGGAGATAATAGTGAGCAAAATCAACATGATTCTTACGCCCTTGAAGTTCATAAGTTAGTGAGGTGGGCAGACGTGAATTAAATACTCACAAAAGCAAATGTATAATTAATTCTGCGGGGGTTCCAAGACTATTCAATGGGGAAAGGACAGTCTTTACCACAAATAGTGTTTGGAAAACTGGATATCCACATCCAAAAGAATGAAATTGGAATCTTACCTTATGATATGTTTAAAAATTAACTCAAAATCAATCAAAGACCCAAGCATAAGATCTAAACTATAAAACTCTTAGAAGAAAACATAGGGAAAAAACTTCATGACATTAAAGTTGGCAATGGTTTCTTGGATATGATACCAAAAGCATTGGCAACAAAAGTAAAAACATAAGTGGGACACTATCAAAATGAAAAACTTCTGGGCAACAAAGGACACAATCAACAGACTGAAAAGGCAGCATATGGAATGGAATAAAATATTTGCAAATCACATTTGTGATAAGAGGTTAAATTCTAGAATATAGGAAGAATTCCTATGACTCAACTAAAAAACCAAATAACCCAATTAAAAAATGGGCAAAGAACTTGAATAGACATATCTCCAAAGAAGACATACAAATGGCCAATGAGCATATGAAAAAGTACTCACTCATCATTAGGGAAACACAAATTAAAACCATAAAGAAATACTATCTCATACTCATTAGAGTAGCTTCTAACAGAGAAAAACAAATGAACGAAACACACACACACACACACACACACACACACACACACACACACACACAACCAGTGACCAGAAAATAACAAGTGTTGGTGGGTGAAGGCGTAGGGAGATGGAACCCGTGTGCACCACTGGTATAAACATAAAATGATGTAGCTGCCATGGAAAACAGTATGGCAGCTCCTTAAAAAATTAAAAACAGAGCTACCATATGATCAACAATACCAGTTCTGGGTATCTGTCTAAAAGAATTGAAACCAAGTTCTCGAACAGATCTGTACATCCCTGATGATAGCAGCACTATTCACAATAGTCCAAAGGTGGAAACAACCCAAATGTCCATCCACAGATGCATGGATAAACAAAATGTGGTGTATCCATACATTGGAATATTATTCAGCCTTAAAAAAGGAGGTTGTGATACACTCTACAACATGGGTGAACTTTGAGAACATCATTCTGAATGAAATAAGCCAGTGAAAAAGACAAATACTGTAGGATTTCACAAATATGAGCTATGAAGCGTAAACTCATAGAAACAGAAAGTAGAATGGTGATTGCCAGGGGCTGGGGGGAAGAGGGAAGTGGGAGTGATTATTTAATGGGTATAGAGTTTTAGTTTTACAAGAGAAAAAAGTTCTGGAGATCGATTGCACAACAATGTGAGTACAGATTAAGATGGTAAATTTCAGGTTATATGTATTGCATCTCCACTTTACATTTAAAAATAATTTTAAATGTATAATTTAAACACGTATCTCTAATCTTTTTAACAACTCTATGAGAAAGATTTTTATTGGGCTTACTTTATAGAGCAAATTCAGTTTTAGAAAGGCTAAGTCACTTGCCTAAGGTGACACAGTTAGTCATGGGTGGGGATGGAATTTGAACCCATTTCCTTCACCTAAAGTTCATGTTCTAAACTGTCACCCAACTTAGCTAGCCAGGTTTTCAAACAAATGAACTAAACTACCTCTTGCTGGACTGAGTCACTGTGGTTGGAGAGATCACAGGGCACCAAGGTTGAGAGTGGAGTGTGGGTAGCATTGGGGGTGAAGGGTCCTGATGAAGGGCCTGTATCCCATGATTAGGTCAGTTCCTCTCCCCTCCCCCCTCCCCCAATGAGAACTGAGTATAAGCCTGGAACCAGGGTAGCAGTTTGGTTTCCTTTATTTCTATTCTATAAGTTTTCTATAAAGAAATTTCTAAGATAACACCTTAAACCCAAGTGGAAATAGAGCTTAGAAAATTTTAGTAGAGCTTAAAAGCGTGTTGGCAGGGCAGAATGGCAATCAGGGTAAGTTCCTAAGATAAAGCCCCCGGTTACACTCCAGAGTTCAGGTGATTGCTTTAGCCTAGATAAGGTGGATGGGTACTGAAGAGCACTTTTTCCAGGGAAAGAAGAAAAAATGGTGACCGATACCCTGGCCAGACTATCCCAGGAGATTGGGGTGAGGGTAAGGGCTGTGACCTGTTGAAGCATTCAAGGATCTTCTGAGTGAAGTTAGTGTAACGGTAAAGAAAGTGCTCCACACGGAATGGTCTCACAGACGCAGGCTGCCGCCATTATGAGGACCGAATGCTGGGCCAACAGAGAAATACAAGCAGTGGATGGCAAGAAGAGACTTGGTGGTAGACCAATGGGCTCCCTGCTTGTGTGGGACCAAACAGAGACAGGACTTTGGTCAAGTGAAGGAATATAGCCCCTCCATAAGCTCAAAAATAGCCTAGCTCACCTGGAGGGGGCTGACGTAGGTCATGGTTGCATAAACCAATTCATTCCCAGAAAAGGCCTAAAAGTCTCTGAAGATTCTTTATGACCACGAACTTGAGAATATAAAAAGGGCTGGGAGAGGATTCTGGGTATTTTGGTACTGCAGCTTCTCGCCCCAATATGATAATTTTTAATAAGAAAAACCTGGGCAAACTATTGCGCCCCCTTAGCCTGTGGGCTATTTTCCTCACAATTACTTTTTCTGAAAGCAGTATAACCAATGCTAAAAAGAACACTAGATTCCACAGTGGTCTGGAATGAATGTTTTAAAGAGGCAAGGAACATCATTTGAGTGGATTTATTCCACAGAAGACCACATAGTATATGTGCAATAGTCTGTTGAAGCTCCTGGGCCGAACTGAAAGTCGCTCATTCCCTTATGACTAGATCAATGACGATGACCAAATTCGTGGTAGGCCTGTTAGAAAAAACCCACTAAACATGAATGTTTCTGATTCAGAGACTTCTAAGACACAGGGGGGGTGTCTCTTTTCAAACGTGGGGTTATTTGAAGTCATGAAACCCACCACTGAAAGTCATTATAAATCCACATATGCACGGATAATTATACCATTGTGATCTCTTCTACCTCAGACTTTTGACTGAGAGGAATAAACACTGCAGCGGGTCTCCAAGCTGAAATTTGCTGACTCATGAATCCTTATCCTTCGTGACCTGGTTGGTAGGACAATGCTGAGGAGGGAGGTGGGGAGGAGCTTCCAGTTAAGTCATCATTTATGTCTGGAACACTGAGGCAGTTTTATTGTACCTTACCAGGCACTTGTGGGAAGCATTGCCTCCTCAGGGAGACCAGGCGCTGAGGCAGTGCTGGAGAAAACGGTTACAGGGGAATGATGGAAGGCATCATAGCTCTCAGAAATGAAGGGACGGAACACATTTTGGCAAGGGAAAAAAACGGCTTTCTTTAGCAAGTTCCTATATAACTGGGTTTTAGAATTAATTTTCTTTCCCATATCCACTTTAGCTTCTCTTGAATTCAGATAAATAAACTCAATTTTGAAGCAATTCGTTAATATTAGTCACGCACTCATTCTTTCTTTTTGTGTCTATTAAGTGCCTGGCAGGGTGCTTGGCCTGGGCGGCTCCTTGGGGGGAGGAAACTGAGGAAAACAGCTTCCTCAAAGGATCAGAGGAAATGGATATGGAATGTAAATGGAGAAAAGTCCTCTCTGGGAAGACACCACTTTGTGTAAAGTGGGGGGTTAACCCAGACTGGGAATCTAGTAGGGGAAGGTCAGATAAGGCGCCCCCAGCAGAGTCATGAACTAGGTCAAGGGTTGGGTTTGGGGGTGGAGAAGTCCAGACTGAAGAAATAGCTCAATCAAAGGCCTTGTGGCTTATTTTAGGAACTGAAAGAAGGCCTGTGTGACAGGAACAAAGGGAGCGAGTGGGAGAGTGACCCAACATGAGGTTGGGGGCATAAGGATTTTGATTCCTTCAGGAAGCAACTGTTAGGTTTTAAACAGGGGATGTAGCTTGGAGAGTACATTGGAGGGGAGCAAGAGTGGATGATGAGAAATGACTTAGGCTTTAGTTTAGCAGAGATGATGATAGATTGCATGAGGATGGCATGCTGAATGTTCTCTAGTCCCCGCCAAATTTTCTCTCTACCTTCTTCCTCCTGCTTTATGCCCTGGGAAGCTGAACTGTGCGAACCACATAAACAGGATCCTGTGCCCTCTGGGTTCTGGTTGAGTTTGGCCAACAGGGAGCCCCTGTAGAGGCCTAGAGAATTGGAGGAGAATGAGGTCAAGGTGTTTATTTTCCCAATTCCCTCCCTCCTAGGTTGCTCTTGCTGGCTGTGTCCTTCATCAGAAGAACATATTCCTCTCAAGTTTACCTTCTGTCCATGTTTCTCTCTTTCCAGATTACTGCTCCCTCCCTGGGTCCCTTCAGGTCTAGGGGTGGTGATAGCTTTGCTCGTGTTGCCAAGGATTTGTCTTTTTTCCTTGGATTTCTCTCTTTTCTATTCTGTGTGGTTTCTCTCTGCTCACCCCCTTGTAAATAACCCCCGTCTCCAATGATCCCAGTTTGAGTGTGTCATGTGTTTCCTGTTGGTACACTCACTGACATAGGTGGTGGTGGGATGTAAACGGAAATGAGAAGACGGGAGATGTATTGAGGAAGTTAAATTAGCAGGATTGGTGATTGTGAAAAAGCATTACTTATAGACATAAAAATATTACAGTAATAGTACTTGTATTTTTACCGCTAACAAAATAGATGCCATGGAGTATTGGCTGAAAATTATATTTGTGTTCATCATCATTTACAGGAATTGTGATTTTCAAAAGCAGCAAGATTCCAATAGCAAAAGGGAGACAACAATGACGGGAAAAGTAATATTTGGTAATTCCGCTTTTACGTCCCCCCCTTTCTCTTCCTCTGACTCTGCCTGTTTTTCTCTTCCATAAATATGTTGTGAATATCTTTTTAAAAAAGATTTTATTTATTTATTTGACAGAGAGGTAGAGAGAGAGCACAAGTAAGCAGAGCAGCAGACAGAGGGAGAGAGAGAAGCAGGCTCTCTGCTGAGCAGGGAGCCCGATGAGGGGCTCAATCCCAGGACCCTGAGATCATGACCTGAGCCAAAGGCAGCTGCTTAATCAATTGAGCCCCCCCAGGCGCCCTGTTGTTGAATATCTTAACAGGAAAGCTAGTCCTATAATGCTAGATTCAAACTCTAGGCAAAGACTTTCTCCAATTATCCTGCTTGGTTTTGTTTTTTGTTTTCATTTTGAGAGAGAGAGAGAGTGTGGGGTGGAAAGATGCAGAGGGGGACAAAGAGAGTGAACCTGGCGCACCTGGGTGGGTCAGTCGTTAGGCGTCTGCCTTCAGCCCAGGTCATGATCCTAGGGTCCTGGGATCGAGCCCCGAGTAGGGCTTCCTTCTCAGTGGGAAGCCTGCTTCTCCCTCTCCCACTTCACCTGCTTGTGTTCCCTCTCTCGCTGTCTCTCACTGTCAAATAAATAAATGAAATCTTTAAAAAATTATATAAAAAAGAGAGTGAATCTCAAGCGACTCCATGCTGAACAGGGAGCCCGATGTGGGGCCCAATCTCACAACCCTGAGATCATGACCTGAACTGAAATCAAGAGTCAGACACTTAACTTGACTGAACCACCCAGGGTTCCCCCTTCTTGTTTTTTGTTGGTTTGTTTGTTTTGTTTTTTGTTTTTGTTTTTTTTAACGTGTGTTCCCTGGTAGCATCCCCTGGACTTTGCTCCTGAACCCTTTACCATCATAGGGAAATACAAGCAAACCTACTGAAAGACCACTTGTGACCTGTGCAATTCAGAAGTGTCTAGGGTTGGCCCTGCTTTTTTACCTAAATCATACCAGAGTAAATAAAACCTCCAGGTTTTAGGTTCTTCCTGAAGGAGATGCCACAATCTTCTCTGATGAGTGAAAATACCTAATGATGTGGCAGTCTGTGCCCCTTCCTGATTTCTTTGGGGATTAAGACTAGTTCATCATTATACTATGAATAAAAGATGTTCATTTACCTGAAAACTTGATCTTTCCAGAATTATTTGCCCATTTCCTGATTTACCTTCTGTAATAGTTTCCTGTTGCTGCTGTAACAACCACAAACTTCGTGGCTTAAAACGACATACTTTTTTTCCCCCTCTTTCAATTCTGGAGGTCAGAAGTCCTAAAAGGAGTCGGCAAGACTGGGTTCCTTCCAGAGGCTTGAAGGGCTAATCTGTTTCCTTGCCTTTCTAACTTCTAGAGGTCATCTACCTTCTTTGGCTCATGGTCCCACCAGCCATGTCCAAAGCCAGCACTGTAGCATCTTCCCCTCTGTCTCTCTCTCTCTTTTTCTCTTTCTGGGCCCACCAGGATAATCACCCCATTTCAAAATCCTTAATTGAATCACATCTGCAAGGTCCCTTTGCCATATAAGGGCACATATTCACAGGTTCCTGGTCTAGGGACATGGCTATCTTTGGGGGGCGGGGCATAATTCAGCCCACCGCAGCTTCATTCTTATTGGTCTAACCCAAACACACCTCCTCTTTCCCAACTTCACTTTATTTGTTCCTATTGCTAACGTGTTCTGCTACTACCTCTCTGTGTATAAAAATCATCCTCCAATTCTTTGTTAACTGAACAAATATTTTTCTGAGTCTTGTGCTAGACTTGGAGATAAGTGGCGAATGGGATACTGCTAAGATGTCACTTCCCTCTGAAACCTCCCCATTAGGCTTACACTTTGGGGAGGGAAGCCCTAAGAGAAAGAGTTGAACTCTGGGTTTTTGTTTTGTTTTTTAAGATTTTATTTATTTATTTGAAAGAAAGAGAGAGAGAGCATGGGGGGAGGGGCAGAGGCAGAGGGAGACAAGCAGACTCCCCGCTGAGCCGGGAGCCCAAGACAGGGCTCTATCCGAGGACCCTGAGATCATGACCTGAGCTGCAGGCAGATGCTTAACCGACTGAACCACCCAGGCGCCCTGAGCTCTGGGTTTTTACTGGGTGCTTGGAGCTGTGTTGAAAACACACATCTTTAAGTTCTTATCGCCCTGATAATTTCTCACATTTTTGCCCCAAAGGCCTTTTCAGCATTCTAGTGGGTCTCTGCTATACCCTCTCCACAACCCTAGTTTGAGAATCTGGTACAAGATACACTTCTTTAGAGATTTTTTAAAAGTTACAGGAAATACTCAAAGAGAGATTAATCAAAGATATTGTTAATAATATCTTTGCAATCACAGAGGAGGTACATGGAGGGAATATTTCTGGGTGATTTTCCTTATACTATAGGTACTTATCAAATACTCCACGATGAACATGTAGTTTTCTAATTAAATAAACATACAAGATAAAAAGGCAAAATGTTTCCAGTTTTCAGGTCTTTTTTTTTTTTTTTTAAAAGATTTTATTTATTCATTTGACACAGAGAGAGATTACAAGTAGGCAGAGAGGCAGGCAGAGAGAGAGGAGAGAGGAGGAAGCAGGCTCCCTGCTGGGCAGAGAGCCCGATGTGGGCCTCGATCCCAGGACCCTGGGATCATGACCTGAGCCGAAGGCAGCGGCTTTAACCCACTGAGCCACCCAGGCGCCCTCCAGTTTTCAGGTCTTAAAATTCAAATGCCATAGTAACAATTAGTACTGTGTTTTGCATAGACCCAGGAAACAAACCTGCTTCTTAATTTGAGCAATTGTTTGTTATCAGGACTCACTACATAATTTGTGGGGCCAAGTGTAAAATGAAAACATAGGTCACTTGTTCTAAAATTATTAAGGATTGGAGTACCTGGGTGGCTCAGTCAGTTAAGGGTCTGCCTTTGGCTCAAGTCATGATCTCGGGGTCCCGTCATTGGGCTCCCTGCTCAGGGGGGCGTCTGCTTCTCCGTCTCCCTCTACTCACCCTGCTTGTGCTCTTGTTCTCTCAAATAAATAAATAAAGTCTTTATAAAAAAAGTAAAATTATTAAGGATTCCACAATAGCAACAACAGCAGAGCATTACACAAAGTGTGAGATCCCTTCTAAGCACAGGGTCCCGTGTGAGTGCGTGTGTGGAATGCCCAGGAAGCTGGACCCGGTTGTCATCATTGTCACACATAGACACAATGGCCTTTTCATCCCCCTAGGCAAAAATCTGAGAACTGGAACTCGCTTCTGCAAATTTTGGTGATAAGAAACAAGCTTTGTGGGTGGTAATAACCACCATGGCCACTGTTTGTTGTTTTCTTCTTCTTTGTACAGTTTTGATAGTAATTATTAGTTTGTGTCTACCTAAGACCAAAATTCATTTAAAGATTTGAAACGTTCAGTCAGTTGCCTAGATCTCTCCAGAAAGCTAGATACCGTATAGTATACAACAAAACTATGGAAGCCCAACCTTTGATAACTAGGCACAACCTCAGTGTGTGGTCTCCAGAATACCTCATCAAGCCTGTCCTCAGCAGACTGGACTATTTTACTCAAACGACAAATCATCTGAGTCTGGCCATTGAGTTAGTGGTGAAAATATGGCACCCCAAGACTACTGAAGTTTCTTCCTGGCTTTGTGTTTTGTTTTGTTTTGTTTAAAGATTTTATTTATTTATTTGACAGAGAGAGACAGTGAGAGAGGAAACACAAGCAAGGGGAGTGGGAGAGGGAGAAGCAGGCTTCCCTCTGAGCAGGGAGCCCGACGTGGGGCTGGATCCCAGGACTCTGGGCTCATGACCTGAGCCGAGGGCCAACGCTTAACAACTGAGCCACCCAGGCGCCCCGAGGCTTTGCGTTTAAATGACCTCAAATAGCTTATTTCGTCCTGCTGCAGGAGGGAAATAATTAAATTCTTCAAAGTCCCAACCCAGAGAGGTACCGAATGAAGTCAACGCTTGTAGAGCGTCAGAAAAAATATGCTCTGAAAATGCAAATCTTCCCTCACTTCTTCAGCCCCTTGCTCTGAGTTAGCAGAAAGATTACATCTTTCCAGGAGTCTCTTTTGATTCCCTCCCTGGCCCATTCCCTGCTCGGTGCTCCTGCGGCAACCTGTACGCTAATTAATCTATTGTTGATTTTCCCATCTTGTGATAAATTATATTTGGATATCTTTTTCCCACCGCACTATGGAAGACACAGAGGTGCCCCGCCCATATCTGCCTTCAAGGAAGGACCTGTTGTCCAGATGCAGGAAATGGTCAGCCCCTTCAGGGACAACAGACAGCCCCCTGGCCCTATGTCAAGTCTCTTCCCGGGCAGCCCACACTCAATGAATGAGCAATCTGGGAATATAGAGTCCCAGCCAGTTCAGCCACATATAGGACAACCCTGATGGACAATTCTTGCTCCAGAGCCCCCTGCCAGGTAGGAGGAGACTATCATGCTTGCACTGTAGTTCAACTTGTCTCCTTGCCCAGTCCTGCACCCGTCACAGGTGTTGATCTCTAATGACCATCATGGACCCCGAAGTCCATCTCACCATCTGCTTTTAGGCAATCCAGTCTACAGCGTGGACTATGCCTTTGTACCCACGAATCTTAGCACGTTGCCCCAGGACACACCCAATCCACACCGCCTGAACTGAACAGTTTGCTATGGCCTTAAAACCTACAGTTATTGTTCTCACTTTTCCCTCTCCCTTTCACAGAGAACCATGTGATGAAAATCACTGCGAAGCTCTCTAACATTGTTAAACATACCATCAATAAAGAAAAATGTAATAAAGTGGCGCCGAAATATCTTTAAACAAATTATTCAGCCAATATAATCTTTATGTGTTATCTGTATAATTTTTTAACATGATAACATCAGCGTTTTAATATGGTATCAGACTTTGCCAGTCTCTTTATAGACTCTTAAAGTGGTGCCTTGGTTTAAGCCTTGGGAAAATGTTTATTTGTTGGTAGAAATGAAGGCGATCCCCAAAGTGCTTTTTAATATGAAGAATGCAGCATGAATTCTTAGTTATGGGTTTTCCTGATAATACATTTTTGTTTGTTTGTTTTCGAACAAGATGCTTCAGAAGAGAAATCAGGTTGGGGGAACTGAAGGAAGCAATGAAGAGAAGAAATAAACATGTTGCTAGCAATATCAAGAGGCTGTGAGTGACGTTACAGCTGCTAAATCAGTTCCCACAGCAATTAAGATCGGGAATAAAATTGGAGGAAAAAATCAAAAGAAAACAAAACAAGTGCCAAAAAACAACCCTGCTACTACCATTCTCCTGAAGAACACCCCCCTCACCAAAGCACAGAAGAATTACCTATACAATACCCTAACACATGCCAAGTGCAGCAGCTTTGATCTCCAATGAATAGGCACTACATTAATCTAAATGCAATGGGTTTTGAAGCTCAAAAGATGCCAGAATTGAGGGAGAGAGGCAGTCAAATGCAGAAGAAGGAGAAGAAGCAAATTGGGGTAAGAATTTGTGAGGATACAAGAGGATTTGATATAGAAATTGTCTACTTGAAAAAGAAGTTTAGGGGGCGCCTGGGTGGCTCAGTTGGTTAAGCGTCTGACTCTTGATTTTGGTTCAGGTCGTGATCTCATGGATTGTGAGATCAAGTCCAGTGAGGGGCTCTGTGCTCAGTGGGGAGTCCGCTTTAAGTTCTCTCTCTATTCTCTCTCCCTCTGCCCCTCCCTTCACTCATGCACGTGCTCTCTCTTTCTCTGAAATCAATCAATCAATCCTTTTTCTTTTTAAAGAAGTTTATCAGTTTGTAAAAGAGTATCCATGGTGTCTTCTGAAAATGGTGGGAACTTTGGTTAAGAGAGGTGTTATAATTTCCAAATCCTTTGCAAATGTTTATTGTAAACAGTGCTTCAGTCATTTCAGGCAGTAAAAAGATCAGTGGTTGGTGGGGAAGACGGGAGGAAAGAATGAATAGGGGGAGGACAGGAGGTGTTGAGGGCACGGAAATTGTCCCGAATGGTACTGTAAGTGTGGGTACATGACATCCCGGATTTGGCAAAACCCATGGAACTGTGCGATACAAGGAGTGAGCCCCAATGTAAGCCATGGACTTTAGTAAATAATAAGGTACCAGTACAGGTTTGTCAACTGTAACAAAGGTACCACACTCGGTCAGATATTAATAATAGAGAGCCTGAGGGGTCGGAGGTTGGGAGAGGGAGTACACAGCACTCTTTGCACTTTCTGCTCCATTTTCCTCTACACTGAAAACTTCTCTAAAAATTAAAATCTATTAATTAAAAAACCCTATTTCTGTCTATGTAAATGACTGCGCAGATTGAGATGAGCAGGTTTGGGTTTTGTCTGCCAAGAGCTCCTTTTCCATAGTTCAGCTGGTAACAGGTCCCTCTTCCCATCCCAGTAAATGGATAAATGACCCAGGTCTGACCACACTTCTTTGGCCACAGGAACTAGTCCAGAGCTTATGAGTCAAAGTTGGATCCCCCAGAGACTTCCCCTGGGAGAGAGCTCCCTTTCCATCAGTGGTCAGCTACAACCGAGTGCACGGACACCTGAAGAATGTCTCAGAATGAAGCAGGAGCGATGGGTGGACAGAGGATGTCCAAAGTCCCTGGATCCAGTCACCCAAGCCTGCTTATCTATATTCTTTGGTCTCATGACCATTTTCTGCTTAAGCTTGTTTGAGTTAAGTTTTTGTTCATTGCCATCAAGAGCGAAACAAAACATTTGCTTTTTTCCATTTTGAGCAAGTAACCAGTTACTGGGGACTTATTATGTGGTAGGAAGTTGCTAAATAGTCTCATATGATTTTTCCAGGGAGTATATGAGGCAGCTCCATTGTATGTGTGATGAAATGGGGGCTCCCAGAAATTAACTTGCTGAACACTGCACACTAATAAGAGGCAGGATTTGAACCCAGATCCGACTCAATCCAAAGCCCAGGCTGGTAACCAGGGCACAAAATATGTACAGTGTATTTTTCCTGTCTACTGAAGCACAGCTTATTCTACCCTGGCCTACACCTAGCAGGATCACTTTTGGAACCACAAGCTTTGTCCTTGATCTGCATTCAAACCTCTGCCCTGATACTTACTATTAGGTCCAACCATATGAGTTTGCGGATATTTGATCATTGGCGATCTGTAGAAATGGCATTTTCATAGAATTCAACCTAGTAGCTTATAGCCTGGTGTGCATTACCTAACCTTGTAAGAATTTCAGTTTCTTAACCTGTTAAATGGGAGTGTAGTCTAAGCAGACCCTGAGGTGAGCATTTGGTCAACAGGCTCTCACACGAGGATTTAGGTGCAACGATTTCATTTGGGAGGATTTTATAGGAAGCCTAGTGAAGGAGTGAGAGAGATAAGGAAAGGAGAAAGCCAATGAAGGGTGTGTTAATGAACAGGTTAGTGCTATGGGCAAGGGCTCAGTCCTCAAGGAGAGCTTCTTGATTGTGTAGAACAGAGCTTGAAAGCATTTCCCCTGAAAGCCAAGGAAGCTGGGGTATTTATCTACCAACTCCCATCGCTCATTGCATGAAGGTCATTCCTGGGCACTTTCAACCCATGCTTCATGCCCGTCAAGTAGGCTCCTGCACCCAGATCAAAAAGATGAAAGAAGGGAAGTCTGGGTGGCTCAGTTGGGTAAGCGGCTGCCTTTGGCTCAAATCATGATCCCAAAGTCTTGGGATCGAGCCCCGAATCTGGTTCCTTGCCCAGCTCGGAACATGCTCCTCCCTCTGCCTGCTGCTCCCCCTGCTTGTGCTCTCTCTCTGACCAATAAATAAATAAATCTTAAAAAAAATAAAGAGAGAGAGACGCAAGAAGCAGGGTCTGTAGTGGAATTTACCACAGGGGACCTCTGGGGTAGGTCATGGGATATGAATAGGGCCCTGACAGCGATTACCACAGAGGGTGTTAGCACTCACTTTATGGGATTTTTGGTAAGGGTGAAATATATGTAATGTGTATGTAATGTGTAGTTGTCAAAATAACCAACCAGTCAATTTACTTGAAGGGTAAGGGCCAGATTAAATCAAAAGATGCTATGAGGTCTCATTGATTTGGAAATTCAGGTGCTTGATTTCCAGGTTTTTCTTATCTCCCCCAATAAGCATACCGGTGTTGTAAATATCTGACCTCCTCATCACCATATGGGATTTTTCTGGACATACTGTTTGAGAATATTGGACATTTTCTCTGTCCGTATAGATATACCTCATTCTTTTTAATGCCTGCATGATATGCCTTGCTGTCAGCTGTATGGATTTACTACAGTTTCTTTAACCTTTACGTTTTTGATGGGTAGTTATATTATTTTCCTGGTTTTCACTATTACAAAGGGAGCTGCAGTGGCCATCTTATACGACTATCGCTGTGCCCTTACATGAGTGCGACTTAACATCAATTCCTTTTAGTGTAGTTGCGGAGTCCCCAGACATGTGCCTTTAAAGTTGTTGATAAATATTGACAAATCAGTCTCTGGGAAGCTTGCTCCTATTTACACACTAACAGTGTGCAAACTGCTATTTCCTCACACCGTTAGCCATCCTGCTTAGGGTTATTTTAGATGCTGTTTGGGGAGGTTAGCACGTTTGGAAACAGTTTCAGAATCGTGTGATCAGCTTTCACATCTTTTAAATTACAGTAATAACAATGGCTGGAATGAATCCTTTGTCGATTCATTCAACCAATGTGGCTTAGGAGCTACGGTGTGACAGTGCCGTGCAAAGGGCTAGGGGTTAAAGGTCAGCAGGGACATGGATAAGGATTCAGACATACGGCTGTGATCACTACTTCAGTGGAAAACTGCAGTGTAGTGTGGAGGGGGTAGCTGTTGCTGGCGGTGCCCTGCCCAAATTCCCTCACTCTTTTTTTTTTTTAAAGAAGAATAATATCAAAGAATCAGTGTACCCAATTTCAAGACTTTTTTTTAAAGATTTTTTTTAAAATTTTTATTTATTTGAGAGAGAGAGAGCATGAGAAGGGAGAAGGTAAAAGGGAGAAGCAGACTCCCCGTGGAGCTGGGAGCCTGATGCCCAGCTCCATCCCAAGACTCCAGGATCCTGACCTGAGCTGAAGGCAGTTGCTCAACCAACTGAGCCACCCAGGTGCCCAAATCCCTTCATTTTTTTAAAAGATTTTATTTATTTATTTGACACAGAGAGAGAGAGAGATTACAAGTAGGCAGAGAGGCAGGCAGAGAGAGAGGAGAGAGGAGGAAGCAGGCTCCCCGCTGAGCAGAGAGCCCGATGCGGGCCTCGATCCCAGGACCCTGGGATCATGACCCAAGCCGAAGGCAGAGGCTTTAACCCACTGAGCCACCCAGGCGCCCAAATCCCTTCACTCTTAACCACTCTAATCACTAGCACACAGGCCGGAAGATTTTCTCTGTCCTCCAGAGCCCCTGTGCCATCCCCGAGGCAGGCCGGAAGTGCCAAGAAATTAATGGTCCCCTGGGAGTATTGTTCAGCCAATAAATGACAAGAATTGGTGTATAAATACTCCAGCTCTCTAGGCCCTTGGGAGCAATAACTCTGAGATGTGTGTGCTCCATTGGCTCCCAGAGTTCCCCAGTGAACTGGAGTTCAGGTCGCCCACAGCAGAAACAGGCAGCTTTGTTGGTTTCTTTCCCTTCTCTGTCTCACTTCTCCACCCTGTTACGGAGTGTCTCATTCGCCTTCCAAATGAAGTACTTATATTTTAGTCCTTGGTTCAGGGTCTGCTTCTGGGGGAGCCCACATTCAGGCCTACGCCTGACCTACATTTTATTTTGATAAATTATCTTGTAAGTCTCACTCCCATAGGTAGCATTCATGAGCTCTGTAATTTACCAGCCAACCAACCGGGGTCAGTGGGGTTGAGTCGTGCGTCCTAAGAGTTTACTTAGGAAATATCTCTCAAATCCAGAGAGTTCATAATGAGCAATGGGGATTTTAGTCTCAGATGATTAAAGGAAACTTTTCAAACCTCTCACAGCGTGACAGCTGCCTGCACCCTTTGTCCTCTGGGATTTTAAAATATGCAACAATTGGCATGCTTGGCCTCTGGTTTTAAATCTCTGCCGCCTTCTATGGCCCTTCCCTGACTGTTGTGTTTATAGACCTCAGGGTCTCTTTGCTTTTGCCTAATTTTGCCCCAGCAACATGAGTGCAAGTACATAGGGGTTCGATTGGATTCCCCGAACTTAAACCCATCCAATAAGCAGTCAGTGACCAAACTGAAAAGATTTCTTTGTCTCCAGTGGGTTGATTAAACATGGAATTCCGTAAAGCTACCACTGGCCTGTGAACTGGGAAGGTACAATACACCGAGTTAACTCATTTGGGCAAAACCGTGCAGGTGCCATTCCGCGTCATGGCTTTTAGATAGAGTGCTGCCGCAAAAATAATTTCATCTTAAAGCTAGAATGCCAATTAGGGTTTGTTCTTTCAGATTTTAATCACTTAAATCTCCACCCCCTGAGGGCTGTGAGGGAGAGGGAGGGACAAACATAAAGGGCACATTTCAGACATCGAACTCTTTAGTAACAGTGTGGATGGAAAGGATGTACACAATTTCAGGGACAGAGACCTGAGCCACTGTTGTCATAGTGCCTCCGGGGGAAGTTTTTACTTGCAAATGGAAAATAAATGAAAAAGAGCGACCTTTTCAGGGAAACGCTACAGTGTACTTTGGAGCAGTTTGTCCACTCAGTAAGACGCAAAACTACCAATGGTCCATGAAGGGTCCACTGGGTGGTCTGTCCCTGTGCGAAATGGAAAGGCAGGTTTATGAGGACAGCATAGGCCTCACAGGACAAGTAGCTTACTTTCTAGATGGCCTAGGTACACAGACCATAATCCACCTATATTCCAATTTCACAGTTTCTTGGCTCTGAAAGGAGGCAATGATACTTTTAAGGACAGAGAAAATAGGAGAAAGGGAACTATCCTATCTGACCTGCTGGGCAGCTCCTTTTTCTAAGCTTGCATTTTCCCCCCAGCGGGCCTCCCTCTCCACCCAGTGATAGTAAATACTGCCCAGGCAGCCTCAGAAGAGCGGGGCTCATAGATAGTGAGATCAGCAGAAGTTTCTGGGTGCAAATCCCGGAAGCCTTTATTAATTTATCTATTTCTAAGGATTTTATGTATTTATTTGAGAGAAAGAGAGAGAGCATGAAGTGGGGGGAACGGGCAGAGGGAGAGGAAGAAGCAGACTCCCAGCTGAGCAGGTAGCCAGATGTGGGGCTGGATCCCAGGACCCTGGGATCATGACCTGAGCAGAAGGCAGACACTTAACCCAGCGAGCCTCCCAGACGCCCCTCCTGGAAGCCTTTAATGCACATGTTGTCCGGAAGCCCAAGCTTTGAAAACCTTTATATCGAAGGTTTGAGGATAAGCTTGTTTTTTGTTTTGTTTTGTTTTGTTTTGTTTTGGCACCTGACAGACCCCGTGTGGGGCACAATGACTGATACCTAAGTTCCCTCTCTGTCCCACGCTCTGCAACTGTGTCAGTGACAGCCTCCACACCCAGCACGGCTCCCCAGATTTGTAGTTGCTTTAGGAAAACAGAGGATGATTGTTTATTATGTTCTAGTTAGAAGTATAAAAGTATCAGTTCTGTAAAAAATGATAAGTTTCGGGATAGTAAACTGAATTTGCGCTACCTGCCCGGCAGGAAACAAAAGTAGTAATTGCTTTCAGGGAAGTGATTTTCTTAAATTCCCATTCCTCGTTCCATGAGACTTCTTACACTGCTTTATTGTTTATTTAAATTCACAATGTTCTGTGCCTTTTCCTCCTTTTAAAAGTGGCTTCTACTCACTTTTCTTTTTTCCTTGCTGTTACGTTTTTGGACTTAATAGGCAACGACATAAATTTAAATATTGGCTCCTCAGGAAAAATTTCAGAAATAACTCCATGTCCCTCACCAAATAAACAGATTTCTGTATGTGAATATTTTTCATGTGTCTTGTGACTCTTTTCCCCCTTACCTTTGCATTCTTTTATCATACCAGTAGACCACCTACTTGTAGATACTTCTGTGACCCACAGTGGGTGCTCGAAATGGCAGATAACATGAGCCTTACATATACTGTCTTTTAATTTATTTTAATTTAATTTATCAATGAAGTGCAGTAAGAGATTAATGACAACTAATAATAGAACAATTATAACAATACACCGTAGTAAAAGTTGTGTGAATATGGTCTCTCTCTTTCCCAAAAAATATCTTATTCTACTATACTTTACTATACTCACTCTTCTTGGGATGACGTGAGATGATAAAATACCTACATGATGAAATAAAGTGAGGGGAACGACGTAAGCATAGTGACGTCGGGTTAGGCTACAACTGATTTTCTGACCATCCGTCATAAGGAAGACCATCTGCTTCCAGACTGCAGCTGACTGCGGGTAACTGAGATCAGGAACAGCAAAACCATGGATAAGGGGGGGGGGGCTACTGTATATACTGAATATACGTACACAGTTCTATTCAGTCCTTATTCTCAGCCATCCAGTTCCCTGCCTGAAGGTGGATCTTGTTACCAATTTTCCTGTGTGTGTATTTTCAGAGATATTTTATGCATATGCAAGTTACGCGCACTCACACATACACATGCCTATACATTATATATATACAGACATACACATATATGTATACACACAGACTCCCATCTGTACTTCCTTTCCCTAAGGAAGGAACTACTAACATGGCAACCTACCAGGCATACTGGCCTGCATCTTGCTTTTTTCGCTTCACAAAATAGTGAAATAATCCTCATCTTCATGTATGAAGAGTCTCCTCATTGTTTTCTATTATTGCATAGCATTCTATTGTATGGTTGGGTCATGGGTTTTCTTTGGATTATTTATTTATTTATTTGACACAGAGAGAGAGATCACAAGTAGGCAGAGAAGCAGGCAGAGAGAGGAGGAAGCAGGCTCCCTGCTGAGCAGAGAGCCCAATGTGGGGCTCCATCCCAGGACCCTGAGATCATGACCTGAGCCAAAGGCAGAGGCTTTAACCCACTGAGCCACCCAGGCGCCCCAAGGTCATGGTTTATTGAACAAGCCCCCCTTAGGGATGAACAATTTGGATGTTCCCATTCTTTTCTATTACTAATGGTTCTGAAAGGCCTAATTTGGTACGTGCTTCATTTTCCCCCCAAGCAAATATATCTGTAGGATACGTTCTTAGAGGTGGGATTGCTAAATTCAAGGTCATGCGCTTTTTGTACTTTTGATAGCTGGGGCCAAATTGTCCTTCACAAAGTCAGCCCAAGGTGTTGATCTTCTATAGGTCCCCCCACCACCCCGAACACCACCACTATATTTGCATCATATTTGCATATCTGTCAGCTTTCTACTCACTTGCCACACCCGGGAACCCTCCTACGATCAGAATCTCTAGTCTTTATTTTGTCAAGCGCACATGACATGAAGAGTTTTGGTCTTATTCCTAATAGCTATCTAAAAAACAAAACATATCAAAACAAAAAAGGCTACTAGAATCCAAAGATGTAGGGGCAAGTTTTGGCTAGATTTCTTACCTGCCTTGCAACGTTGCACAAATGACTCATCTACTCCAGGCCTAGTTGTTCCATCTAAAAACTGGGATAAGTCTACTACCTCAAATGTTTTGTGAAAATGAAAACAGATGATGAGTGAGAAGCATCTGTATTGGGGCGCGTGACTGGCTCAGTGGGTTAAAGCCTCTGTCTTTGGCTCAGGTCATGATCTCAGGGTCCTGGGATCAAGGCCCATATTGGGCTGTCTTCTCAGCAGGGAGCCTGCTTCCTCCTCTCTCAGCCTGCCTCTCTGCCTGCTTGTAATCTCTCTCTCTCTGTCAAATAAATAAATAAAATCTTAAAAAAAAGGGAAGCATCCGTATTTTCCTGACACAGCATTAGGAATCCTGTAATTGGTGGTTCCTTCCCTTCTTTGTCCTATTCCCATTTGAGTTTGCTTATTATTATCATTTTACTAGCAGATTTTATTATTACAAACTAAAAATAATAAATTGGTTGGTTAAAACTGACCAAAACCAAACAATGAAACTTAGCATTACTGAGTATATCTTTAACATAAATCTAGTCCCAAGACATCTAATTTCTAGGCTTTGATACAAATTGCAATATAGTATAATTAGCACCAATAGTCAACCAAAGAGCAAGAGAATCATAGAGGAGCCACCCTCTTTGTTTCCTTATTGTTTTCTTTTTAAAAGGCATAAGGTTTCTGAGAGTGTAAAATTATAAACTATGTGGAAATGTTTTGTAAACTGTATGTGGTAGGCACAATTCTAAGAGGACCCTCAACGACTCATACCCTATAGAGTCTCCTCCCCTTGAATGTGGGAGAGACCTATAAATATGACAGGATTCTTTTATGTTATATGGCACAGTTGACTTTAAGAAAGGGTGATTGTCCTCAGTGGAGCTGACCTCAGTGGCAGCCTTCAGAAGCTGAGAGCAGTACCCCAGGCACTGGCAAGCAAGCGAATGAAGATCTAAGTCCAACAACCCCAAGGAACTGAATTCTGCCAACAAACCAGTGAGCCTGGATGAGCACCGCAAGGCTTGGTTGAGAACCCCAGATGCAACTGACACCTTGATGTCTCCTCAGGGAGATTCTGAGCAGTAACGTGGGGTACGCTGTGCCCAGACTCTAACCTATGGCATTGTGAGCTAATGCATTTGGGTTGTTGTAAACCGCTAACCTTATGATAGTTTGTTATGCAGCACTAGAAAATGAAAACGTTTTATAAATTCTTTGTCCAGTGAGATAAACCAGCAATGAGACTGCACGGAGGCCACAGAAAAGAAAAACTAGTATCTCTCTCTTTTAATACTATACTAGCATGATGTACTTTACGTTTCAGTTGATTCAGTGCTTCTGTTCTTTCTGGAGGCCAGTTTCCCCAAGCAGAAGAGTGTACACGGCACCTTAATATTCCAGTTACATTTTGAGGGCCTTAAATTCACAGAATGCCCATTGCTTGCTTTTAAGAAAGCATTGTTTTCTTTTTCTTAAAACAAGTTTTGATTAATTTGTGAGCAACTTAACTGTGTTATGTTTTGAATGACAAAATCTGACTTTAATGTGAGTTTTGGTCAGTTTCCTTCTATTACTTGGAAATGGTGGCACTAACATCAACTCAGGCAAAGATTAGACTGAGGATTCTATGTTCTGATTTTGTTAGTTTTCATTATCTGCTCTCTTTGCCTACATTTAGTACATTTTGAATCTCTTATAAAGATAATTGTTCGTTCTAAGTAAGATGAGCAGATAGTAGTGGGTTTCTTAAAGAGCAAGCCATTAGGTGACTTGGCTTTAACTGATATCAGTGGTGTCCATAAGAACAAAATTATGAATCAGGGGAGCATGTAGAAGCTTCATTTGAAAGTTTATGAAGGGTATAAGACCAGCTATTATATGGTAACAATTATCCGAGAAATAAAACTGATGGATCCTATAAATGTTTTAAGTGTGCTGGCTAAGACTTCTTAACTTCTCATATTATTGCCTCAGTCCAGCTTTTTAAAACCCTGAAAATTAAAACAATTATTATTCATTAAAAATATAATGATCAGATATAGCTTGTCGAATTTTGAAAATTGATGCTGTTTTAAGACACATTTATTTGAAATTTTATATTTATATTTTTGCATTCTGATTCCACATGGTAACATGGAACCTTATGCACTGAGCTATTTGTATGCTTTAAAAAGGAGTTTGGTGCCCATGTGTCCATGTATAATATCTCTTTCTCATATAGGGTCCAATGGGGGAAACAAATTTCTAGATGGTGTTTCTGTTCTTGGTTTTTAACTTGATGGATTAATGGATTAGGAGCTACTAATGTGGTGATAAATGGTGCTTATGTTTATTATTTTTTATTCTAAAGCCATTGCTTGTCTAAAAATTCATTAGATATTTTTTATTTGCGTATAGTTGACACCCAATGTTACACTAGTTTCAGGATCACAGCATAATGATTCAACTTTATACATTTTGCTGTGCTCACCACATGTGTAGCTCCCATGTGTCACCATATAGCGCTATCACAATACCTTTGAATATATTCCCTTTGCTGGGCCTTTTGGCCCCGTGATTTACTCATTCCATAACTGGAAGTCTAAACTTCCCACTCCCCTTTACCCATCTTGCCCATCCCCCTCTCCCCTCTGAAAACCACCAGTTTGTTCTCTGTTTTTATAGGGCTACTTCTGCTTTAAAAATTCATTCTTGATTGTCTGACTTTCCTAAATAAGGAAATGGAAGTGTCAATGCAAAAGCAACCTGCTCCTATAGTGGTCTATTAGACAGTGTCTAGTTAAGAGGCTTCAGCTGCTGCCTACACACCTCGCTTTCCCCTTTGGAGCTCAAGGGATTGTACAATTAATCCTCCTAACATCCATTTACACTTGATTAAGAACAGGTGGAGGGATCTTCATTTCACAAATAAGGCTCTTACACATAAAGAGGTTAATGATTTGCTGACAAGCCAGCAGCAAAACTGGGCTGGCCGTCCTCATGACTGCCCTCCTGGGCCAGAATTCTCTGCCCTGCACCATCACCCTTCTGTCTTAAGACTGTCAGTGAGACGGGTTTTCATTGTAAACCATATGTTTGTTTTCTGGATGAAAATGGAGAGCTAGATAAAGCAGGTCTTTGATCAAACTGTTTTATCATATTCCTCAGGTAGTCACTGATCAATGTATTTACAAAATCATTTTTATTTGGCACTTTGCACCTTTCCCAACCACTTATCCCTGTATGTGAAGATGTTAGAAAGAAATGGTCTATTGCATTTTTATTTTTGACAAATGCCCTTGGAATGCTGTTACAATAACAACACTCGATTTCAAAGTGAAGGACTAACATCAGATCATCTTCCCAATGGCATTAACATAGCTGAATACCAGAGGGGGGAAATGTTCTATTCCATGAGAATGTCACGGAGGCGAGTTTCCTTTGTAACCATGTAAGTAAGTCTGCTAAGACACTGAGAGTTTTTAGGCAGTCATGATTATAAAACAAGTCTCAGAATTTGGGGGAATGTCAGAAAACCTCAGGCCCACATTGTACAATCAGAGTAGCCCCACTGAGTTATAAAATTTAAAATGGAAGGAAGTAATTGTAGGCTCCACTTTGAAGATATCAAACATGAAAATTTCACTCAAGCTGCCTCCCCTCTTTCCAGCTGGCAGCAGCACCACCAGAATCACAAACAACAGTAGGTAATTTTAGCAGAATATGTCTCATCCAAAAGAAAAAAAGGTGAGTTGTACCAACAGACAAGAAAATTCAACAACGAAGCAACAATGAACAAACAATATGGCATCACTTCTATAAAGAATATTTGAGAATTGTTACTGAATTTGGAAAAATGCAAATTAACTTTGTTGGGAAACATTGATGCAACATACCAAAATCTCCTAGTTTTTTCATGTGGTCAGGAAATGGAATGCTCTTATAAACCAACATTTTGATGAGTAGAGGTAGCATGGTATTACATAAAGAATTCTGTGCAATTATGGGTCAGAAGATCGACTCTGCATTGAGCATAGCTGTGTGACTTTTGTTCATAAGTCTGACCTCTCTGAATTAATTTTTCACCTGTAAAATGGAACAGTGGTGGGAGTAATACATATTCTTTCTATTTCACAGGGTTATTACAAGGAGCAAATGTGTTTGCCAAGTATAAGGTTTTGTTAACACCATATGGGGCCGGGTGTGTGTGTGTCTAGCATTCAGTTATTAGGTTAGAATACACTACACGTGTCACAAAAGCTAAACTGTGTATAAATACGTCTTTGATAAAGCAAGGGTGTGGTATTAATGAAACTTATTTCACAAAACCATGAGTGCAAAAATGACCTTTACATTTTTCTAAAATATCACTTTAGTCACTGTGGGGTTTTCCTTCTCCAAATACCATCATCCACGTCTGGGATCTTGCCTAGGACTAGACGTGTGTGTGTGTGTGTGTGTGTGTGTGTGTGTGTGTGTGTGTGTGTGTGTGTGTGTGTGTGTGTGTTTGTGTGTTTGTGTGTAAGTGGCCCTGTGGCCCTCTGAGATTGGTCCACATGGAGACATACACTGGCTCTGACCACGTGACCCCCATACCTCTCTTGGATCTTGTTCCTTCTCCAAGCTGTTATTGAGAAGCCGGGTACAGGTCTTCGTGATAGTCTGAGGGAAGACTATCCTTACCTGTTTCTTCAAGAAACTCTATTGTAGACCTACAAATCTTCTCCAAAAGAGAAGATTTTAGAAAAAAGAACCATGAAGACGTGCAGCCTTTTTCAACTTTCCGCCCTGCCACATACCTTCCCTGAGAAACCAAGGTGGCTATCTGCTGGAAGGTGGGTATGAGAAAGGAAGGAGAAATTCCAGATTGCCAGTGCAAAATATCCCTAGTCATTTTTTTATTCAACACATGGTTATTGAATACCTACTATATATTAGACCTGTGGTCTGTCCTTGGCATAGAGCTGTGACCAAGACAGGTACAATCCCCACTCAGGTGCTTACATTCTAGAGGAGCCAGGCATGAAAACTTGACTGAAATGAGTATTTGCACAATTGCACTTGTGAGAAATGCTGCAAAGAACATGGAGAAGGGGGTGCCTGAGTGGCTTAGTCAGTGATGTATCTGACTCTTGATTTTGGCTCAGGTCATGATCTCAGGGTTGTGAGATCGAGTCCTGTGTCAGGCGTAGAGCCTGCTTAAGATTCTCCCTTTCCCGCTCCTCTCCCACTCATCCCCCTCCCTGCTCATATGTACGTGCTTTCTTTCTCTAAAACAAACAAACAAACAAACAAACATGAGGAGGGGTGTTAAGAGCAGGTATAAGGGGGAACTGATCGAATCTGGGGTCAAGAAAGGTTTCTTTGAGAAAACCATTTAAGCTGAGATCTGAAGGACAAGTAGCAATCCAGTTTGGGGTGGGGAGGGAACATTCAGGCAAAGGAAAGAATATGTCCAGATGGAAGGGTAATGGCCCATTGAGCCAGGCTGACATCACCTACCATGAGGCAGATGTGCAAAGAAATATATGACATTATTTTCTGTGATCAAACGCAGCTTTATATCAAGGGAACTGTCTAGCTAGAACAGGTAGCTTATTCTATCCTTTTCCAGTATGCTTGTTCCAATTTATTAGTTCTCCCTCCAATTCAATGACCATTATTTGTCATTATCCAATTCAAAAGCATGCCAATTATCATTATTTGACACTATCCACAACCACTTCTGAAATTATTGAATTCCTGCACAACTCTCTGGGGGTTTCTAACCCTTCTATCCCCTAGATTTTGAGGTCCAATGCAGGGGTGCGGGGTGGGGGGAGTCCTGGGCACTCCTATGCAAGCTTGTGTGTTAACATTCCCTCTCTGTGTGGAATCATGAGTGGATGGACGAGAGCTAAGAGAACACGAGAGACCAGATAGGAGGCTACAGCCATGGTCCGGGTGAACAATGGTACGAGCTGGATCAGAGGGATAGCAGTAATGATGAATGAAGTAGACTGATTTAAAACATAGAGTAGAGGGAGAATAAATAGGACTCGGGGACTGATTGCATCTGTGCATGGGGGAGGCATTTAGGGAGAAGATAGTGACTTCTAGGGTTTCAGATAGGTGGCATACACTTGCTGAGATATGGGACATTGGAAAAAGAAGACTGGGGAGGATTTTCTTGCATGTGTGGGGGATATATCATCAAAATGGTTTCCTTCTGGCAACAGTTGGAACCCTTCGAATTGAAGCCTTGCAATTAGTGGACTGTGGTGTTGGTTTAAGTCACGAGCAGATCCCGAGAATTCTCTCATGATGCAACTGCCTCTTTAACATGTCCACTTGTGTGTGTGGTTGGCATCTTACACTTCACATTTCCCACACGGAGTGTCTGATCTTTCTACACCTACTCCTCCTACAATGTCCTTCTTCTCATGAAATGATGACTTTGTCCTTCCAGTTGCTCTCTTTATACCCCACATATGCAATCAATCAGTGAATCCTTTGGTTTCTACTTCTGCATCTATCCAGAATCCAATCCACTTCCACCACTACCCCATTTGAGCATTTGATCATCTCTCATTTTTGTCATTTCTCTTCCAGATAATTGCAGTAGCCTCTCACTGGCCTGCCTGCTTCCATTCAAACTCCTCTATGGTCTGTCATCCACACAGCAGTCCAAGTGAACCTGTTCAAATGAGCCAGATCTTGTCACTGCTCTGTTCAAATTCCTCCACTCTTACCAAAGTCAAAGTCAAAGTCAAAATCTTAACAGTGGCCTCCAAGGCCCTATGTGATCTGATTTGGCTCCCTCTCTAGCCTCATGTTCTACCACTGTCCCCCTTGTACACTCCTCTCAAGCCACCCTGGCCTCTGAACTTTCCCAACTATGCTAAGCATGCTTCCATCTCAGGGTCTTTGTAAATTCTATTCTTTCCTTCTGGAATGCTTCTCCTCTTTATACATGCACAGCTTACTTCCTTACCTCCTACTCAAATGACACCTTCTCAGTGAGGCCTTCACTGATACCCTATTTAAAATTGCATTCCTGTTCCCACAGTCTGTCCCCCTTCTCTGCTTAATTTTTTCCCACAGCATTTACAACCATGTGACACATAATATGCTTTACCCTTTAATTATCTGCTTCTCACCACTCTTCCCAACCCTGCGGACAACGCATGACTCCTGAGGGCAGGTTTTTCTTTCTCCCATGCTGTGTTTTCTGGGCCTAGCTTGGTACTTGACACTAGGGAGGGACCTCAGTGGCATTTGCTTGTAACCAGTCCAGCTGCATCTCAGGTTTGGCCTTACGTTTGGAGGGATCAACACATTTGTCAGCTGGGAGGACTCAGCGCTTTGGAGGAGCTCCAGGGTTCAGAGTTTTTCAATTCCTTTGGCTCCCTCATGACATCCTCATTCCAATAACCAAGATTTGAGTCTTTTCCAATTAGGGCATTCATTTTAACCTAAGGAACCCAGCATGGCCTAGAAGCCAGATAGCGCTATTCAGCTGAGCTCACAGTGGTCTCCTTGTGTGGGTCCCAGTACGCTTAGACCTTTAACACGATGGATTGGTTATGGCTTAAACTCAGGAGTAGAAGATTTTATGAGCATTTTAAAATTCAAGTTCTTTTCCTGTTGAACAGCTCCTCATGAAAACAGAGGCAGTCTTGGTTCAGGGATGGCAGCAGCCAAAATGAAATTGTATCGTGGCAGTTGAACCCTCAGCAAGGCCCACAAGGAAATGGATTTGGGAGTGCCATAGGTTTATTGGGGGTAAAGCTTATGAGAGATAAAGGGGGGCTGAAATAGGATCGGGCAGGATTGAGCCCACAGACTGAGATGTAGGTCCAGAAAAGTCTTATCAACTCAACCATGAACTCTGGAAAAAAATTGCCAGGAGAGGAGTCCCTGTGAGGCAGAAATGGCCAGTCCCTGGACTTCTGCCACGCTGAGTCACTGGCTGGGGCTGCTTGAGAAGAGCTTGGCCTCTGTCCCAAAGCTAAGGTGGATCCTGAGGGCATGATAGCCTATTGAGCTCCGGGACCCTGAATGGCAAGGTTTTTTCTTGATGGAAGATCTGAGAAGCACATCTCCATGGCTGCCACACATCCTTACTTCAATGTTATTTTGACTACCCATGGATTCCAAGTTGGCTCATGGTGGCCTTGGGCGGTAGGAACATGGAGGGGGCAGGTTTACAGAATAGTTCACCACATCTGGGGAGATGTCGGCCTCACCTTAGTTGGCTGAGGAGTGGTTGGCGGCCAGATTTCTTTTCTTTTCTTTTTTCTTTTCTTCCCCCCCATTTGGTTGGGGGAAGACAAGAACCAACAACTGACTGGCCTTTACCACTTTGCTTGAGATAACGACCTCAAAACAGGAGCTTTTGAGCATTAACCAAAGCCTTTGCTTTTAGTGACAGTGAGGTCCAAGGCTATGGGAGAGCATCGGTCCTGTTTACATATTTAAAAATATCTCTCACAACGAATGCAAATAAAATGCATTAAAATTTTAAAGCATTCCCACTCGTGCACACTTCAAACAACAGTTTGAAGTTATTACATCATCTTCAAAAAAAACAGTCTTGTAATCAATTAAACTCATTACACCTGAATAATCATTACCAATGATGCATAATTTAAATAATCTCTGGAAGATGATTTATTTATGACTGGCAGGCCTCTGAATGACTTTCTAGAGCATCGCTCAGTAGAGTCTGATAAATTTGCCCATTGAAGCTGGTTCAAACCCAAGGGAGTTTCCAGTGTTGCCCTGGGACACACCGTTGAAGTCAGGAAGAGCAGCCCATGAAAACTACTGGAGTGCCTGTTTACCCTTATCTTCCTCCAGCTGGGCGCTCTGGAAGGAATCTGTCTCTTTCTTGTTATTCTTTACTTAAGCCACCAGATGCAACCAACTCCCTCAGATATCCTTAGATTCGGCCACCTGAAAATCCACCCCCCACCCCCTGACAGGTGCCCGACTGGAGACCCTTGAGACAGTGGGCTGTAATTTAAGCAGTTGCTTTTAGCTCCCTGCATGGACTACCATTTTCCCATTGTGGGACTGGGGGCATCTCATGACCGCTGATGTTACTACCATCACTCCACATTTTCTCTCAAGATCTACTGTAAGCAACTTCACTCCTGTTTAGGCATGTTTGATAGCAAGAGTTTGAAATCTGCTCACACTAGCCTAAAGTGAAGCAGTATTGACTGTAATGTGAAATGCTATAATCTCAGGGACACCAGAGAATAAGAACTGGATTCTGTCCAGGCTGTACAGGAATGGGAACTGGGATACCAGGCACTGGGGGTGGGGGTCACACCCACTGGTGTGGAGCCACAGGATTAAATTTTTCTTGGCAGCTTTCCCTAGTCCTATCTCTTATGGCTTTTCTGCACTTTTAGAACTTGAGCTCCTATATGGCTTTAGTTTTCCAAGGCACTGACCCCCCGCCCCTGTCTCTACTTGTTTTGTTTCCAAGATGCAGTCTCTCGGTGGCCCGATTTTTGAATTAAGTTTCATAGTGTTCCAATTCCAAATCCCCAGGAAAAAGTCAAGTGTATGTCCCTGGTCCAATCAACCGTGACTCGAATGGGGCTATCATAATACTCCAGTGGTGGGAGATGAAGCAGGGTTTCTAAGAAGAGATTATGGGTGGTAAGGTAATGATGGGCATTTCATTTGAAAGTTGGGATGAAGGGCACCTGGGTGGCTCAGTGGGTTAAAGCCTCTGCCTTCAGCTCAGGTCATGATCTCAGGGTCCTGGGATCGAGGGCCGCATCGGGCTCCCTGCTCGGTGGGGAGCCTGCTTCCTCCTCTCTCCTCTCTCTCTGCCTGCCTCTCTGCCTACTTGTGATCTCTCTCTGTCAAATAAATAAATAAAATATTTTTTAAAAAAAGAAAGAAAGTTGGGACGAAGTTTCTGGAACCCCGGTAAGCGGTTAGGAAGAAGGATAAGAATTTGCATAAATACTTAGAATAATTTTATGACCAGGAGGTAGTACCACATAATGATTAAGAGAAAAGACTCTGGAGTCAAACTTACAATGTAGGTGACCTTGGATAAGTTATGTGATTTTTCTGTATCTTAGTTTTCTCATCGGGACAATGGAGATAATGTGTCCTCTCTTATAGTGTTGTTGCCAATTAATACGTGTAAAATATTTAAAATAGTTCCTGGCTTGTATTAAGTGCTAAATAAGCATGGCTTATCATGTTCTTAACTACATTCTTCTTAGAGTTCTCTACTGACTAGCAATATAAACTTTATTTACATTTTATTGTTCAAATTCTACCTATATAAAAATAAACATTATTATTTGTGTTCTCTCATTGTCATGAACTAGTTGGCAAATGGTTGGTGTGTGTAGACAGATAAGTTCAGTTTCATGGCTCTTTGGGTTGTTTGCTTTATTACTTAGGACAGTAAAGTATTTAAGATTTTAGTCCTGTAAGTACTGACTTTTGGTGTAATTTGTATACCACGGACCTTCCTAATTAACATTTTTCTTTAAATTAACACACTTAAATGAAGAAAAGTCTTTTTTAAAAAAGATTTTATTTATTTGAGATAGAGAGAGCACAAGTAGGGGGAGGGGCAGAGGGAGAAGCAGACTCTCCGCTGGGCAGGGATCTGGACTTGGGGCTCGATGTAGGGTTTGATGTAGGGCTCCATCCCAGAACCCCAGGATCACGACCTGAGCTGAAGGCAGATGCTTAACCAACTGAGCCACCCAGGCTCCCCTGAAGAAGAGTCTTAACTACATTTCCTTAAAGGAGGAGACACTTTATTATCACCATAAAAGAATATCCTGTATCACTCGCCTTATGTAGATGATAACCATAGATAACAATACACTGAAAACAGCACAGTGTGATGAAATTCTAAGTAGGTAAAGAAATCACACTTGCCAGCTCAAAGCGGGGTCAGGGGGAGGGCGAGGATTGGCTTTCTGTAAAAAAATAAAAGGAGATCAGCAAGTGTTTAAGACCAGCACTGAGTTAAAACTTGAGAGGTGATACAATCAGAAGCTTAAAAAGAATTGAACGGGGGAATAACACTCTCACTATGTGGGTACATGGTGTTTAATGGTTGGGCTGCCAAAGCCATCTCTGAAATTACTTCTTTTACCCCCGGTTGCACTAGTTCCGCACAATAAGAAACCACTGTTCTGGAGGGACTAAAAGCCTCTAAACAGAGAGAAGAGTAGGCCCCGTGCTTTACTTTTTTTCACTCCATTTTCTCTACAGGAGAATTATACCTGGAGGAAAGTAGGGGTTTGGAGTTCAGATCCTTTCCCTAACACTTACTTGGATTGGAAGTTACTTATCATCTCTTGTTTCCTTACCTGTAATGGGGGGGGGCAATGGAAATAATAGAACCTAACTTGACAAGTTATTATGAAGACTAAATATGACCACATCTGAGGAGTGCATAGCACAGGTCCTCACTGCAGCAAGCACTAATAAATATGTGTATTTTACATTTTAAATGGGATCATGCATATACCAACTTGCTTTTTACTCTTAATAAGATTTTATAGTTATTTCTCCATGTGAGTTCATATAAATCCACCTTTTAAAAAAAACAGTTGTGTAAAACCCTGAACTATATACACTGAAACTTCTTTAACCCATCTTTTGCTGGGGGGGAGTGGCATTCAGGTGGTTTTCTGCACGTGCCTGTGTATGTATTCATTTTACAAGTGAAGGGATCAAGGCTTCAAGAGGTTAAGGCAGCCTGAGCAAACCAAAGTCATGGCATGTTCTGTCCTCTACACTCTGAGATATTGTCAATGGTGCCTTCGTTCCCACCAATGGCGGTGCCCTATCTACATATGCCAGAAACATCAGCTGTCCCTACATGTCGGATTCCTGGAGCCAAGGCAGTTTGTGCCTTATATCTTTTAAAAAAAATTTTTTTTTACATAGGCTCCACACCCAGCATGGAGCCCAAAGCAGGGCTTGAACTCACCACCTTGAGATCGAGGCCTGAGCTGAGATCAAGAGTTGGATGCCTAACCACCTGAATCACCCAGGTGCCTGTGAGGTAGTTTGATTCACATGTAAAGGGGGAAATGATAATACTTAGGGGGCGTTATGTAAAGAACCCCCTGGCCGTGGAAAGGCCGTTAAATGAGTGGAGTGGCAGCGAGTGGGGCTAGCCAGAGGTCCTGCGGGTTGGGAAAGACTGGAAGGACTCCTGGGGGTGGAGGGGAGAGCGGGGTGTAGATAACAGCGAGCCTTACAAGGAGAGAATGGAAAGGAAGAGGCAGGAAACTTTATAGGCTCACTCTGCCCACAGCTCAATTTTGCATCCTCTTCTGTCACCTGCTTATGGTGTAGAAGCAAGAGCAAATTACATTTCAGTGCCTGTCTAGCACAGTGTCTCCTCCTGCAAATGCTCAATAAATATTTACTGAGTGAATGAATAGATTTACATTCCTGATTACCTAAGACTTAGGGAATCTCGAGCCAGGCATCTAGGCGGGGCAGGGACAACTGTCTGGCAGTGAAGGCACCGTCCAACCTGGCCCCACACTGACAAGCCGAGTCAGACTAGTGAGCAGAGGCAAGTACTGAACTTTATGGTTGCCACGTGGTGTGGAACACAATTCATAGCATTGTTTCAGGTGCTAGTGGGGGAGAAAAAAAAGTCTTGAAAGAACCATTATAAGACTTCACATGTCCTTTGTGCAGGATCATAAAAACTGGATATCTTGCCCAAGTTTATGATTCCATTGCAAAAGCAAAATAAAGTCATTAGTAAATCTAAGGAAAGATATTGACTGCACATCTCTTCGGCCAAGTCTGTTTGCAGAATATATTGAATTGGGCTATGTGGCCCCCAAGAGCGAAATCTGTGAGTTATTTTTAGTGGAGTTAGACCAAGTCTAAATAAATATAGGTCTGTCTGCCTTGAGTTGCTCTTTATGGTAGCAGTATCATCCCCTTTGTATCCTATAATGCTTTCAAAGCGCAATACTTTGACCACAGGTAGCCTGCACTCCTGGTGAAATAGTTGTGAACTGAGTATGTTTTGAACAGTGGCTCTAATTGATTTAGGTTATGTAATTTGAATTCTGCTTGAGCCTCATGATTAATCATGATTTCGCCAAAATGATGCTGTGTAACCGATAACTATCACATCTCCTTTGCTTTTCTCACTTGCAAGCCAGGGGATTGACTGTGGCTCTCTTGGGTTCGGCTGGGATCTGCTGGGCTTGGTTTCAGGCTGTAGATTGGGTTCAGGACTGTTCCACGTATTTCCTCACTCTGGAGAAGCTCGCTACTCATGGTATATTCCCTAATGGTGGTTGGAAGAAGTGCAAGGAAGTCAAAGCACACAGGCACATTTATTTATTTTTTTAATTTAAATTCAATTAGCCAACATATAGTACATCGTCAGTTTCAGATGTAGTGTTCAATAATTGATCAGATGCATATAACATCCAGTGCTCATCATATCACGTGCCTTCCTTAATACCCCTCACCCACCCACCCCATCCCCCCCACAACCCCTCCAGAAACCCTCAGTTTGTTTCCTATAGTTAAGAGTCTCTCATGGTTTTTCTCCCTCTCTGATGACTTGCCATGCAGTTTTCCCTGCCTTCCCCTACGATCCTCCGCACTGTTTCTTATATTCCACATATAAGTGAAACCATATGATAATTGTCTTTCTCTGATTGACTTATTTCACTCAGCATCATACTCCCCAGTTCCATCCATGTCGATGTAAATGGTAAATAGTCATCCTTTCTGGTAGCTGAATAATATTCTATTGTATATATATACATACACACCACGTCTTCTTTTAAAAATTTTTTAAAAGATTTTATTTTTTCATTAGAGAGAGAGAGCACACTCAGAGGGAGAGTTAGAGGGAGAAGCAGACTCCCCACTGGGCAGGGAGCCCAATGGGAGTCTTGATCCCTGTACCCCAGGATCATGACCTAAGCTGAAGGCAGATGCTTAACTGACTGAGCCACCCAGGCACTCACACCCCCATCTTTTTTTATCCATTCATCTGTCAACGGACATCTCAGCTGTTTCCACAGTATGGCTATTGTGGACATTGATGCTATAAACACTGGGGTGCAGGTGCCCCTTCGGATCAATACATTTGTATCTTTGGAGTAAATACCTACAAGTGCAATTGCTGGGTCATAAGGTAGCTCTATTTTTAACTTCTTGAGGAAACTCCATTCTGTTTTCCAAAGCAGATGTACCACCTTGCATTCCCACCAACAGTGTAAGAGGGTTCCTCTTTCTCTGCATCCTCACCAAGACTCGTTGTTTCCTGTCTTGTTAATTTTAGCCATTCTCAATGGTGTGAGGTAGTATCTCATTGTGGTTTTGATTTTTATTTCCCTGACGACAAGTGATGTAGAGCATTTTTTCATGTATCTGTTGGCCATTTGGATGTCTTCTTTAGAGAAATGTCTGTTCATGTCTTCTGCCCATTTCTTGACTGGATTATTTGGGTTTTGGGTGCTGAGTTTGGTATGTTCTTTATAGATCTTGGATACTAGCTCTTTGTGTGATATGTCATTTGCAAATATCTTCTTCCATTCTGCCGCTTGCCTTTTAGTTTTGTTGACTGTTTCCTTTCCTGTGCAGAAGCTTTTTATCTCGATGAAGTCCCAACAGTTCATTTTTGCCTTTGTTTCCCTTGCCTTTGGAGATGTGTTTAGCAAGAAGATGCACGGCTGAGGTCTGAGCAGTTGCTGCCTGTGTTTTTCTCTAGGATTTTGATGGGTTCCTCTCACATATTTAAGTCTTTCATCCACTTTGGGTTTATCTTTATGTATGGTGTAAGAAAACGGTCCAGTTTCATTCTTCTACATGTGGCTGTCCAATTTTCCCAGCACCATTTATTAAAGAGACTGTTTTTTTCCATTGGATATTCTTTTGTGCTTTGTTGAAGATTAGTTGACCACAGAGTTGAGGGTCAATTTCTGGATTCTCTATTCTATTCCACTGATTGATGCTTCTGTTTTTGTACAGTACCATACTGTCTTGATGATGACAACTTTGTAATATAGCGTGAAGTCCACCATTGTGATGCCACCAGCTTTGATTTTCTTTGTCAAAATTCCTCTGGCAACATTCCATGCTCATGGATTGGAAGAATAAATATTGTTAAAATGTCTATGTTACCCAGAGCAATCTACACATTTAGTGCAATCCCTATCAAAATACCATCAACATTTTTCACAGAACTGGAACAAATAATCCTAAAATTTGTATGAAACCAGGAAAGACCCTGAATAACCAGAAGATTGTTGAAAACAAAAACAGACACATTTAAAACCTCTACATGTAGTTATGCCAGCTAACATTGCATTGGCCAAAACCTATGTCAATGGGACAGGGAAGTATACTTCTTCCATGGAGAGGGGACATGGCAAGAAGAAAAAAATGTGAGCAAATAATGCAATGTAACACACCTTGGGACCTTGGGTAAGATGTAAGATGCTGAACCTCTTTGTGTCTCAGTTTTCATTATCTGAAAAGTGGGCATGGGTTGTTGTTTGAAGAATTAAGAGTAGTTGGAATGGTGTCTGGCTCATAAGAAGCACTTGATAAATATAAATTATTCATACTTAAACTATTTTCTAAACAAGCAAAAGAAAAGTCCCTGATTTCTAGGAACCCAAATTCCAACAAACGCTGACAGAAATTTTATGTTCATACTGATGAGGATGATGGACATATTAGCACACATTCAGAAAGATGCTAAAAGAGAGCAGGAGTAAGTAGGACCTTGACTAAATCACAACTCAACTAGACTGGCTATAAAAATTGCAGATTATTATTATTATTATTAGTAGTAGTAGTAGTACAGTGAACATTAGAGATCCTCTAGCCTCTGAAAGAGCATGGGCTTGAAATCTGAAGATAAAGGTTAGGATTAAATCTCCGCCACTTGGGCATGTCCCTGAATGTCATTTGAAACACATATAAAATTGGGATAATGAGGTTGTTGCTATGATCGAGTCAGATAATATGCAAATATTGCATTGAAAAATGTAAAGCACTACATAAACAGCAATGCTCTAAATCCATTCTCTTTCGTTTTTACAGAAGGCAGAATTGAGGCCCAAGGAAAGACCAAAGTTACACAAGTTCATCTCATTGCAACAGAGCCAGGAGTAGAATACTGTCTACTAAGTCAAGGTCTATTCACTTATACTTAAACACATTTCTTTTAGAATTACCCTTTCTGGGAAAAAGACAAAAGACAAAGTAGGTTTATACCAAGTATGTAATAAAAAGTTTAAAGTTTCCTTCTAGTACATGTCTTAAGGTCAGTGAATTTTTAACCCTATTTACTTCATTTTCCCCCCTCTATGGTGCTACTTAGAATAATAACCCTAAGGTAAAGGAAAACTGTGTATTTTCTAAGGGAGAATAATTACTATTCTAACAGAAGCTGGAAAGTTAACTAATATATTTTAAAAGCATGTCAAGAATTAAGGTTGAAATGAAGAAAATTTGCTCATTAACCTCCAAATTACATGTACCCTAATATGCATTCTGTAGTTGCTATCATTCATCAAGATTTTAATAGATTATAAAATGTGAGAGTCTCGTGTTGAGAAATTTTGTGTTAGAAAACATGTTACCAACTGGAATGAGACTACGTGAGGTAGCTTGATGTAGCAGATGGAGTATAAAAATTGGAATCAGAGAATTAAGTTCCAATTCTAGCTCTGCCCCTTCATAGCTGTGTTTTGGGTAGGTTACTTAATTTCTCTGTACCCTGCTGAATCATGTCAGGGATTTTGAGAGAACATAGGATCCTTTTAGGCAGGAACTTTGTTTTGTTGACTGCTATGTTCCTGGTGCCTGGAACAGTGATTGGGAGAAGAAACATTAGAGATAACCTGTCACATGTCCAGCACAACATCTATCCCACAGCAGGTGTCAATCCAAGGTGGCCACTTTTATTATCAGGAAGAGAAGAATAAGGTTTTTAGGAAAATTATGTAATCTCTGCTGCTAGCCAAGCAGAGGATGCAGGGCTCACACCCAGGGTAGACTGTCAGGAACTTGAGGAAAGATAGGCATGGAGTCTAAGGCATTTAAAACACTACAACCAAGGGCAGAGCTGGAGAAGGCAACCAAAAAGCTAACCTGAATGAAATACCACTCCAAAGAAATTGGGCAGAGGATGGAAAATTCCATCCTGAATCCAGTGCCTAGCATCTAGAAGGATTTAACAAGTATTTGTTGAATGAATGAAACAATGACTCTTTAACTTGAGGCAAGTTAAACCTATGAGACAAGTGGAACCTATGATGTTGGGAGAAGAATAAGAGGTAGGAGCAGAATAAATAAAAAGAAGAAGTAGGGCCTGGAAAGGTTTTTTGAGCTAGTTCTGTAACAAAGCAGGGGGAGGGGTCTCTTAAATAGCCATTGAGAGAGGAGTAGTAGGAGGCCAACTTACAGACTGTATCAACAGTACATTCTACACCAGGGGAAAATGTCTAGTACAGTGAAGAATTACATGGCAATATGGTGGGACTTGGGGGGAGACCAAATGGATTGAGCACTGGTCACTGAGAGAAACAGCCTTGACCTTAGTTTAGAGGAACCTCCATGATGTTCTGAGGATAGGATAACATCGCTAATGAGAATAAGAGGGAAAAATTAAAGCAGCAACAATGAAGTTTCTCAAGAAACAGAGAAGTATTTATTAAATTCATTCTTATCAAGAGTGCCAATACCATTCAATGGGAGCAGTAACAGCCTGTTGAGCAAATGGTACTGGGACAACTAGCTATTTACACACGATAGAATGAAGTTGGACCCTACCTTACATCATATACAAAAATTAACTCAAAATGGATCGAAGACTTAAATGTAATGTGAGTGAAAATGACAAAACTCAGAATAAAACATAGGGGAAGTTCTGCGTAACCCTGGATTTGAGGATGGTTTCTTAAATATGAAACCAAAACAAAGGTGATAAAAAGAAAAAATAGATAAGTCGTATTTCTTCAAACTTAAAAACTTTTGTGCATCAAAAGATGCTATCAGAGAGGGAAAAGGCAGCCCACACAATGGGAGAAAATATATTAGCAAATTATATATCTGATAAGAATTTAATATCCAGAACATGTAAAGAACTGCAATGGAATTACACAAGACAAACAACCCCAGTTTAAAAATGGGCAAAGGACTAGAACAGACATTTCTCCAAAGAAGATCTACAAATCAGTACATGAAAAGGTGCTCAACATCACTGGTCATTAGGGAAGTGTGAAACAAAACCATGATAAGAGATCACTTCACACCTGCTAGGATGGTTATTTATAAAAAATGGAAAATGAGGAGTGTTGGTGAGGATGTGGAGAAATTAGAACCCTCATAAATTGCTGATGAGAATGTAAAATGGTACAGTTGCTGTGGAAAATAGTTTGGCCTTTTCCTCAAAAATTTAAATATAGAATTGCCACATGACCCTGCAATTCTACTCCTAGGTATTTATCCAAAAGAATTGAACTGAGGGATTCAAATGGATACTTGCAGATCCATGTCTATAACATCACAACACACAATAAACAAAAGGTGGAATCAACCCAAGTGTTAATCACAGATGAATGGATAAAAAAATGGGGTACATACATACATTAGGCTATTATTCAGCCACAAAATGGGATAAAGTTCTGACCCATGCTATAACATGGATGAACCTCGGAAACATTATGCTACGTGAAATAAGTCAGACACAAAAAGACAAATATTGTGTGATTCCACTTTTATGAAATATCCAGAATAGGCAAATTCATAGAGACAAAAAGTAAATTAGCAATTCCCTGGGGGAGGGAGTCACTGCTTAATGGTTAGAGTTTCTATTTGAGGTGACAAAAGGGATTTGAAAATGGTTGGTGGCTATGGTTGCACAACATTACGTATGTACTTAATGCCACTGAATTAATTGTACACTAAAACAAGCAAATATTATGTTATATATGTATTTCCTATAATAATAAAAAAGTGAAATAGAGATGTAGTGCTGTCATTTGGGATTACTGCAGTAGACTGAGTAGTGTTACTCCCCAACCCAAGATGACCAAACTCTAGTCCCTGGTGTTCTGTCTTTGTATGTTATATTATCTGGCAAAAGGGGCCTTGCAGATGGATCAGTTTTACAGATCTTTTAAAAAGAAGATTTATTTATTTATTTTGGAGAGAGGGGCAGCAGGGGGGCAGAGAGAGAGGGACAGAGAGAGAAAATTTCAAGCAGATTCCCTGCTGAAAGTGGAGCCTGAGGATGGGGGGGGGGTTGACTTCACAACCCTGAGATCATGACCTGAGCCAAAATCAAGAGTTGGACACTTAATAGAATGGGCCACCCAGGCACCCCTAATTTTACAGATCTTAAAATAAGGAGATTATCCTGGATTATCTGGGTGGGCACAACATAGTCACATGGGGCCTTAAAAATGGAAGAAGAAGGCAGAAGAAGGAGGTTGGGGAGATACCATGGAAGAAGAGGCAAGAGATGTTCAATGTGTGAGCGGGACCAAACCATTCACAATTTGCTGGCTTTGAAGATAGGGGAAGGGGGCTGTGAGCCAAGGAATTCAAGAGATCTCTGGAAGTTGAGAGGAGTCCTCGGCTGACATCCAGCAAGGAAATGGGATCTCAGTCCTCTAACCACAAAAATCTGAAGTCAGCCAGCAACCTGCAGAAACAAAGACAAGATTCTGCTTTAGAGCCAGCAGAAAAAAATACAGTCCAGCAGACAGCTTGACTTTAGCCTAGAGAGACCTATTGGAATTACAGAACTACAAAATGGTAAGTTTGTGTTAAAAAAAAAAAAAAGAAATAGGCTGTGGTGGAGGTGGCTATTGCTCTGTGATTGGAAGACAGCCAGGGCTCAGGTGAGGAGTTTTGCTGAGTAGTAAGAAAACAGAGCAAAAATGGCTATCAAAAGTGTTGTAGCAGATTGCCTTTTCCAGGGATGGTGATGATAGTATCTCCCATCTCACAAATTCTTCAGCAATGGGAACTTGCCACTCCACCATCAAGATGTCCCTCTCCTTGAATCTGGGTTGGCCTTTGTGACTTGCCTATAACCAAAGGAATGCAATGAAAGTAACCCTGCATGATATCTGAGGCTGTGTCAAAAAAGACCATGTCCCAGGAGTTCAGCTAGATAGTTATCAAAGCATTCTGAACATCTACAAACTCAACAGGAGATCGAAGAGAAGAAGAGCAACAATTTTGGGAACAGTAAGGCGACCACTTTCTGGAAGGTAGGACATGCGGAGAAGTGAATCCAAGGCGATACATGGGAAGATGGACTGTGGGGGGAGGGGCTGGCTCCCTGCAAGCGGTAGAGCAGTGGAGCACAAAATCAGAACTTTTAGAAGTCTGTTCCACTGAGGGACGTCACTTGAGAGGCTAAAAGCAGGGGGTGGAGCCCTCGCGGGGACAGAGTGGTCTAGGGACTCACGGGGTCACAGAAAGACCAGGGGTGTCTGAGTGCGGCAGAGCTCCCAGGTATCAGAGCAAGGAAGCCAGATACAGAAATGGAGCCGAGGAGAGAGCTCTCAGCTTGGGGTTACCTTAAACTGTGATCCAAGTCACAGTTGGGCCACTGCTCTTCAAGTAGGGACCCCACAAGTGGCAGATTTGGGGAGACCCACTCCTTCCTCTTCTGGGGGGAGCAGCATGGGAGCATGCTGCAGGAATCTGCTGGGCTTGGAGACTCCAAATGGGGCCATGCGCCAGAGATAGAAACACTTGGTCACAGACTGGGTGAGTGCAGACTGGGGAGGAAGACAAACCATAAGAGACTCTTAATCTCAGGAACCAAACTGAGGGTTGCTGGGGGGTTTGCGGGGGGGCAGGGATAGGGTGGCTGGGTGATGGACATTGGGGAGGGTGTGTGCTATGGTGAGTGCTGTGAATTGTGTAAGACTGATGATTCACAGACTTGTACCCCTGAAGCAAATAATACATTATATGTTAATAACAACAAAAAAAGAATTACTGTCAGTTGACTAAAGTAGAGTACAGATGTGAGCATTTAAATGTCAATGAAGGATGCATTCCAACATATTGAATTCTTCTGAAAAACTGTTAAATAATGGAAACTACCACCGATGCTTACTGTGGACCTTTTTATATACCCCAATTAGGACTGTTCAATAAATACAAAAAGAAAAAATTATGAGATTAAAGAATTTTGTCCAGAATCAAGCCATGCTCAGAGGATCCAAGAGAATTCTCTCATAGAAATCAGTCTTAGCATTCTACCACATAATCGTACCAAGAAAACAAGTAGTGGTGCAGATGTAAATAGGAGAACCTCAAAGATAAAAATGAAATGAAATGAAATGACATGAAAAGAAAAGAAAAGAAAAGAAATAAAATAATAAAATAAAATAAAATAAATGCTAAAGATGAATCAGAAATTCATCACAATTGGTACCCATAATCTTGGGTACAAGGAAAATTAAGAGAAAGGTAGCCTATAGGTAATAGTGACATTTGACAGAAGATTCCTCAAAAGCAACCTCATAAAAATGTTGCTTTTTAGTCTTTTGGTGTTTTTTAATTATTGAAGATCTCAATAGGTGGCCATAACTCTGTTCTTTAGAACCCTCTGGAATCCACATCACCATTCATTAGAACTTCATCATTTAAGAGCACCGTAGGACCATTTGCCACAGTCAATGGTACTAATTGAACTTTCATTCTTAGCTACTCATCTGTGCTATATTTATATTAAATAATTTAACTTCTAAATTTCTTTCCTCCCCTACATTCTAGTACACTACATTGATTTGTGTTTTTTTTCATATCTGTTTGATTCTTCTGTGTCTTAGTTAACTTTTCTCCTTCATTAACTGTAGTTGGTTTCTAAGCCCCATTTTGTGGCTTCTGCTCTTTTCATTCTGGACTTCATACCTTCAGGAAGCTTATACAAATATACAAAGTTAAGTTACTTTTTTTGCAAGATCTACTTACTGAATGCTACATCTATATCTTCCAGTTCTTTCTACTAAACCATTCTTGAGTTCCACCCCTCCACTTAAATGTTTTTTCCAGTTTAAAAAAATGAGAGCCCATTCTGTAAAGTGATTGGAATGAGTTTCAAGTGATCATCATACCTTTTTATTTTAATCTAATGAATTTGCTTTGCAATTTGCTTTGAATCCTGTTTTCAGTAGTAGCATTCAAGTGAATGCCCAGGCAGCCACTCTGAATTCATGTGATCCAAATTACGAGGACTTTTAAAAGAAAGCTAAAGTCAATGTTAGATAGCATGGATATTATCTTGCATACTTTGGGGACAGAAAAATCTAAATTCTCTCTCCATTAACACATGAAGTTGAGAGTAGACCATGGCTTTTTCAAGTTGGACTGTATCAGTGCTAAGGATTCTGTGACCTCCCTTCAGGGGTGCCAATGGGATGAGAAGGCACCCAAGAGGTAGAAGCTACTCCAACCCTTGCCCTTCACAAATGTCGACCAGATGACTTCACTTTCATCTGTTTTTCATGTTGTAAGATTTTGTTTGTAGAAAGGGTTCCGAGTCTACTTTTTTTTTTAATTTGTTGGCTAGCTCCAAGACCTCTTCTAGTTCTTATAATTCTGTGCTTCTGTCAAATCACTGAAGAGTGGTTACAGGATAAGAACTATAAACAGAATAGTTTAAATATATCTTCATAAACTATTTTCTTTTTCTTTTTTTTTCATTTCTTGTATTTCTCCTTTATTCTCATGCTATTGCCACACTCACACTTCTGACACCAGAGGTGTGGATTCTCCCCCCCCCCCCCAAAAACCAAGTAATTCTCTATGAAACCAGCTGAGTATCCCATAAGTCAATTCAATTCTGACAGTAACTGGAGGTAAGGTGGACGGCATGGGTGAAGGGCTCAGTCCCATGAGAATGCCCCCTACCTCAGATGCTAATCACCAAGTCGTAGGTCCTCAAGTGACCCACAACTTCTGTTCAACTTGACTGCAAATCAGAGGTTCCCGTGAGCATTTGATTATTTGCAAGAACACCTCAAAAAACTCAGGGAAACACTTACCATTTATTCTACCATATAAGGTATGATAAAGGACACAGATGAAAAGCCACATGAAGGGAAACAAAAGATGAGGTCAGGAAGGGTCCCAAGCACGTGAGCTTCTCTCCTCATGCATTTGGGGTATGCCACTCTACCAGCTTGTGGATGTGTTTACCAACCAGGAAGCTCTCCAAATCCCATACTTTGGTATTTTTATGGGGCATTCACCATGTAAACATGATGGACTATTAACCCCTTTTCCAGTCCTCTCCCCTCTCAGGAGATTGGGGGCAGGGCTGAACGTTCCAAGCTTCTAATCATGGCTTGGTCATTCTAGTGACCAGCTCCCATCCTGGAGTCCACAGACAGTCACCTCATTGGAACAAAAGACATTATTATCACCCAGGAGTTTACAAGGGATTTAGGAGCGCTGTGTCAGGAACTGGGTCAAAGGTCAAATGTTAGAATAAAAGATGCTCTTAATGCTCTCTGACTTAGGAAATTACAAGGGTTTTAAGAGCTCTGTGCCAGGAAACCAATATATCTATATATCTTTATATATATATATAAAGTCAGAGACCAATATATCTATATCTTTATCTCTATAGTTCTGTATTTACTTTCTGTTATTTCATAGGCTCTCGGCCTCAAGNAGGCCTCAAGGCCAGGCAAACAATTGGGAATGGTGAGGACCAGGGCATCCTGTGCTACTCACTAGCCAGTTCCAGCTGATCCTTGTCATATAAGGAATGTGTGATTTCCCTTTTTTTTTAATTTTATTTTTATTCTTTGCCCAAGGGGTACAGGTCTGTGAATCATC
>LNAC01000713.1:270-66427 GCA_002007465.1 Ailurus styani
AGACATGAACAGACATTTCTCCAAAGAAGACATCCAAATGGCCAACAGACACATGAGAAAGTGCTCAACATCACTCGGCATCAGAGAAATACAAATTAAAACCACAGCGAGATACCACTTTACACTAGTCAGAATGGCTAAAATCAACAAGTCAGGAAACGACAGATGTTGGCAAGGTTGTGGAGAAAGGGGAACCCTCCTACACTGTTGGTGGGAATGCAAGCTGGTGCAGCCACTCTGGAAAACAGTATGGAGATTCCTCAAAAAGTTGAAAATGGAGCTACCCTACGACCCAGCAATCGCACTACTGGGTATTTATCCTAAAGACACAAAGGTAGTGATCCTCAGGGGCACGTGCACCCAAATGTTTATAGCAGCAATGTCCACAATAGCCAAACTATGGAAAGAACCTAGATGTCCATCAACAGATGAATGGATAAAGAAGATGTGGTATATATATATACAATGGAATACTATGCAGCTATCAAAAGAAACGATATCTTGCCATTTGCAATGACATGGATGGAACTGGAGGGTATTATGCTGAACAAAGTAAGTCAGTCAGATAAAGACAATTATCATATGATCTCTCTGATATGAGGAACTTGAGGGGCAGGGTGGGGGGTCGTGGGGGGTAGGGAGGGAAAAATAATGAAACAAGATGGGATGGGGAAGGACACAAAGCATAAGAGACTCCTGATCTCACAAAACAAACTGAGGGTTACTGGGGGGTGTGAGGGTAGGGCTCGGGTGGATGGCTTATGGACATTGGGGAGGGTTTGTGCTTTGGTGAGTGCTGTGAAAGGTGTAAGCCTGATGATTCACAGACCTGTACCCCTGGGGCAAGTAATAATAACAATAAAAAAATTAAAAAAAATTAAGCTATACCTAATGAAATACCTAAATTAGAGATTTGAAATTTTTTGATTTTTTAAAAGAAAGATTAATCTAGTAAATGGGAGTTAGGATAGAGGAGACATGCAAAACTGCATTATTTATGGTTAGATATGGTTAGGACTTAGAATAAGCTGAAGTGGAAAATGTGATAAGACACACAAGAATAGAATAAAGTTCCTAAATTAGATAGTATTTGGCTTGCTAGAGGAGGGGGTAAAAGTGAGGTAGGACTTCTCATATTTTTACACTGAAAAAATAGGAGTTGATATAATAAACTTGTCTTTATTTAGTTTGGTGTTCCTTTGGATTAACCAGAGAAAAGTGTTTAATTGGGTAGCTTAATCCGGATGTTAGGAGAGAGGACTGCTTGAGATAATGATGTGAGATTTATCCACATTTAAATAAATGTTAATATATTTGGCATATTAAGAAAATAGCATTTGTAAAAAGAAGAAAGTCTAAAGAGAAGTTTAAGGAAAGACTGGAGAGGGAGACAGAGAGAAGGAGAAGTCCAAACAGATAGAAAAGTAGTGAGTAGGGCGCCTGGGTGACTCAGTGGGTTAAAGCCTCTGCTTTCGGCTCAGGTCATGATCTCAGGGTCCTGGGATCGAGGCCCGCATCGGGCTCCCTGCTCAGCAGGGAGCCTGCTTCCCCCTCTCTCTCTGCCTGCCTCTCTGCCTCCTTGTGATCTCTCTCCCGCTGTGAAATAAATAAATAAAAATCTTTAAAAAAAAAAAAAAAGAAAAGAAAAGTAGTGAGTAAACCAATATGACTACCATGAGTGAGGTTACAAATGAGAATTTCAAAGAGGCGTGAGTTATCTGTTGTCATCTACAGTGTAAAATGCTCTAGGACTGAAAATTGCTTACTTAATTGGCAATTTTATGATCACTGGTGATCTTAAGTATGACTGAAGTTCCCTTACTGTTACTTTTAAGAATTTTACAATTTTTAGTAAGCTTTTAATATTTTTCAGATTTTATGACTAGAGTAGTCAGTTATTACTAGAAACTGGAAGCGTCTTTAGAAACTTACAGTTTTTTTAAAGTACATTTTTCATGAATATTATTTTCAAGTGTGATACTGTGGTTTATAATACACACACACACACACACACACACACACACACACACACACACACACACACACACATATATATATATATATATATATATTGGTCTTCCTACAGTTTCTAGCTTCCTGGAAATTCCTTGGAATTTCTTGTGTGATAAATGCAATGGGAACATCTTTTGTTAAAACATTTGGTCTCTTGTCCTCACTTCCGAAACCGAGTCACCTCAGAGCTCCAAAGGTGCAATGGGTGTCTGTTATTCACAAGTCTCTTTCAACCAGGACTTGCAAAACAGAGTTTATGTTAATGAAGTGATTTTTGGAAATCCCCTGGGCTGGGTTTGGGGGTGGTGGTTGCCAGGGGAACCAACTGGTGAAATGAGGGTTAGAATTTTCAGTCCCACCCCATGATTTCCGGAGAGGGTGACAGGCTGGAGGTTGAATTTACCTATGGTCAATGATCTAATCAAGCATGCCTAAGCAGTGGAGTCTGTAAAAACTCAAAAGGAAGGAGTTCCAGAACTTCCAGGTTGGTAAATTGGAAAGCTTCCACCTGTCACTGTGCCTTGCCCTAAACACCGAATGCCACAGGAATAAAAGCTAATTTGTTTGGGACCTCGCCATATGTATGTCTTCATCTGGCTGTTGACCTGTATCCTTTAATATCCTTTGTAATAAATTGGTATCTTGTAAGTAAACTGATTTCCTGAGTTCTGTGAAGCACTCTAGCAAGTTAATGGAACCCAAGAAGGGGATCAAGGTAACCTTTGATTTACAGCAAGTCAATGGGAAGCATAGGTAACAACCTGAGCTTGCAATTAGTATCTGGAGTGGAGGAGACCTTGTGGGACTGAGCCCTTAACCTGTGGGATCTGACAATATCTCAGGAAATGTAGTGTCAGAATTGAGTTGAATTGTAGGACACCCATGTGGTGTCTAATCGCTTGGTGGTATGGGGAAAAAACCCACCACATTATAATTGGTGAGCACAATTGCCATAAATATGTTGTATTTTTTTGTGGTTATTTGTATTCTGAAGGATACTTCAAGAGTCCTGAAGATAATAAAGTGTTTTATTCTATCACAAGTCTTGTAGTAGAATCATTTCTATGAATATATTTCCTAATAAGAAATTATTAATTAATTAATTAATTAAGCACATGTGGTAACATTATCTTAGTCTTTTATGATTCTGAAGGATTTCATTTGCAAATGCAGCAGAATCAAATTTTCATGGGAAAAAATGAAATGTGTGAAAACATCTTTCTATAATTTGACTTAACTTTCAAGCTCTGATTCCCCAAAAATACCCAGAAAATTCAATCTTGCCAATTTGCCAGATAAATCAAAATACATCTGGGCCTTTCTCATCTTACCTCTCATTGGCAAATATTCAGTAAACTCACAATTTTCTCATTTTTTTGTTATGATCTCTCTCACCAGGGAGTTACAGTCAAATACTCTATTTTAATATAACTTAAAGTAATTCTCGTCTGGGTGCTTATGCTGCAAAACTGGTATATGTTTGAGATTATTTACTTCAATTTGGTCCTTTTTTTAGGAATTGCCTTTTTAATTTTGACATATAAAACATTTATAGGTCTAAAATTGAAACTATAATGCAAATAAATCTAGCTTTCATGATATTCTATCCCTTTCTTTCATTTTTCTTAGTTGTGGTTTATCCTATAATTATTTCTTTTAAGAAAATCTAAGAAAAGTACCCATATGTATGTGTGTATGTATGTCTGTATTTAAAGTGTAGTCCTACCCACACTTTCCTAAGAAAAGTTTGCATCCTATAACCATTGTTCTCCTTCTTGCTGGTTTCATTTAATGATATCTCTTGAAGGTAACCTATAACCACATAAGCAATGGGCTCTTCTTCATTGCTTTTAAGTGGCATATTGCTTCATTGTATGAATTTACGAAGTTTTTTCAACTAGTCAGCTGTTGATGCACATTTGAGTTACTGCTACTTTTCTTATTGTGAAGAACCAACAATGCTCTTAGACCAGCCTTATGCATAGTCCCTTTTCTCTTTCTTTCTTTCTTTCTTTCTTTCTTTCTTTCTTTCTTTCTTTCTTTCTTTCTTTCTTTCTTTCTTTCTTTTTTTCTTTCTTTCTTTCTCTTTCTTTCTTTCTTCCTTTCTTTTTTCTTTTTCTTTCTTTCTTCTTTCTTTCTTTCTCTTCTTTTTTTCTTTCCCTTTTTTCTTTTTGTCTGTTTGTCACTCTACTTTGAGTACAGTTTCCTAAAAGTAGAATTTCAAGCTCAAACAGTAAATGCATATGTCATTTTGCAAAATTCTCACTGGGGATTTCATCATCTTTCAGTTCCTCCAGTCATGCATGAGTTTCCTGTTTCCTCCAGTCATGCATGAGTTCCCTGGATGTAATATTTGTCACACTCAAAATATTTGTTATATGCATGTTTCTTATTAAGTGTGTGATTGACTTTTTTCATATGTAAAAGTTAATCTTAGTGAATGAGTAAGGATATTTTCACCATAAGAGTAATAAGAAAGGATTAGAGCTAAATCATGAATTCCTTAAGTATCAACCTTATTATCTTGAGAAAGCCTTCATGGATTTTTCATTGATGGAAATATGTAATGGTCTGGAGAAAAAGGATGACATGATTACAAAACAGAACACACCTCAGATGTTGACTTTTATTTATTATTTGAACTTATTTTTAAATATCAGAGACAACATGTGTTTACTCTAGAAAACTGTAGAATGTACATGTGATGTTGATGAAACTAGTCTGCTCCCTAGCCAGAATCATCATGGAATTATATTCAAAAAGAATTCAATTTTCTTACCTTTTTAAAATAGTTTAATGTATTTTAATAGCAAATTTACAGGAACAGCACAGAAGACAAGCACCATTAAAAACATGTACTTGGGGGCTCCTGGGTGGCTCAGTCCTTAAGCGTCTGCCTTTGGCTCAGGTCCTGATCCCAAGTTCCTGGGATCTAGCCCCGCATTGGGCTCCCTGCTCTGTGGGAAAGCCTACTTCTCCCTCTCCCCCTCCCCCTGCTGATGTTCCCTCTTTTGCTGCATCTCTCTCTGTCAAATAAATAAATAAAAAATCTTAAAAACAACAACAACAACAACATGTACTTGCATGTAGGACAAGTCAGAAAAGTACAGCGAATGGATGGAATCTACTACATGATAAAATGCCTCAAACACCATTTAGTTGCTGTCAATAAGAAATTTACTTGTTTTAAAAAAATCCAAATGCTGCCATTGTCCAGAAAAATTTAACAGGTTTATTTATAATTGTTATAAAGTCGAACTGCTGAAACGTGTTCACTGAAACATTTTGACTTGCATTAATTCTTTATTTCCCCACATTTATATTAAAAATTCACACACAAATGAAAATGGAAAAACTGCTAATACCGGATTTCTGTCCACAATATTTCCTCTTGCAATCTTATACTTAGGTACCTTTTGACCCCATGGGAAAAAAATATCTAATGTTCAGAACTACCAGTAAGAGGAAGAAGAGAAGAAAAAAAAATTTTTTAAAGAATGAAATGTTTTCCATCTTAGTGGATTCTTAAGCCTGTTCTCCAGTAAAAAACTGAAAAAGTAACATTAATTTTATGGGTGATTTCCAGAGTATATATTTTGATTGTACTTCTTTTATTGATGAATCTGAGAGAAGTAATACATTTAGAAATTTGAAATTTCTATCTAAGAATAAGTAACATTACTCTTTTTGTTCAAGTCATCTTGGTATCTTTTACTACAGTTTTAAATCTTCATCATTTAATATTCACTATTAATTTTTTCATATGAGTTTTATATATTTGTTGTTATGTTGGTCAATGCTTTTTCTCTTATTAGAACAATTTGCTATTCTAACAGTTTTTTACTTGTATATAATAAAGAACGTGTCTTGGATATTTATCATGAGAGTGGTCAATTCGATAATCTTATGTCATAACTTTTAGCCATTTTTTTCAACATCCACATTTTCTATGAATCCGCAATTAATACTTGATCATTTATAATCAGTTGTCACTAATATTTTAACTTTTTTCTGTTTCACTTGCTAGACTTCTGGGGTGATGTTAAATAATAATGGTGATAAACTCATTTTGATGATTAGAAAATATATAGAATCACTATTTTGTTTCATATTGGTGGCAATTTTAAATACATAATCATTATTATATTAAGGAAATATTCTACCATTCTAATTCACTTAGAGTTTTCTCCCTTTTCTCTTCTTCTACCACCTTTCCTGGCTTCTTCTTAAATCAGAAGTCATTATTTAAGTATACCAATTTTTTCCCTTTATCTATGAAGATACCAGATATAATTATTCAGAAAGACAACCTTAGGAAATGAATAGTGCTAGTACAATAAGACAGGGAGAGGAAGTATGATTATGTAGTAAATGTTAGAAGTCCTCAGTGTCATGAATTATTTGATTAAGTTCCCAGGAACATGAATTTCTGAAACTTCTATGAAGTTTGCAGTAGCACAAAGAATGAATACTACTAAAAGGAAGACTGAAGAGAAATCAAATAGTTTTTAAACAAAAAACACGAAAGCATTTTTAACCAAGTTGCATAATATCTGAGTTAAAAGCAAATAAGAAATAATATTTCATTAATATCTTATAGGTGCACACTGAGCAGCTGGAGGGAAAAGACAAGGTCATTACTTCTGTATCCAGTATTCCATACAAACATCATAGTGAGATTAAGGAAGACATTAATTGAATTTTAAAATTGCTATAATATACAAGAGTCAATGGAGCTACTCAAATTATGCAGTAACAGATTGTATTGGAAGCACAGATAGTTCTTGGTTTGCATGGTTCCTGTATACAGATTTCTGTGATTATGGACCATTTAAATAATACCAGCCCCTTAACAACACAGTTTAGTTTTCATTTACTACAGTATATGGTGAGTACTTGCATAGGGTACAAACATCCCTGCCACATAAGTAACAGATGCTCATTATGATAAATGACCACTCTTGTCACTTCGTGCAAGGTCTGTCCATGATTGGTCACTGAGAATTTCTCATTTCATTTACATATTGAGAGTAAAGCATACAGTTGTTTTCCCTCTTTGTTTTTCAGTTGTAGAGATACTATAGGAAGACCATTTAACTTTTAAAGCACTTCTACTGTCACATAATACTCAAGATCAACCTGATTTATATAAGATCTTGAGAAAAAATGAAAATTTGCTTTTTGCCACCAATACAACTTCATTAATCTAGGGAGTTCTTTAAGCTTTTAAAACCTTGTAGACTATTGACACTGTAACTGGAGATCATGCAACTTGTTTAGCCAAGATTGAGAAGTAATGGTATAGAAAGCATGCAGCTGAAAATATTCAAACATCTTGGCAGGAGGTAACAGAAAATCCTTATAATAGACAAGAGCTTTTTCCACATTATGTGAATGACTTTGGAGAATGGGAGTTAAATCAAAACAGAGTTAAAGACAAAACAGCTGTCAATGATACTTCAATAACAAAAAAAAATTTTTAAAATAATGGATAATAATTAAAAAGAAGCAATAGCTAACCATGAGAATGTTGATACCTACCATCATTTCAGAGTCTTGGAGTCTCTGAAATTCCTGAAGAGTTGAGGAACTTGCTGAAGATAACTTCTTGGCATAAATGAGGAAGAGAAATATGCTGGAGGAGGTGAAGTTGCCTGTAGAAAGTGATGCCAGCAAAAGACTTCACATTAAACGATCTGTTGGAAATCTTTCACGTCTTTGCCATCACAAAGGCTAAACTGTTAGAAGCTGATCCCAACTTAGAAAGGAATATGACAAGTTGCCAAGGGATGGAAAAGATCTTCAATCTGTACAGTAAGTTGTATCACAGAAAGGAGTTGCACCACTCCTCTTGTGTCTCTTGATAAGTGGGGGAAACCACTTTAATCTTCAATGTTTCTAATATTTTGAATTACAACATATTAAGTAATATTATTTTACTTTTTTCACTCCCCTACACATTTATAACCAACAGTATGACATTTTAATGTTTTGACAAAAAAAGTTTTATTTTTTATTTATTTATTTATTTTTTAAGATTTTATTTATTTATTTCACAGAGGGAGAGAGATCACAAGGAGGCAGAGAGGCAGGCAGACAGAGAGAGGGGGAAGCAGGCTCCCCGCTGAGCAGGGAGCCCAATGCGGGCCTCGATCCCAGGACCCTGAGATCATGACCTGAGCCGAAAGCAGAGGCTTTAACCCACTGAGCCACCCAGGCGCCCGACAAAAAAAGTTTTAAAAGTCACAAAACAATCAAAAAATTTTCTCTTGGATTCTGCAATTGATTTTCCAAAGTTTCAGTTTACATGGTCACGTTTATCTTGCACACTAATACAGTAAACTAGGAATGTTTGCATTTAGCTACAGTTGAAAATTTGATATAGCTACTTTATTTTCACAAATATGATAACTACTAGTTATTAGAATTTCCAATCATTTCATTTCCTTTGAATGTTGCATACTCCGCTGTTCCCCCCCTTTTTAATTTAAATTCAATTAGCCAATGTATAGTTCATCATTAGTTTTTGATATAATCTTCAATGATTCATTAGTTGTGTAAAATACCCAGTGCTCATCACATCACGTGCCCTCTTCAATGCTCATCATGAATGACCCTGTTCTTGGACCTCCTGTTTGTTTCCCGGAGTCGAGTTTTATTTTGGTGTGTGTCCCTTGTCTTGTTTTTCACTGTTTTCAGCAGGTGTCAAACCTGTAACCAGAAAAAAAAATGAATTATGTGCTTTAGGTTGAAAAATAAGCAGTTACCTCATGAGTCTAATCTATTATTGCCAAAATTTATTCTTTTCTTGTCAGATTATTTTAGTTAAAGGGACCAAAGTGATAATAACTATGGTGATTTCTTACACTACTGCAAGAATTCACCAGAACCCTCAACTGTCTAGGGCCCCAAGTTACCTCTGGGTCTTTCATTGACAATTTCACCCAAGAGGTCATTGAAAAATCTGGGTATGCCCAGGACACTTCAGATTGATGTCTGGTGTCTTAGTGCAATTATCAATAGTGATTCCTTTTATTCTCAAAGTGTTCAGGTTTGGACAATAAATCATATGGTTACCCTGATTCCTATTCTATTTTATATTGCACAAGGTATTATCCTTGACCTTGATTTGACTTTGTCTTTGTAACTTCTCTCCATTCCTTAGGGGCTTAGGAAAGCATAGGAGTGAGAAAAGAAGGACAGGGAAGCATAACAGAGTTTCTGAATTTCTACCTTCTGTGTTCTCAATTCTATGAACTCCTTCTAGATAGAACAGATTTTTTGCTGAAAAAAAGTATTGCCTGAGATAGAGGTAAAGGCTTCCAGAAATGTTTTACCTTCTCTTGATACATTTTGACCACATATAGAGGATGGCTGTCAGAGAGGCAGCCTCAAAATTAACATACTAGATCTCCTTTATCATTGACAAGACGCAAGTGGCAGGTTAACTCACAGGTCACAATGCAAAATTTTAAAACCTCTTCTTCTTCCTGATTTGTCTTCTTGAGAGAAGAACAATTCAGATCCACCGAGGGAATAGGTGATGGAAAACATCTAAAGAACAGCTATAAACAATAACAACAACAACAAAAAAACGAGTTACTGCTCCTTTGTGCCACTGGGAGCTATTTCAGGTGCCACAGAATCAGATTCATATCATCAAAACTCCATTCAATAATCCTTTCATTTCTTGGTTCCTTGTCCCCTTTCCTTCAGTGGAATTTCAAAACCTTTACTCTTCTGAAGCTTTCTCTTAACACCATCACACCCTAACATTGAGCCGATGATAGCAAAAAGAGAAACCATCAGATGAGCTAAATCTCCATTCTTCCAGCCACCACCATGACTGTACTGGCAGAGGTTGTGCATTGGCTGTGGAGTGGGTTCCCATTCATTTGGGGCTAGCCTTTCCAATGAGGCCCTCCACTCTTTTCCAATTTACCTATTTCTATCCTACTTTTTAAATCTTTCCCTCTTTTTTTGGGGCCCTGCCCTGAAGTGAGTAATAATGTTTTGAAAACTCTTCCTGGTACTGTAAAATTTTCTTGGGGTATAAAAGATAGCTTATCTTCCACTAACATTTAAGATGTTTAAGAGGAAATCTGGAGTTTAAACTTGATTTTATTGTTTCTTTGTCCTTTGGATTTCATGCCATTTCTAACTATCTCCTTTGAGCACTGTCTTTTTTTTTTCTTTTTTTTTTGTATATGTAACAGAATCATTGCAGTTTAATAATTTGCTAATTACTGATTTATTGTTTTGATTCACCTTAGATTATAGGCTTCTTTAAGATTTATAAGGGTATGGGTTTTTGTTATATCCTCAGCATGTAGTCCATGCTACAGACCTGAGTAAACACTTAAGAAATATTTTTTTAAAATAATAATGTTATCTGTATGTACCCATATTACTTCATTTGTCATACTCTTAGGAGAGTCGTTTTTTAGTTGTCAACTAACTTTTTACTTTTAAACATATATTGGGCTTTGAAGACAGGCAAACTAGGCTTTGAGTCTTTGGTCTGCTACTTATTCATGTGACCTTAAGAAATTTACTTATCCTCTATGAACTTCAGTTTCCTAACCTGAAATTTAGATATAATGGAACTGATACTGCAGATTGTCTTGTGCCTAAATAAAACATCTTTTTCGGTTTGTGACTTATAGTAGGCATGTAATGAATAGTATTTGTCATTACTTGTGTATATTGTTTAGCCTCTTGGAGGTGTTTTCACTGTTAATCACATTATTCTTGAAACTGTTCTCTCCATCAGTTCCCATCACATCACACTTTCTTCCCTTCCCTTCTTTTTTTAATAACTTATTCTTAAGCATTTGTGATGGTTTTCCTAATTTCCTGCCCCATTTACTGTGTAGATATCTAGGATCCTATCTTTTGGCTTCTTCTTTTCTTAATCTACTAATTTATTTTGGATATTATCACCTAATCTATAGATTTTATTTTTATCTATCAAAACTTACCAGGCACAAATTTCCCCTTGTACATAGTAAAGGTACATAGTAATCATTAGTAAATATTTGATAATGACTGTTTAATAAAATTATGGGTGGGCAAATTTTTAAAATCTTCAATACAAGTCATCTCACATTCAGCTCCAACCCCGAAAACATTTTATGTCCATGTCATTCTCATAAGCACCATAAATTTGACCTGTTAAAATTTACACTCAATATCAGTCCCAAACACAAAAATACCATACATTTAACTGATCATTTTACCTTGTGAAAAAATTCAAGACAAAAATCTTAAATTCTCATAGTCTGCTTTTTCCTTCATAGCTCATTTCCAATTAGGTTGTGGCATGAAGCAACTTCATTTTTTCTTAATTCCTTAACTGTTTTTTCACTGTTTCTCTTGATTCAGATGTCTCTTTTCTTAAAAATGTAAATTAGCAAAATAGTACACTAAAATAATGAAAAATCTCCTCTATGACATTCTAAGTACTCCCTTTGCCTACAGAAAAAAAAACCCATTTAAAAAAATCAAGATATTGAAGAATACTTGTACTTCAGCCAGACTTAAGGTGTTTTCAGTATCATAAGTGGATATACAATAATGAGCGAGACAAGTTTTCTACCTTCAGGGAGTTAAAACTCTAACAGAACAAACGGACACACTCATGGCTATTAACTAAAAATGTAATGCTGCGGGGCATATGAAAGAGAAAGACATCAATTGAGCTTCTTGTTATGGAAGCAAAATTTTAAAGAAGCAATGAGGCTGAAACTTGATAATTGAATTGCATTAATCGAGTTCAAAAGGGACAAAATACTAATTCAGGTAATAAAACTATAAAGGGCAAAAATAACAGAGGCATGAACCACATTTAAGTGAATGCTGATGACAAAATCTAGTTGGTTGGAACATGCTATATATACATTAAACAAACGTACTGGGCTGGATTGTAGGGGTTTTAGCATTCTACAGTTGGAAATTTGTTTTTTTTCTACATTTAAATATTAAGAAAAACAATTGCTATTGCATGATGAAATAATCATGAGCATTGCAGTAAATTTATCTGATTTGTTTCTTTGTATTTTACCAAATAACATTAATTAGGGTAGTGATATGTGATGATAAGATAGGTCATATGCAGGATTGTGCCATGTACATTATGACTGAGAATCCCATGATTTAATTTGTATCAATGGCCAATTAAAATATGCCTCACAACTGGAATAAATCATTGCTCTCTCCTTTCTGATTCTACAAGAACCAGAAAACACAGGGAATAAGAAATACCAAGGTAATAAAGTTCCATAGCTTACCTATTGTGACAGGTCTCATGAACTGATTACTCTAATAATTGTATATACTTGTCATTTGAACCTGTGATGGTGGAATTCCCCAATAACTCTGCTCAAAGGCAGGGGGCAAAGGTAAAGGGCATGAAGGCCATTTATTAGGAATAGCCAAGGACTAAGGTTGTCACCCAAATTCTCCTTACCTATATCTTAACAATATAAAAAACTTTATGTAGATGTCCCACAAATCATAACACAGACCTGGGTTTTGTTGGAATTTGCCTTATTATTCATATTCATCTGGGCATGATATTGGCTTTCATTTCCATACCACATCCATGATTCCGAACATGAGTGAAATCCAACATCTGAAAAACACATGAGGAAAGTCTAAAAAGATATGATACTGATACACACATAAGTATAGTATGTATGTACAGATATACCATGTATTAGCATATATATCAGAATTTACAACCATTTGCATTGCCTATTGAAATGACTAACCAAAGTCACATATTGAGTGAGATGACTGCTTATAATATTGAGAAAAGGGAGAGAATGGGATCTGAAATGGAATGGGATTTGGATCTAGAATAATCCGAAGACAGAAGGAAAATCATAGATAGAGAGGAAGAAAGGTGATGAAGGGATTATTAAAAGCACTCAGAGAAAACTTCAGTATGTTTGGATTATTACAACAAGACTGTAGTCCATCTCTAGTCTGCCAATTTTTTCTTTTTTGTACAGAAACCTTATCACCTCCCTGTTTCCAGTGATCTTTCTATCAGACTCTGCTTTAAGTGGTCCAATATTTTTCTGTAGCTTTCAGGGGAAAATTCAAACCCTCCCCATTATCTATGGGAACATTCATGACCTCCAATCTTATCTACTAGTTTGCTTAGCTTCCAGTCAGCCATTCACTTTGAATATCTTGAAATTTCTGAGCACCCCATGCTACCCCTCACCAACTTTATTACAATATGCTTCCACTCCCAGCATTGAATATTATACCCCCACCCAATCTCAACTGTTTCTTCTAACTATATTATTTCTTGCATTACATAGTTATGTTTATGAGCACTTATTTCACTGAATTGTAATTTTCTGTTTACTTGTCTGCTTCTTCTATCATACCATGAGTTACTCAAGACAAGGGATAGTTATTACTGTTATGCGTAAGACTTAATATTCTTGAAGGTCTCCCAAGTGTTGACACATAGTGTGAAGTGACCTTCTTCTTTCTTTCCCTTTCTTTCTTTCTTTCTTTCTTTCTTTCTTTCTTTCTTTCTTTCTTTCTTTCTTTCTTTCTTTCTCTCTCTCTTTCTTTCTTTCCTTCTTTTTCTTTCTTTCTTATGAAAAAAGATAAAAAGGAAAGAGTGAAGAAAAGAGGGAAGAAAAATTGGTGAGAAGCTATAGAATTTTCCGGAGGGGAAAGGACATGGTTCCTCTCTGAAGAAATCGGTGAAATGTCTGGCAAAGCCTAGGTTTCCACTGTGATTGTTGTGATTATCATTTATATCCAGTCTCATTTGAAGAGGAAATTTGCATTTTTAAACACTCCATTTGGTCTTCCACCCTTAAACTATCCAGACAGATTTGTCACTTTCAAAGAGATCTAATGGGAAAACTATCTCTTTCAATAACAATGGAACCAACCCACACCAATTATCTATTCTCTTAGCAAGGATCATAGTATATATAAGAGCACCCGCACATGAAAGAGAATTTTTAAGAAAAATATTTTAAAAAGAAGAAGATAGAAAGGAAAGGAAAAACTTTCTCCCTCTTCCCAAAAATGAATTTAGGAAAGAGGAGAGTGATATTTTATTTTTTATTTAAAAAAATTTTTTTTATTATTTGCCCCAGGGATACAGGTCTGTGAATCATCCTTTTGAGAGTAATATTTTAAAATACCCCTTAATTACTACATTTAGAGGACTCCAAAAGATATTATATACATAAGATAAGTACAGGATGCTACAAAAACTCTCAAGAATCATGTAAGGTTTTGGGGCGCCTGGGTGGCTCAGTGGGTTAAAGCCTCTGCATTCGGCTCAGGTCATGATCTCAGGGTCCTGGGATTGAGGCCCGCATCGGGCTCTCTGCTTGGCAGGGAGCCTGCTTCCTCCTCTCTCTCTGCCTGCCTCTCTGCCTACTTGTGATCTCTCTCTCTCTCTCTGTCAAATAAATAAATAAAAATCTTTAAAAAAAAGAATCATGTAAGGTTTTATCAGATTAAAAATATGATTGTTGAAATAATAATCAGTAGGAAGATTTAAAAAGGAATCATTAAAAAAAAGAAAATACAGAGAAAAGAGACAATCTGCAAGTCTTACATTTGAAGGGGAGTCATAGAAAGAACAGGAAATAGAACTGAGAAGTAATAGAGTGTATTTTTCCTAAATTTGAAAGACATAAACTTTCAGACTGGGAAGGCTACAGAGTGCACAGCAATTAAAAAGCACTCATACCCAGAATATCCTAAAATTTCAGCTCCCACAAATGAATAAAATATCTTAAAAGCTAAAGTCTAGGGCCCCCAGGTGGCTCAGTTCGTTAAATGCCTGCCTTCTGCTCAGGTCATCATCCCAGGGGCCTGGGATGGAGCCCCTTGTCGGGCTTGCTGCTTAGTGGGGAGTCTGATTTTCCCTCTTCCTCTGCCCCTCCCCACCTCTTCTGTGCTCTCTCTCTCAAATACATAAATAAAATCTTTAAAAAAAAGCTAAAGTCAGATCATTTTTATGGAATGAAATTACCCTAGGAACAGACTTCTTCTTTTTTTTTTTTTTTGTCAATCTTTTTGCTTGTTTGTTTGTTTTGTTTTGTTTTTAGGAACAGACTTCTTAACAACATTGTTTGCTAGCAACAGTGAGGCAACTCTCAATACTTGCTAAGAAATTAATTTTTAACCTTTGAATTTATACTTAGCCAAAATAAAGACCTTTTCAGACAGACAAGAAGACAGAACATTTATCTCCCATGCCATATACTCAGTGAAACTCCATTATAGTTGAACTTCATTAAAATGAGAGTATAAAATGTGAGCATAAAAGAAGAAAGAAAGAAAGAATTAAAAAAACAAACTGAATCTAACCCAAGAAAGACAGAGGGAAAAAAGAGAGAGAGATTGGTTTGATGAAATAATATTTAAACATAACATAAAGAAACTTGGTCATAAAAGACAAAAAGTGCTTTTTTATATAATAATTTGTAAATTATTATTGTATTTCCATGTTTTCTTTATTTTGGATATATTTCAAGATTTCAAACCCAGTAAAATGTCTAGGGAAAAATGGAGAACATGATCAGGGATAAGACTAGATGAAATAAGAGACCATTTCACTCACCTTTTTCCTTCTTCGTTAACTCTTCACAGTATTCTGAGGTTAAGTTCTTTAGATCTTTTAATGGATTTTCTGTCATATTTTTGCAAATGATAAGCTCATTTGAGGCATTATTATACATATTCATGTATAGTGTTACATTTTCTTCCAACTGTTGTATTTTGCTTTGTTCAATATCATTTGCTGTTCTATTGTTGAAGATGAATTTCCAGTAACCTATAATTCATATCATGAGATTAATGACTTTAAGATAGTCAGTTTTCCAATAAATTATATTACTATCACAATGATTATTGAATAACTTAATGGGATACTCATATTAAAATGATACTCACATATGTATAAAATACTAACTGTATGTACTTTTAAGATTAAAATTTATTTGAGATAAAAATGTTTTATGTTACTTAATAGAGAACTAGTTCCTTGTTGAAGAAAATGCCCAAAAATGTTTAAAAATAAAAAAACTAAGAAAGATTCATGTGAAGCAGGTATTTCAAAATAAAAGATGATGCATTTCAGTAGTTAGGTTATAGAAACCTCATACTTGTGAGGTTAGGAGGTATCATAACACACTGGTGAGCCCATGTGTTGTAATTTTTGAGTTTCTTGGACAGATATAACCATAATTTAAGGATGGGCCATTGGTAAATGGCAGCCTCAGGATTAAAAAAAAAACTCAGAACGTGGGGATCATGTCTCTAAGAACATCAGGAAACTCAAACAACTTCATAACATCTTCATTTTGTGGATTTGTTTTAACATACTTTGGTTTTTCAATATAGTTTGATATTAGTTTACCCGAGAACCCTGAATTTAATAGAATATTTAATTTTTAATTTGTTTTATGAGGATTAAATTAGACAAAATCACAAAGGATGGGTGCTCAAGAAATGTTAATAATTATTATAATCCTCCTCTTATTTCCTCAGAATGCTTTTATACTCACTGTTGAAGGAGGGAAGAGAAGGGGGAAGAGAGTCACCCACTACCATCCAGGCTTGAGAAGAGATGCTCCCAAAATATGGAGTGCTTAAAAGAACCTTTTAATTATCAAATAAGTAACTAGTAGATATTTATTTATTTATTTATTATTTATTATTATTATTATTTGCCCCAGAGGTACAGGTCTGTGAATCATCAGGCTTACACCTTTCACAGCACTCACCAAAGCACAAACCCTCCCCAATGTCCATAACCCATCCACCCTATCCCTGCCCATCCACCCGCCAGTACTAACAGATATTTAAAGAAACAAATTATTATAGGGCCTAGGAATGCAGTAGAAGAATAGAAGACACAATCAGTGTAGCAAAGCGGAGAAACATAAAGGTGTAAGGCAAAGGGACATTAAAACTATAAAGTATAAAATGAAATGATACATGTATAATCAAATACTCCCCCCCTGGTCACTTACAGACCACACAGAGCTGGAGAAGTATTTTGGGTTCTCTGACCTGGAAATTGAGTGTAAACATGATTATAGGACACGATTTGGGTAAAGACTGAATGAGATCATGAGCCTATGTGTTGTAATTTGAGTTTCTTAAACAGATATAACCATAATTTATATGTGAAGAGCTTGGGAAAACATTAGTACCCAAAATGATAAGGAATATAATGTTATAAGAGTATTTAAATTATTTTTTTTAAAGATTTTATTTATTTCACATAGGGAGAGAGATCACAAGGAGGCAGAGAGGCAGGCAGAGAGAGGGGGAAGCAGGCTCCCCGCTGAGCAGGGAGCCCGATGCGGGCCTCGATCCCAGGACCCTGAGATCATGACCTGAGCCGAAGGCAGAGGCTTTAACCCACTGAGCCACCCAGGCGCCCGAGTATTTAAATTATTAAAAAATATGTTGATATAAGTGATATCTACTCTGTGACTCCAAAGACATTAATGCATGTTTTTACATTTCAATAGCTTTTACCTCCTGTTGGCAGATACCAATTGCTTTTAGTTTCTTCTCCTTCTCTGTATTTTGAAGTTTTTACATGTATTAGATCTTTACTGAGAAAATATATTTTGAGGCACTTGAGATTCCCTTTTTTCTTAAATGTGGAACAAACTGCTGATAAGGGTGGATTGAGACTTTTCCTTTTCTTATAAAGATACTTTGGCTTTCATATTCAAAAGCCTACTCCTTTCTGTTTATTCATTTATTTGTTCATGAACTCACTCATTTATTCATTTAATAAATTCATTCAGTCAAGGAATACCAAGGATGAATAAGCCATAGTCTGTGCCCTTGTGAAGCCTGCATTATATTGGAGGAAAAAACCCTGCCCACCAATTATTATGCTATTGTCATGGACAGTTATAGAAGTTTTAGGAAAAAAATAATCATTTGGGAGAAATTATCTTTCAAAAGAAAGCACCATGAAACTAGCTCATACTCACCTGAAATTGGTGTGATTGCTAGGAGAAAATAACTGGGTATTAATTAAGAAATTAGAAAAAAAAATCAAGTATGATAATGCCATTTTGAAGGATGTTTGCAATTAGAATGAATTGGACAAGAAGAAAAGGCACGAAGAATAGAGAATTTGCTTTAAAGATATGAAATCATGAAAACTCTCAGGTTATAATTAATTGTATTTTTGTCGTATTGATTTCAGTTTCTGGAAAAATAGGTTTTTTTCATTACTATCTTTAGCGTTAGTTGTCACTGAGGGAATTTGTTATTAAAATATCCTCAAGACAATGATTAATATGATATGGCCCTATAGTCATAAAATGTATTTTCCTCTCTATTAATCTGGAAATATTATATGGATATGTCTTAGGACTTGGATTCATTTGCAATGTGCCTGTTAAACCAGCCAACAGGCTTAGAGAAAAGTGGAAACTTACTCCTCAGGCCCAGGGTCCCCAGTCCAGCCAGCACCAGCAAGTTCATAGTCAACGAAATGAAAGCAACAGTGCACCACACTTTTGACTGAGCGCTATGTCCTATGAAGAAGCACCAGTTTAGAAAAATGACATGAAGCAACACATTTTATGTTCTTCCCTTTTTCTGTAACCCTCTCCAACCCCTGCCCTTATGTATAAGAGTATTGGAATTTTTATTAAATTTTTTTTTATTATTTGCCCCACGGGTTCAGGTCTGTTTATCATCAGGCTTACACATTTCACAGCACTCACCATAGCACAAACCCTCCCCAATGTCCATAATCCAGCCACCCTATCCCTACCCTCCCACCCCGCAGTAACCCTCAGTTTGTTTTGTGAGATTAAGAGTCTCTTATGGTTTGTCTGCTTCCTGATCCCATCTTGTTTCATTACTTTTTTTTAATTGCTTGCAAAATCAAACAAAGTCCTCACTAATGTTCAACCAACTTCAATACATCTTTACATTCATAACTAACACTGAAAACACATAATTCTAAGTAAATATGATCATAGGACATATTTTGGATACTTTCATGGACACTCTCTTGTTTATATTTTAACAGTTTTTTTCCCCTCCTACCTTCCCCGTCTTGCTCTTTCTTCATCCTTCCCATCTCCAGGAAATCAGTGTGGGCCACCTGATGGATGTTCTTTCCTAATATTTCTATGCTAATATTGAGATCTATTATTTAATATGATTTACAATACATTCTCTGATGATCAAACTTTTCAAGTTTTCTCTTTAATACATTATTAGGAAATCATCGACTTCCTTTAGATTATCAAATTTATTACCATGAAGTTGCAGAGGTTGTAGTCTTTCACATATTTATTCTTTCCCATTTTAGTTATTTATTTAAACATATTCCTTTTTAAAAAATATTTATTTATTTATTATTTTAGACTAGAGAGAGAACATGGAGGCAGGGGGCACAGAGGGAGAGAGAGAGAGAGAGAAAGAATCACAAGCAGACTCCCCACTGAGTGGGGGCTTGATCCCAGGACCCTCAGATCACAACCTGAGCTGGAACAAAGAGTCAGATGCTTGACCAACTGAGCCACCCAGGTGTCCCTAACTTAATACCTGAAAATTTTGCTTTATCCATTTTTCCTTAAGGTAGCTTTAGTTTGTTTTTTAATGAAACCAGTCTTCAGATTAACTTTTCTCTTCAAAATCTTTCTATTTATTGACGTAGGCTTTTAAATTTGTCAGTTCTCTTAAATTCTTTTGTGATTTTATTATATTTACATTAAGATGGGTTATTATATTCTTTCTCCTTTGGTCATGAAAAATTGGGATGAAAGTTTTAGGTGTTTCCAAAAGGAAATGTTTTCCTTTGCATTATATTCTTAATATCTGTAATTTTGTTACAGATAAATTTAGACTCTCCAACATAGACTTTTATAATACTTTTATTCCCTTATCTCTTCTCTCCTAATGCTGGATTTTACTGCGACAGTTTATTAAAATTTGTCCTAGACTACTACTGACTTTCTCTTGCAGTGTATCTATTTCATTGCAAAAATGATTTAGCACTTTCATTATCACAATTATCATTATAGTTATTCCATCATCAGCTATTACTTTTTGACTCACTAAATTTTCCCTTACTTCGAAGTCTGATTAATTCCTTGTATGTCTGGAAATTTTCTTGACTATTTTTCTTAGATGAAGTATATGATGAATTTTTATTTTGTTAGAATGGATGGATTATATCTTTTCTGAATTCAAGATAGGTGAATGGCAGTTTTTTCCCCTTCCATATGTGTTCAGTACTAGAAGATGTCTATTATTCTTTATTTATTTCCTTTTTTATATATGCTCTTTTTTCCTTTTTATGAAACCTTATTTACATATTAGATCACTTGGATAAATTATCTAAGCCTATTATGATTTTTATTATCTCTTTAATTTTGAATAATTTGTTCTGTCTGATCTTCCAGAATATCTTGTTGGGTCTTAATGATCTTTGTTCTTTCTTTTAACTCATTGGCTGATGTTATTGCAGTCGAAGTCATGTTTCAATTAAAAATTTTGGGGGGCACCTGGGTGGCTCAGTCGTTAAGCATCTGCCTTTGGCTCAGGTCATGATCCCAGGGTCCTGGGATGGAGCCCCGAATTGGGCTCACTGCTCTGTGGGAAAGCCTGCTTCTCCCTCTCCCACTCCCCCTACTGGTGTTCCCTCTTTCACTGTATCTCGCTCTGTCAAATAAATAAAATCTTTAAAAAAAATTTTTTTTATTCCATAATTTAATGTCTTAAAAAATCTTATCATGTTGGTTGTTTAATGTGGTTATCTGTCTCTTTCAGGCATTCAATTTTACTAGTAGTCACCTGTTTGGGACTTTTGGTTTTTTTCTTCTTTGGCTTCTGGGTCCCCTAAAATCAATAGCTATTTTTGTTTTCCCTGGTTCTATTTACTCTGGAGTTGAGATCAAGGTTTGTGATACTTTGAGAAACGTCAGACCTATGTGTAATGGAAAGCACAGTTGTTTCTTCCATTATATGTCAGTGGCATGCCAGATGACCAGCTGTTAATTCTATGTTTCATAAAAAGGGAGAAACCTGGTCCAGTGTCTTCTTGGATACAAAGTCTAGTACTCTCTCTGATTTATAATTACAGAGGACCTTTTTGGCCTGTCCATTTAGTTTACATATGAATTGTCCAAAGCCAGAAAGATAAGCAAACAAGTCCTTATAGGACCACACATGAAGGTTTTTGCACTATTTCTGCCATAGAGTTCAATAATCTCAAGAGACTAGGACCTTTCCAAGGATGAGAGAGGTCTACATCTTCCCCTAAGCTCTTCTTATTTTTTTTCCTGTGACTCTCCAGGCTCTTAAGTAATACAGAGGTAAACAAGTGCATCACCTCTTCTCTTCATTGGAACCCCATAAGAGTTTTGGACATAGACATACTTCCTATGTCTTTCCTATTTCTAGTTTCATTTAGGAGAGGCACTTACTGTTAGGAAATGGGAAGGAAGGGCAGAATAAAATTGCATTTGGATTGACTGAAATGTTGATTAAAAATCAGTCTGGAATTAATCTTACAGATATATCTCATCTTTTTTTACCTTTTCCCCCTAAAAATTCTGATAAAATATAAAATGAGGATAAAGAAGGCATAGATTCAAAATAATGAGGAGAAAGGAAACCACAGAAATGGCATTTGGCAGGTGGAGAACAGAAGTTGCTAGTCAATTCGTGGGCCCTGGGAAAGTGATCCAAAGTCAAAATTCTCATTTTAGAATCCCAAAAGTTGGGGCACTTGTGTGGCTCAGTAGGTTAAGTTTCTGCCTTCAGCTCAGGTCATGATCCCGGGGTCTTGGGATCAAGCCCTGTATTGGGTTCTTGCTCAGCGGGGAGTTTGTTTCTCCCTCTCGCTCTCTGTCCCTGCTCTCTCTCTCTCTCTCTCTTCTCTCGCTTGCTCACTCTGTCTCTCAAATAAATAAATAAATTTTCTTTATGTTTTACTCATTTATTTTTTAATTTTTTTCAATTAGCCAACATACTCTGTCTCTCAAATAAATAAATAAAATCTTAAAAAAAAGAATCCCAAAAGTTCTGTAAATCAGTGATAACCTCCTTCTTTATCATTCCAGGTGAAGGTGTGGGGGAAGCCTGAAAACTGCGAAAGCACCTAAAAGTTTACATGTGATTCAGATAGACTCCCCTCACCCCATATTTTCTCCCCCATTTCATACAACTGAGTTACCCTCTGTGAGAAAATGGAATATATCTGTATCTGTATGAGCATCTATCTACCTGCTCTGCCTCCTGTCACAGAGCTTCCAAAACCCTGATATTTTCCTAAGTGATAAGAACACTACGAGCATCTCTTCTCCTAATATTTGATCTTTGACGCTGCTCCTGACACAAGGATCCTAAACCCTATACATTCCTAAGTGATAAGAGCCCCAAGAACATCTTTGCTCTCTCTCTCTCTCTTTAAAGATTTATTTATTTATTTGAGAGAAAGAGAGAGAAAGAGAATGCAAACATGAGTGGTAGGAAGGGTAGAGGGAGAGAATATTTAAGCAGACTCCCCACTGAGGGAGGAGCCTGAGAAGGGGCTTGATTCCAGGACCCTGAAATCATGACCTGAGCTGAAACCAAGAGTCTGACACTTCACCAGCTGAGCCACCCAGGTGCCCCAGGAGCATCTTTTGTTCTAATGAAGTGAGTCTGAGTGGGCTTATAGTTGGGCTCCTAGATGAGAACTGGTCATTGGAAAGACCAAGCCATGACAAGAAGCTTGGAATTTTCAGCCTCGCCCCCCGCCCCCATTCTCTTGAGCAGGGAAAAGGGTTGAAAATGGAGTTATTAACTCCATCAATCATGCCTATGTAATGAAACCTCCATAAAAATCCCAAAAGTATGAGGTTCAGAGAGCTTCCAGGCTGGCGACATAACATCAGAAGGGTGACACACCCCTGCTCAGGACCCTCCCAGACCTCACCTTATGTATCTCTTTTTCTGGCTGTTTATCTCTATCAGTTATCATATCCTTTAATAAAGTGGTAAATGTGAAGTGGTTCTCTGAGTTTTATGACCTGCTTGGGGAAATTAATTGTACCTGAAGAGGGGATTATGGGAAACTCTGTTTCGTAGCCAAATCTGACTGAAGTTGTGGGTAATCTGGGGACATACTTTACACAATTGTCATTTTAAGAAGAGTGGGAGCAGTCTTGTGAGACTGAGACTTTACCCTGTAGAACTTGACACTATCTCCAGGTAGATAGTAATAGAACTGAGTTGAATTGTAGGACATTCAGCTGCTGTCACAGAGAATTGCTTGATGTGGGAAAAACCTCCACACAGTTGATGACAGAAGTATCAGAATTGAAGTGTACTGTGTGAATAGTAAAGGAGACTCACGGGAAAAAACTCATGGTAGAAAAGAAATTTCTTTTCCTTTCTTTCTCTCTCTCTCTCTCTCTCTCTCTCTCTCCTTCCTTCCTTCCTTCCTTCCTTCCTTCTTCCTTCCTTTTTCCTACAACAGGTGGAAACTGAGACTTCCCTTAATACCCTCTCATAGTCATTCTGAGAGAAGACTATCAGGGACAGAGTATTGGAGGAGTCCTCCCCAGAGCAACTTACTGGTTTAAGAAGGGAAATTCAAACAAAACAAACAAACACATACAAATATTGACAATTGGGTTTCTCAGAGAACCACCCAAGTACATGGAGGCTACACATATACCCTCATGTACACCGAGATCCCACTCAATTAATTTGGCATCACACTCTTTTTTTAAAAAAATATTTTATTTATTTATTTGACAGAGAGTGAGAGAGCACAAGTAGGGGGAGTGGGAGAAGGAGAAACAGGCTCCCTGCTGAACAGGGAGTCCAATACGGGGCTTGATCCCAGGACTCTGGGATCATGACCTGAGCTGCAGGCAGAACTTAACTGACTGAGCCACCCAGGTGTCTTTGGCATCTCACTCTTAAATGAATACAGGCAACCAAATATCATATATTTGAAGAAAGCTGCCAATATGAAAGACTGAGAAAAAAATGTAAAACAGACAAAATGCAAGCAGAGATAACACAATGAGAACACTTAAAAAGTTCTGTAAATAAACTAAAATCTCTTACATTTCTGATGGAAATGTAAAAATGGAAGACAATGTTCACGGTTTCTTATAAAGTTAAACATACCCATCTGACCCAAAATTCTACTCCTATGTATTTACCTGATAAGATTTTTTTATTTTAAAGTAGGCTCCATACAACCCTGAGACCAAGGTCTGAGCTGAGATAAAGAGCTGGACACTCAACCAACTGAGCCACCCAGGTGTCCTGACCTATAAGATTTTTAAAAAATATGTCTACAGAAAGACTTGAATATCATAGAAGCTTTATTTACACTAGTCCCAATCTGGAAGTCACTGAAATGTCCATTTCCAGGTGAATGGATAAACATTTTGTGTATTCATACTATGGAAGACTACTCAGTAATGAAAAAGAATTAACTATGGATAATATACAATATGAATTAATCTCAATAACATTATGCTTAATGAAAGAAGCCAGTCATAGAAGAATAAATGCTATTTGAATCCATTTATACAAGATTTGAGAGCAGACAGAATAGTGTAGGGTAACAGAAATTAGATCAGTGATTACCTCTGGTTAAAATTGGTGGTGGGGATAAGTTAGAGGGGAAGTTTTTTTGTATTTTGTTTTAACCCTTTGGTCACACTGATTAAGAAATTTTATTATAGAAAATTAATGCATCCAATATCCCCAAATACATTTGTTAACAACAGACACACAGGAAGCACAGATAATCGTTGCTACATCATAATCTTGTTCTTTCCAAAAGATAAAACATGATTCAAAAATAGGGTGTGGAGGTTGAAAGAGAGAGAGGTGGTTAGAGAAAGCAGGTTCTGTCCTTTTGATTAAAAGACACACAAAATATCTTTTTGGGGTGACAGAAGTGTTGCATATCTTGATTTTGGTGGTTATAGAGGTATATGTTTGTTAAATACAATAAACTATAAAGTGGGTGTATTCTTTTGTATTTAAATTGTACTTCAATAACGTTGACTTGAAATGCAATTTTTCAAAAGTAAGATACAATTTTGTATCTATGTCTAAAACTGGAATGTTATATTAGAAGACTTGAGAAAACAAAAAGAATTCATTGAAAATAAAATGATACCAGGAACATGTTCATACTAGGTAAATTAAAATATAATTTAAAAAAATCATCCGAGGGTAACTGGGTGGCTTAGTTGGTTAAGTGTCTGCCTTCAGCTCAGGTCACAATCCCAGGGTCCTGGGATTGAGTCCCACATTGTGGGATGGAATGGGGGAAGGTCCCTTCTCAGTGGGGAGTCTGTTTCTCCCTCTACCCTTCCTCCCTACTCATAATCTCTCTCTCTCTCTGACAAATAAATAAAAGAATTTTTTAAAAAAAGAAAAGAAAATTATCCATGAAATTGAACAGAGGGATGAAATGATGAAAAATGGGAGGAAATATGGAGCCCCCAGGAGGTACAGATGATTAAGCAACCTACTCTTCATTTTGGCTCAGGTAGTAATCTCAGGGTCCTGAGATCAAACCTCTGTTATGTTCCATTTTCAGTGGGGAGTCTGCTGAAGTTTCTCTCTCCCTCTGCCCCACATTTCTCTCTCTCTCTCTCTCTCCAAAAATAAATAAATTTTTAATAAAGGAAAGAAAAGTGGAAGGAAATAATATTGTAACATAGGAAAAATCTAGAAAAAGATGAAAAAGCTAGGGACGCATGGAGAAAATAAAAAGGAGATGATTTCCAATAAATAAAGGATATGAGTTTTTATCACCTTTTGTTTATCTTCCTTTTTTCCCTTCTCGAAACTTTTCCATCTTTTATCTTTAAAGATAATCTCTAATTTTTATGCCCCAGTGTCTCCCACAATGCCCTTCTTAACTTTCTCCTGGACCCAGTGGCTGCATTTATTCACATAGGGCTTACCTGCCACAGCTCTGCTCTCTGCCACCTCAGCTGTGCTCTCAACTGCCTCTGCTCTATTTTCGGTTTCATCAACCATCTCCACTTCAGGCACTTCATGCTTGTCTTAAAAAAAAAAAGAAGAAGAAGAAGAAGAAGTAAAACTGTTTTTAAAAAAGTCAGCTTTCTCTAGTCTTCTTACTTTCTAACTATCCAGATATTACCAGTGTTCCTGGTCTGATTCTGATTCTGATGATAGATACTTTAAATAGACAAACACTGGGCACCCAGGTGGCTCAGTTGGTTAAGTTGGACTCTTTTTTTTTTTAAAGATTTTATTCATTTATTTCACAGAGGGAGAGAGATCACAAGGAGGCAGAGAGGCAGGCAGAGAGAGAGAGGGGGAAGCAGGCTCCCCGCTGAGCAGGGAGCCCGATGCGGGCCTCGATCCAGGACCCTGAGATCATGACCTGAGCCGAAAGCAGAGGCATTAACCCACTGAGCCACCCAGGCGCCCAAGTTGGACTCTTGATTGCTGCTTGGGTCATGGTCTCAGGGTGGTGAGATCAATACCCCTGTGGGGTTCTCTGCTGGGCACAGAGCCTACTTGAGATTCTCTCTCTCCCTCTCCCCTCTACCTCCATACTCACATGCTTTCTCCCTCTCTCCCTCCCTCTCTCATAAATAAATAAATAAATAAATAAATAAATAAATAAATAAATAAACGCTGTGTGATCTTTTACAAAAATAAAATTCAAACAACCTACCCTGCTGTGTAAAAAAAGATAAAATTGTTTTACAAAGAAACATATATTGGTGAATATGTCACAGAATGTAAATTGCATCTCCCAGTTTATAAGCACCCTAAGTCAGTTGCCTATGGATGGCAAGTATGTAATACTTCTTCCCAGTACAGACGGTGCCTTTGTCAATATTGTAGACACAGAGGAGAGGGCTCTATTTGCGGGAACTGGTCCCTAAAACATTATCCACTAATCTGATGCCTCAAATTATACAACCAGAGACATGTTCCTAGAAGTGATTTTTCTTCCTCATTTGAATGTAAAATACTTTGGGGTAAATTTATAAAGTAAAAATTCCACGTATATATAGATGACATAATTTTATAGTAAGGTCAAAAAGACTTAAAAGGAATAAAAATAATGTAAATAATAAAATATAAATAACAAAACATAATCCCAGGGAAGACACAAGAAACCATGTATCCAACAGTGATACAAAAATTTCAATAAATACAATTTTGATGTTCCCCAAATCATCTTCCTACAATTTCATTGTTACTTCTGACTTTCTAGGAATTGAGTTCCTGGATAAACAGACTGGAATTATATGGCCTGGAAATATGTAGAGATATTATTCAGAGATAAGGAACCTTCAGTCTTGCTCCTCAGAAAGAAGCAAATGTTTACTGCATCATCACTGACTAGGATCCCAGGGTCCTATAAATCTCATAGCATATGTCTATTTTATATCATTCAGCAGTTAAATAAAAATCCTAGATAGCTATGTTCATGCTATTACTGTTTATCCTTCCATAATAGCCTGTATGTGAGGTCATCCTAAAATGTCTAAAAAACATAAGAAATGCTATTTGGGTGATACCAGAGATCTGGATTTCCAGAGTCTTAGACCACCATGTTTTTCTGTTTCTGTTTTGTTTTTTGCTTTGTTTTGTTTTCCACAAACTATGATCTTACAAACTAAATAAGACAGACAACACTAACCTCTGGCATACTAACTTCACTATGGACTGGCACTCCATCATCAAAATCTTAGGAGTCTAGCAGCCTTGAGTTGAAGACAAGGAGAACTCACCAGTGTAGTTAAGGAGTTCTCTTTTCTGGTGTGTCTGATCCTACATAGAGGCTCTTACCTGCTCTCTTGAGACTGTAGCTCTCCTGGGATGTCTTCGACTGGGAAGCATTTGGAAATTTGAGAGTAGCATAAGTCACTTCTTCAGGCATATTGAACAAATAAAACGCAGTCTGTCACTGGGTGTGGTGCATGTCTCACTGAACTTCATAGAAGCTGCTCCTGTGGCATGATCTATGCATGTGGAGACTAAGTTCAGTGATCTACCTTTGTAAAAACCAAGCAAAAATATAGTGTCAGAAAACAGAACTGATCCACTGAGAATTTCAGAATTGCTTTATTCTCACCTCCACACACATCTCTTACCTCCCTTTTCTTAACTTCCTCCAGTAAACACCAAGTTGAAGAAATGGTCCTGAGAGAAAAATGTGGGTTTTAAATATAAACATTTTTTTTAATTTGTGTAAAGTGGCAGTGACTTCCTGACTTGAGAAGCCCTGTGGAAAAAATACAAATAAAAGTATCATTATTTCTGCATATATAAAGTTGTTAATCAGCATGTGCCTGTGAGAACAGTGTTGTAATCGAAAACACTTATCCCACTACTAACTCCCAGGAAACCACAAGTGAGTTAGTTCTCATCAAATTATTGTTCCCCTTTCTTTTTCTTCCTGCTTTTGTGGATTGAAAAAGTCTTTAGAAGTTAAAAGAAGAGTATTGGGGCACCTGGGTGGCACAGTCAGGGTTGTGAGATCAAGCCCTATGTCAGGCTGCTTGCTCAGCTGGTGTGTACGGGGGTGTCTGCTCTCCCTCTGCCCCTCCCCCCACTCTCTCTCTAAGATAAGTAAGTAAATCTTAAAAAAAGGAAGAATATTAATAGATCAATGCAAAATCAAAAAGTGATAGAGAAAGAGCAGAAAAAGCTACATTTGAGCTACACTAGATATTTTCCCCCTCGTCACCCCCCTCCCCCACACAGAACAGCCCCTGCAAAGAAGGGAGATATATTTTAGAAGTGGAAGTTCTTTATTTAGAGTGTATCCATCAGGTTAGGATCTGAGTTCTAAGAACTCGAATTTGGGGAGGAAAGTAGGGTATATGTAGGCATTAACCTGTTTTATAGACCGGGGAGTTATGAAGTTCAGGGAGCTCAATTGCCTTGGTCATAGTCCAGCAAAGATTAGTCCATAGAGAACATACTCTGCATCCTGAATATCCAGCATAGTGGCAAACGGGTACCACATGTTTAGTCAGTATCTTTAAATGGGTAAGTTATTAACTCATTCAGAAATAATCATAATATTGCTCAGTGAAAAGCACCTGTTAAATACTGTTATTAATAAGAACACCTTTATTGACTTTTAAGAATGACTTGGGACGTTGTGCAGTAGGGACAGTGTCTGTATAAAAATGGTGTAAAATCACAATCTACAAAGGTAGAAATCAAGGAATATATAATGTGGTATTGAGAAAGAATTTTTTTTTTTTTTTAGGAAAACCACATTCTGATACGTAAACCTTGAAGGAATGAGGAAGACTAAAGACTTCTGCCATGAAGCTCAGAAGTTTCACCGATTTTAATTGCTCTGGAGCAACAGATGTTTCTCCCATCCTCATAAATGTGCTTTTATTAGTAAGAAACTACCTGGTGGGGCAGGGGGCATGAAATCATTCACTCTTCTAATCTTCCTTCTGAAACCTTAAGTAGCAATGTATCCCCTAAACCTTCAAGGCTCAGATTTCTTCTCACAAGTTCATATTTTCACCCCACCTCAGTCTGAGCATAATATACCTTGTCTCCATAAATATAAATGCAGTGCAGTTTATTTCCTAGGTGGATTCTGCCTATTTAACTTTGAAAAATAAAATGAATATTTTTTGCTTGGAAGTTCAGGAACATTAACTTATTTATGTTTTCATTTCTTTATTCAACAAATTAATAAAGTATTTATTATGTGCTATGCATTATTCCAGAGCGAACGACAGGCACATTTTCTTCCTTAATGTGGTTTACATTCTACAATTCATATATTTGTTTTACATATACTTACATGTTAATGTTTTACATTATTTATTCATCGATAAGTAATACAATGTGAAGTAGCAATGGTCCTACGGATAGAAATACAGCAGAGAAAAGTAGGGTGGCAGAGGAAGGAGAGGAGACTTTTTTGTTAAACAGAGTAATCCTGGAAGGGCTCTTTGTGGAAGTGTCATTTGGCACAGAGAATAGTAACAGCAAAAACATCATTGTACAAAGAGATGTTAATTTAATGCTATACTATTTACCATCTGTTTTGAAAATGAACTGAAATCATTAGTTACTGAATCATTAGTCAGAATAATTTTTTAAAGTGGATTCTTTGCTCTTTCAATTTCAGAATTTTCAGGATTTTTAAATTTCTCCTATTTTTTTCCAGTTTCATCATAATATGTTCCGTCTTTCCAACTTCTGAACCAAACTTGATCCCTTGTCAAATCTAACCAAGGAAGGAAATATGTCAAATACTGTGTCCTCATCTTATTTGAATAGGAATTAATTCAGTTCTCCATCCCTGGACCCACTGGTCTAATCCCAGTAACTTGATACGCAGAGACCTTGGGTGTATTTCACTACCCAATAAGACTTTATCCTGAAATCCTGAATCAGAGCCCCTACATCAATGCTTATACCCACACTGACCAAGTCACAAAGCACCAGCTGAGCAAATAATAACAATTCACCAAATGAAGACAGAAAACCCAAAACTGACAGATGTAGGACCTGGCTAACAACACTCAGGAGAGCAGTGACAAAATGTCCCAGGATGAATATTGTAACAGCGCTCGTATCGTGCTAGTCCAGAATGGAATAGGAGGACTGGAGACTCAGGGAAGGATGACTCTAAGAGGAAAGGACACACCACAGAAAGGACAATATGGCAAAGAATCTAAAAATCTGGAGGATATCTTATACATAATTCAAGGAAGGAAGAAAGAATTAGATAATCAAAAGACAAAAGCAAATACTGTAGGATAACGACGTTCAAATGTGGAGCAAACAAAAATTTAGGATAACTTGAACAATTAGTGAGACAAAATTAGAGAATTCCTTTTGAACTTTATGCTGAGAATACTGAGCTTCAAGTGGCATATCAGAGATGTAGAGAGAGATTTGTTATTATTACAGTGGAATTCATCATCATCCGATCATAATATGGTAAATAAAGAAATGCATTTTTAAAATTCACTCTTAAAATTAACCAATGGTAAAATCATAAAATATTTATGGCTATGGAATATACGCACACTTCAATATTAGCAGTGTAAACTTTAACAGAATAACGTGTTTAATTTTTTTCTGTAGTAACAAACAATCTCAATATTCCAATATCTTAGAATCACACCTTCCTTACTCCTGGCTGTGGGTTCCGTGTGCCTCTGCTGAGCTCTACTAGCTTTGATCATGTCTTTCAATTTTAGGGTCCAGACTGAAGGATTAGTCAGTCCCTTTTACATGGCAAAGGCAGAAGCAAAAAGTAAAGCAAAATATACAAGGACATTTAAAATTTCTGACTGACGTAGGATATACCAGATCTGCTCACAAATCATTGACTAAATCAAGCCACACAGCTAAGAGTGACAATGGGCTGGGAAAGTGTACTCCAACTAAGGCAGCACAGCCCAGGTGGGGATATGTAATATCCTTAAGAAGAGGGAGCAGAGAGTTGGGAACAGTATAATCTCAAATGATGGAAGCTCTCAAACAGTGTGATTAGATTTAGGGCCTACCCAGATAAGCCAGGATAATCCCCACACCAAGATCCTTAAATGAATCACGTCTGCACTGATCCTGTTTCCTTGTCAATTAACATGTGTGGGTTCTAGGGATTAGGACCTTATATCTTTGGTTTGTTGTTTTTCACTCTACCACAACCTGGAAGAGGTAAAATTCCAAGCGGTCATGTTCATCTGGATTCCACAATAGAACTATAAAAAGGGAGCTGTAGGAGAAAGCTATGGAATATTCCCCTCTGTGGAAGCCGCTACCTAGAAGGAAATCACTGTCTGCGAGAAAGTGGCTGTCTCTGTGGAAAATGGTTTCTCCACAAAGGCCACTGTCTCTCAGGAATCACGTTTCTGTGGAAGCTGCTGCTCTGTGGGACTGCAGTCATGACCCTGTGGGTAGAGCTGGAGTAGTGTGGATTGGCGGAGTAAGAAGTCAGAACGATGAAGTAACTGGATGTGAAGAAGTAGGAGATGGATGATGTGGGGTCTACCTGGTGCTTCAGCATCCACCTGTCCTTCTGTTTGACTTCAGCATCCTTTTGAGAGGAACCATCTCTGAATCGGTTCCAGTTATTCTGTGAGTTCCCCTCATTGCCCAGTTCTGACAAGGACCTAAACAGGGAAAGGGATTCTGGGAAACGGATTTCCCAGAGATGAATTTGGGCGCTAGTTTGACCACAGAAAAATCCAGCATATTCCATATTTCTGCTGACATTCAGTATTGCCAGCCTTTAATTTCAGCCATTTTGGTAGGCGTACTAGTACCTCACTGTATTTTTATTTTCAATATTTTTTTCTGGTGAAGAATGATGTTCACCTTTTATATGTTTTTATGGCCATTTGAGTGTTTTCTTTCATGAAATGCCACTTCAAGTCTTTCTGACCATTTTTTAATTAGAGCTTTTTATTATTGATTTGTAGGAGTTAATTCTATCCTGACTACTAGTCCTGTATATATTTGGATCTGTATGTATTATACTAATTCAAATTCAAACCGAGCCTTTCAAAGGCTACCACTTGCATCTTTGCTCTCTTAACACTATTTGTATTTCGAATGAAGTCTAATATTCCTAATTTTTTAAAGATTTTATTTATTTGTTTGACAGAGAGAGAGATCAGATCACAAGTAGGCAGAGAGGCAGGCAGAGAGAGAGGAGGAAGCAGGCTCCCCGCTGAGCAGGGAGCCCGATGCGGGCCTTGATCCCAGGACCCTGAGATCATGACCTGAGCCAAAGGCAGAGGCTTAACCCACTGAGTCACCCAGGTGCCCTAATTTTCCTATTTTTTTAAGATTTTATTTATTTATTAGAGAGAGAGAAAGAGAGAGCGTGAGACGGGAGAAGGTCAGAGGGAGAAGCAGACTCGCCATGGAGCTGGGAGCCCAATGCAGGACTCGATCCTGTGACTCTGGGATCATGACCTAAGCCGTAGGCAGTTGCTTAACCAACTAAGCCACCCAGGCTCCCTTCCTATGTTTTTTATCATTAGTGTTTATTTCATCCTGTTTAAGAAATCTTTGTCTGCCATAAAGCCATAAATGTATTCTGTTAGGTTTTTACTAGAAACATTATATATTTGTTTAAAGATTTATTTATCTGAAGGGCGCCTGAGATCCAGCCTCAGGTTGGGCTCCCTGATCAGTGGAGAGTCTGCCTCTCTCTCTCTCTCTTAAAATAGATTTATTTATTTGAGAGAGAGAGAAAGAAAGAGAATAACTGGGGGGAGAGGTAGAGGGAGGGAGAGAATCCCAAGCAGACTCCCTGCTGAGCTACGAGTCCCAGAGGAACTGCATGACTCCCTTCATGGGGCTCCTCATGGGCCTTAACTTGGGGCTGGATCCCACGACCCTAAGACCATGATCTGAGCTGAAATCACAAGTTAGATGCTTAACCGACTGTGCCACTAGGCACCTCTAACTAGAAGCTTTATATTTTGAACTCTCATATTTAGCTCTATGATCCATTTTAATGTTTGATATTTAAGCATTGAGATATTTTGAGACTTTATCCAATAGCCTTGATAAAATATTTATTCTAATAATTTATGTTTTATCATTTATATATAGAATATATATACACACATGATTACATTAGCTACAAATAAAAATGTCTTATTTTTCCCTTTCTTATTTTTTATATTATTAAATTTATTTTTCTTGCCTTATTTTACTTCTAGGACCTCTAATAGACAGTAGAGGTTACTGAATAAAATTCTTGATAAGAGGTCATTCTGATCTTGTTCCAGAGCTCAAAAGAAAAAACATTCACTTTTTTGACAAAAGCAATTTGTTAGGTTTAGAGTTTGTTGCTGTTGGTAGTTTTTTGTTTGGTTTATTTTTTCTTTTTTAATATCAATGTTTATCAAATTAGGGAAACCTTCTTTTTCTAGTTTTCTTAAGATTAGTTGTTTAATTTTATCGAATGTTTTTCTACATCTATTAAAATAATAATAGATTTTTTCTCTCTCTTTTTTTCTCTAAAACGTAAATCAATTTGTATTACTAGAATAAATCCCAATTGGTCGTGATGTATTATCCTTTCCATATATTTCTAGATTTCACTTTCCCTGGTGTTCTATAAGATTCTATAAGGTTGTTTATTCCTGGTAAAGCAGGAAAAGTTAGCTTCAGTTTTCTGTATGTTCACCCAACACACTCTATCTATGCTCAACAGTATCTGGGCTGTATCTAGATGATAAGGTATGACTTTGGGTTCCTTTCACTCAGCAAATGAGAAGAAAGAAGAAAGTTTAAAAATGTACATAGTTAGAAGACAGATTTAGTCTCATAGCATCTTTATTCCCTTTGTGTGGTCCACAAGATGTATGCTCCCTAAAGTTGCTTTAATTGCAGGATAATAAATACTTGCACTAACTATATTTTCCATCTGGTATTTCACTCACTAGTGTGCTCTTAATCTTCACTGGATTAGCCAGCTTCTCGCATATAAAATTCATTGGGGAAGTACAGTCTGTATAGTAAACATACAATGTGTCTATATACCCACAATGCATCCTATCATTTACATCACTTCTGTTTCTTATAAGCCTGAAAGAGAAAATAAAGAATTACAATTAGCAAGTCAAACATTTCAAACATATCTATAGGAAAAAAATTACTTTTCCAGTATATCATTGCTCCGGGGTCTGCATTGTCTAAGATAAACTTTAATTTTATTATTTGGAGTATCAAGAGTGCCCAAGTTCCTTATATTTATCAACAAATATGCAGTACCAAACACTGCCTTACTTCAATCTGCCTTTTCCACTTTTTTACATCTGGACTGTTTGCTGTCCTTTATTCCTAGATGTATCACCTCCCTTCTCCAATAGTTAATATGATTTAGAATAATATCATTCTATTAAGTTCTCCAGTCTGGCTCCTGTAGTAAATCCTTGACACCATCTCTTTAATTATTTTTCATAATCACCCAAGCCAGGAATTAACCTAATATATGACACCTTCAGTTCAACAGCAAGTCCAAGCAACATTTCCTTCTAACCATTTTTCAAAGATTTTATTCTGAAGTTCTGAACCAGCGCCTAAAACAAGATTACTAAGCAGGGACTAGGCATCAAAGACAAACCTATAAACTGAAAATATTATCTTTTGGGAAAAATGTAGTATTAAATATTTTGGTCAATAGATAATGACCATTAATAAATAAGTTTATCAATTAAACTTTCCAAAAGTGAAATTTCCCATTTGAAATGACACAATACAGAAGTCATTAATCATTGCACCTTTCGAGAAACAAATCCCAAAATAACATTAAAAATAAAAAACAAAAGGAAATGCATATGTAATTATATATTATACACATATATAACGTATTATATATACACATATATATTATTATATATTTTTATTTTGGTATTATTTTTTAATAATTTGAAATATATACTGTGTTTTCTGTTCCACTATAGATTACCTTCCCATTAGCAATAATTACAAATAAAGACATGGAAATTCTACTTTTTCTAAATAAGATTCCATCTGTACTCTCCCATGATGCCCCCACTACCCTTACTTCTAGTCCCTTCACTCGAAATCAGGTCTTTAAAATATACCTCCTTTTGTCCTCCATCTGTATATATATTATCCCCTGTTCTAACTCATCATTGTAAACTGCAAAGACAAAGCTGCCTTGTCTTTTGGACCCATATTCTTACATCTATTATTTCTGTCTGGAGGAAAATGCAAACAAAACAAAACAATCAAAACTTATATTTGCTTCTCGACTGCAGTGGAGAGTGTGCAGGAATCTCAGGGTTCAGATTTAGTGTGGCTGGCCCTCCACACACCTGCTCTGCATTCACTCCTGCTTGATGTGTCTTCAGCCAACAAATATGTATCAATTTGTAGGCAGGCTGAGGCTCTGGTTTCTTTCTTTAGTTGAATCCTGTCTGCTTCCCAAGTTTAAGGGATTATAAAATACAAGTGGAATTTTGGCATTATGTTTAAGTACTTCTTGCCTGTCCACTCTCGCCCTATTTCAGGTAGCACAAATATAACATGAATCTATTCTTAATGGTATATTTATAACCATATTTCTTAATATATTACACACAAATATATATTTTTATATATGACATATATATGTATATAGTTTTATATATACCATATATGCAATATACCATGCCCTTGCTCATCTTATTCTCTTCACTGAGAGTGTTCTAGTCTATCTCTAAATTTTTCATTCAAAATGGCCATTTCAAATATCAGCTACAACACAAATTTCACAGCTAAACTTTATCTTTGGTTATTCCATATATTCTCACTGAAGGATTTATCATATTATATTCTTTTTATATGTAGAATTGTATAACTAGTCCGCACATATAATCAATAAGTAACAAAGAGAAGAATCAATCTTTCATCTTTGAATCCCAGCATTTAACAGTTTTAAGCATACTGCTAGAACCCAGTGAATTTTGTTAGCTTGTATAATTTTCTGAGATAAAAGTCTCACAGAAATACCCCCTTAAGACAAACCATAAGAGACTCTTAATCTCACGAAACAAACTGAGGGTTACTGGGGGGTGGGAGGGTAGGGATAGGGTGGATGGGTGATGGACATTGGGGAGGGTTTGTGCTTTGGTGAGTGCTGTGAAAGGTGTAAGCCTGATGATTCATAGACCTGTACCCCTGGGGCAAATAATAAAAGGAAAAGAAAAGAAAAGAAAAACCCCCTTATTTGGCTACCAGAAAGAAATTCATTAGTGACTTGTCAAGTTAATGACAAGACATTCGTGGTAGTTTTATGCATTATTAAACATTAAAGAAGCCCGATAGAAAAGAGTTATTTAAGGGTGCAATTTCAATTGAAGCTAGTTTTAATTGTAATCAATACTGCTCCTGGGGAAAACCAATCAGAAAAATTCAATAAGAATAAAGACTTACCAGTTGGAGGAGATAATTGTCTCATCCAGTTTCTGGTAACTTTTTTGATATTTTCTGGTAGATAATCCCAGCCAGTAGCTACGTAACCTCTTAGATTTTATAAATTCCTACAAGAAATAGAGATGTTTTTTAAAAAAACTATCTGCCCCCCAAAATAATAACTATCTCCCATTTCTGTACATTACCTCACAACATAATTTCTTACAAATTACTGTTTTAAGGTAACATTTTTGACATTACACTGTTTTTGATGCCATTAGAAAAAAATCGATACAAAGTGCTCCTTACTGTAAGATTTCCTCCAACAGTTATTTATCAATTACTGTTTCACAAGGAAAAGTACCTACTAATCCATGCATTGCTTTAATTTAGGGCCAATGCAGGTCTCAAACTTCAAGATTCAAGTATCCAGCAGTAGTCATTCCAGGAGCAAAAGAGGTGGTTAATTACTATATACACAAGTTAATAGAAACTGAAAAAGTAGGAGAAAAACGTAGCAAAGTCAGATGAGAAGTCGTTATAGAATAGAGATCCAGTCCAAACTTTTATAGCCAAAGTTATTTTTCCCTCATATTCCAGACATTTTTTGAGTAAATAACTAAGAATGAATCAGTTGACAATGATCAGAGGAAGAAGATACTATGGTTTGATTTTCCCTGCAACTATAAAGGAGGAATCAGATTCTTACAGTAGGGAAGCTGACACTTTTGTGAAAATGAATTTTTTCCTTAAATAATATGGGGATACTATCTGAGAGACCAGAAGTACAGAGGAATAAGTAAAATATAGAGATGCTACTTAAATATTAGAAAAAAACAATAAATAAATACATATATATATAAATGAATCTTCCGGAGAACCTATTTTCCTGGGACCCAGGGAGTCAGTATAGTATTTCTGCTTGGCACTTGCCTTTGACATCCCATCTTAATTCTACCTTTTTATACATATTTTATCCAACCTATCTTTTTATTCTAGTATATATTGGCTTTTCCTCTTAGTTAAAAAAAGACAAAATGGCAGAAACAAAGAATCTTCTCCTATATAGATTTTACAGAATTGTTAACCATCAGGAATGATTTCCAGATCTTCTGCTTTTAGATAAATTCTCAGAAATTGTGTTCTGAGAGTTGATCTTAAAGTTCCAGTTTGGAAATTCTCACAGACCTAAAGATTCTGGATATTCCATGTCTACCCAGCTGCACAGCCTCTGAGATTCCACTGAGGTTAAGGGCCTAAGCTAATGTTTTAGATGACATCTTGGCTAACCTACTGTATGGTAAATGTACTAAGTCTCAGTCACCTCATACCCTAACTAAAATAAGCTCATGTCTGGGTTAGTACAAATCTTCCCCAACATGTCTCATTCCTCTCTATTCTATGATGGGAAAAGTGACTTCCTTCCTCATAGGCAGAGACCCATGGAACCTTACCAGTACGCTTTTGTTCTTAATTGTCAGCAGGCTGGCATTTTGAGCAGAACAGAACATGACACTCTCTTCCCATGTTTCAGAATTGTCAATTAGTAGGTAACAGCTGTCCCCATGCCACATCCATGTCTTTGGACAAGGTTTACATTTGTGCTCTGGAAGAAAAACATAGTTTCATTTGGTTCGTGTTGATAATCTTCATTATTCTTATTATTCCCATTGTCCTCTATCATAAATTAGCCAAATTTACTTGTTTTTCTTCTTTTTACACGAAAGGTGAAGAAAATGAAACCAGTGTTCCGGGTCCCTAAATACCACCACAATGTGTCCAAATCATAATCTGAACAACACATTTTGAATTAAATGTCTGGTATATTCCAGTGTGTTTTCTTACATCAGGAGTACTGAAGAATGATTAATTAACTTACGTGTCTCTCTTTTTTTCATTTTTTATACTACTACATGGCAATAAAGGCTAATCACAAAAACATTGTGTGGTTAGAATCAGCCCCCTAAATCTACATCAACCTTGCCTTCTCCAACTATGGTGTTTCTGGCTGCCTGATACTGAATATTTGGGAGAGTTCTCAAGAACACAAAGAACATGTTTTAGTTATAATAGCTATAGAATCTGTTAGAGATACTAAAAAGCCAATTCCTCCTCATTCCATAGGCAAGGCCTAACTATTTCTTTACTTTTGATTCTCATCAAACATTGACTGAAATGTAGGAACAAGGTCACCTATAAAGAGGTGACCTATCTTCTCTTCTTATCCTTTAAAAAACAATAAATCTTGGATCACTGAATAAAAAAAATAAAATCAAAATTTAAAAAAATATAAAAGGTATAAACAGGTGACCTATCTTCTCCTCCCTATCTTCTATTGACCTCAGTGCCCAATAGGGCAGTAGTAAATGTCAGATTAGAGAAACTTCTAACTTCACAGAAATATCAGTGAGTCCTCTGTCAGCCACATTTAATTCCTTTCTCCAAATAATGGCATCCTAGGGAAAGGCTGCTAGCTATAGATGAATGAATGACTCAAGTGACTCCTAGGTTTTGATCATTGTCTAATAAATAGCTTAGAGAGGAATATAGGATTACCTGGTTCTCTTTTATAGAGCTCATGACATAATTTGGTGGCTATTTCTTGCAGTGTGATCGACAGGTCCCTGATCCTCTTGGAACTATTCCTGTTATGTATCAGTTGTAGAGATACATTTCTCTGAAGTTCTTCTTTGAAATTTTGTAGTTTATTCAATTTTCCCACTTCTGTCTTCAAAGTGGTATAAACTCCAGATTAAAAAAAAAGAAATGATAAAAAATTTCAATTCCTCAATCCAACCATTATCTCTTTTCTGCTGAACTAGTATTACAAATATTAAAGGTCTAGGGAAGCAGTCCCTTCTTGGGAGTGAGGGAAACTGAATATCATGTTTAAGTATCTAAGTATCAATACCTTTTAGGTTATATCACTTATAAGCTTCAAATTCCAAAGCTTCAATTCAAGAATAAACTTTCTTGTAAAATTCATATAATTCTAGGTGTTTTCGTTTTCAGTCAAAACATGGGTAATACATACATATGCTTCCCAAGACTCCTAGTCCAATCAGCAGCAGAAGGCATAGAAGAGTCAGAACCAAGTCTCTCTGACGCCATCCATGGGAAGGAACAGGTGGTGCTGTGAAAAGCAAAATTAGCAGGCAGGCCTGGAAATGGTATACATCTTAATTTGAATCATTCATTCATTCATTCATTCATTTCACCTTTATTTCTTTCCTAACATGTCTCTGGTAAAGGAATGTGTTTTGCTAGAAATTCAAGGACATTTTAAAACACGGTTTTAAAGAATAAGTAAAAAAACACTTTGTTAGTTGTTTTACCTGCAAACTGGTTCTCACAGGAGATGTTGTAAACTGATAGGCTGAATCAAGACACAAAGAGGCAAAACGGGGCTTTGAAAAAGAGAATTGAGAAAACCAACCAATCTGCACATGATATATCTTTTCTGTACAAATTGGGGAAATGGGTAGCTGGCAGCTAATAGAGAGGTCAATCAGAGTATTTCTTCTTGGAGTAGACAATTTTGAGTGCCAAAGAAAATAATTTCATTACTGATGTCCTTCCCCACAAATACTGAGAGTTTGACTGTGGAACCCAAGTGATAGGGTGTCTCTTGTAATGTCTCCATGTGTCCTCTCATCAGCCAGACCTTAGGCCAGATCAACATCATTTCCTCATCAAGATTTCTTCATATTTTTGGCAACAAATTTCTGTTGGGCATTTCTTTTTTTGCTAAACATTCGTGCTCCCAAACATATCATTTCCGTATTTAAAAAAACCAAGAATTTTAAACTTTATATTATAAATTAATCATTCTTAAATCAGTACCTGATTTAAATTATCATCATCTGTATATATGGATACTAGATATTTGAAAAAATATAATTCAGGAATAATGTGATAACCTATTATGCTTCTGACCTGTGTCCTACATCTCTTAGTTGGTGATGTAATATTGTGAAATATGTAGAGAATTGAAAGTAAAATGTAAAACAACTTTTTAGACTTTAAACAATAGCTAACAGTGAAAGAACTATATACTCAAGATCTTATCTAAGGTTAGAAGTATGACTTCAAGTTCTATCTTCCTAAGAATTATGTTCTCATTCATTTATGTATTCAATTAGACAAAAGTTATCTGTTCAACACCTTCTATATACTAGACATTATTTTGGGTGCTCACAATATACAAGTGAGCGAGACATGTAAGTTCCTGCTCTCATAGAAAATACATTGTAATTATGAGAGAAAATAAATGAATAGATGATAGAGAGAGAGAGAGATGATAGATAGAGAGATGATAGAGATCTTAAATTGTGCTATGGTATGCGCAGATTCGAAACAGTTGTATTATGGAAAGCAGGTAGTTCTGATCTTATAGCCAATGCAAATGAGCCTGCAAAACCAGTGGCAAGAACATTATAAGCAGCAAGGTTATCTAGTTCAAAGGACTTAATTTGGGAAAGATCTTCACCTGTTTGAAAAACAGAAAAAATTCAGCAGCTAATGAACTGTGGCCAATGTGAGAAATGATGTTCAAGAAGGTCAAAAAGAAGGCAGGAGACAGATTATCCACAGGCTTTATTAAGCCAGAGCAATGGGATTGGAGTTCTTTTGGGAAACAACTGGGGTTTAATGAAGACAGCGAAAATAACTGAGTTGTTTTGGTTTTTTGGTTTTTTGATTTGTTTGGTTTGGAAAGATCACTATTACTGCATATGGACAACGAATTAATTGTAGGGCTGCGGTGTTGGAAGCAGAGAGAATAGCAAGAAAACGGTAGTATGCTATTGAGAGAGAACAGTAGTTTGCTTTACTAGGATTAGAGAATGTGATGAAGTTAGAATCTGTAGTACGAATTTATGAAATATTTATGAGAGATCTTTTACTTGAACAAGGTGGCGGATAATAAATATATACACTTGGAGGCAGTATAGCATGGTGATTTAAAAAAAAAAAAACACACACACACAGTATTCCTAGGGCTTTCTTTTTTAACCAATGCAGAAACTAAGACTCAGAGAGGTCAAGTGGTTTGTCCAAGCTGGATCTGCTGCTTACCACGTGGGACTTTGCACAAGTCACTTGACCTCTCTGTGTCTTAGTCTCTGCATTGGTAAAAAAAGAAAGCCATAAAATATCAGAGATTAAGTGAATTAACATTGGTAATACAATTAAAACAGTGCTGGCATATAGCAAACACTTGGTGATTGTATTAAATATGTATTTATATTTATATTTAATGAGATAAGGATAATTGGGGAAAGAGTTTTAGAAGAAAAATTTTTAAAAAAATACAAAACTTTCACATACAGTGTGGTTTTCAATGTTATATCTTCCAATATTTCTTTACCTCTTTTCTTCCTTTAGTCCTCTATGTGTCTTTTCCTTTAACTTAACCTCCAAAAAAAAAAAAAAAGGAGTAATTTGGGAGTAACATATGCTTGACTTGGTAGAATATTAAATGGAATTTTTGAATTTTAATTATTTATTTATTTTTAAAGATTTTATTTATTTATTTGACAGAGAGAGAGAGAGAGAGATCACAAGTAGGCAGAGAGGCAGGCAGAGAGAGGGGGAAGCAGGCTCCCCGCCAAGCAGGTACCCCGATGTGGGGCTCGATCCCAGGACCCTGAGATCATGACCTGAACCGAAGGCAGAGGTTTTAACTCACTGAGCCACCCAGGCGCCCCTTAAATGGAATTTTTTAAAGTTTTCTTTGTCTAGGGGTGCCTGAGTTAATTCCTTCTAATATCCCTTTCTGAAAAATATTCTCAAACTTATTTTTTATTGTCATTCTTCTTGATATCCCCTCATTTTTATTTGTGGTACCCAGAACTGAAAGATATGATCAATTTTAAATATTAAAGAAATACCTACCAGACCAAATGAATAAACAAAAAATGATTAGTGAAATCCTGACCAATTAAAAAATTTTTATTGGTCTATTTCTGATCTTCATCTATTTTTAATTTAAACCTCACAAAATAATCATTAAATAGGTTGGCCTTTTCCAAAATGGCACAAGCAGCATACACTAAATTATGGCAGCAATCTCATAATATAACAGGCCTTGTTATCTCCATTTTATAGGTGAGAGCACAGAGACCTCAGAAGGTCAACTGATGTATTTAAATGTCCTGTGCTCGGGCGCCTGGGTGGCTCAGTGGGTTAAAGCCTCCACCTTCGGCTCAGGTCATGATCTCAGGGTCCTGGGATCGAGGTCCGCATCGGGCTCCCTGCTCAGCACAGAGCCTGCTTCCTCCTCTCCCTTTGCCTGCCTCTCTGCCTACTTGTGATCTCTCTCTCTCTGTCAAATAAATAAATAAAATCTTTAAAAAAAAATAAATGTTCTGTGTACATCTGATGAATTCCAAACACTCTCCTCCATAATTCTGGCAGGTCAATAGAGAGTCTTTTCTATTCCACACACATACATGTAACACTCAAGCACAGCATGTGCTCATTGAAGCCACTGTTGCTCTCCAGCAAAATGGAGATCCCCATTTCTACCTCATAACTCAAGAAGGATAGTTTTTGTCACATAGGGGGAAAGATATTCCATTTTAATATTACATGTGTGGCTAGCACCTTCTTATAAAAAAGAACTTACAAAACCATGATTTTCCTGGACAACATGTACTCCTTGTTTCACGGGGGAACAATGTTTCATAATCCAGGAAAATCAAACTATCATCCTAACCTAATTATCTTGACTATTATATTAAAACAGAAACATTGTAAAAGATCAAGTGTTCAACGCACCAATCAACACCTTAAAATAAAAACCTATTATAATTATTTTGGTAAAAATGGGAGACTCAACCTAGAACACATCCAAAGATCAAAATCTTACCTTTAATCCCGACTGTGTCAAACTCATGGATATTTTCCCTTTTACTGGAGTCCTGAAATTTTAGATCTGCATAAGTAATTTCTTCAGACATTGATGGCTCTGAAAAGAAAGCCCAACAAACTATTAAAAAAAAGAAAGATGAAGGTGAACTAATGCAGTTGAATTTAAACAGGAATTGTGATTTTAGTCTTCTGTTTAAAGCTTAAATGAATAAGCTTTAACTTCTCTTTTCACTGTCCCAATCCTGTGTGTATACAAAGGAGCTGCAGCCTATCAGAGGTCTCAGATACATACAAACATAGTTGCAAGACTGAAAGTCTTTCTTCCTCTTATCTCTTCCTTTTTGTCATTTCTCTATATACCCAATGAGAGAAAGTAGTTTTTAAAAATTGTTTTGGTTAGTGCCAGGCAAGGCGGCACAGATCACTAGCAATACATGTGCAGATACAATGTAGAATGTGTTGGAGAAACACCTTCAAGCAGAGAAAGAACAGAAGGACACAGTCCCCAGACACCCACTCTTCTACAGCATTGGCCTGGCACAGACCAGGAGGCCAGGATCCATTCATTTACTGATCAAGGGTACAAAGTGAAGATGGGAGCTTGGGAATGATTGTTTTTGAGGAAGTTCCTTCCTAATTCTTATTAGTAAATCTCATATATTCAGTCACATAACTGAAGAGTTGAAAGACCACAGTGACAGTGACATATTCAAGTTCAAAAAAGAGACTCACAGTCAGGATCAAAAGAGAAAAAACAAGCATATACATTAAAAGGGGAGTTTGAAAAGAATAAAATAAAGGGACAATTTATACAATGTGGATAGGCCCAAAGGAATATTACATTCAAAGGTACAGATGTAGTGAAAAGAAGGGGTACATGGACCACAATGTTCATGCAGCAATGTCCACAAGAGCCAAACTGTGGAAGGAGCCGAGATGCCCTTCAACAGATGATGGATAAAGAACATGTGGTCCATATACACAATGGAGTATTACTCAGCCATCAGAATACCCACCATTTGCAACAACATACATGGAACTGGAGGAGATTATGCTAAGTGAAGTAAGTCAAACAAAGAAAGACAATTATCATATGGTTTCACTCATATGTGGAACATAAGGAATAGTGCTGAGGACCATAGGGGAAGGGGGGGGGGAAACTGAATGGGAAGAAATCAGAGAGGGAGACGAACCATGAGAGACTCTGGGAAACAAACTGAGGGTTACAGAGGAGATAGGGATGGGGGGATAGGGTAACGGGGTGGTAAGTCACATGCTGCGATGAGTACTGGGTGTTACATGCAACTAATGAATCATTGAACGCTACACACCAATTTATAGTTTAGCAAACAAGAAGCAAAATTTGTTACATGAGCTCTCATGTATAATACACAAAATAGCTACTAGGGTCTCATCAATCCAGTCCAATCTGAATTCTTTTTCCTTTAACAAAACAGCAAGGGGCACCTGGGTGGCTCAGTGGGTTAAAGCCTCTGCCTTGGGCTCAGGTCATGATCTCAGGCTCCTGGGAACAGCCCCACATTGGGCTCTCTGCTCAGCAGGGAGCCTGCTTCCTCCTCTCTCTCTGCCTGCCTCTCTGCCTACTTGTAATCTCTCTGTCAAATAGACAACAAGACTTATTTTCTGTGTTCCTTGCCTCCCTTCCATCCCCTTCCACCATTCCCTGTCTTCTTATCTGACATTATTTCTTTTTTTAAAAGATTTTATTTATTTATTTGACAGAGAGAGATCACAAGTAGGCAGAGAGGGAGGCAGAGAGAGAGGAGGAAGCAGGCTCCCCGCTGAGCAGGGAGCCCGATGTGGGGCTCAATCTCAGGACCCTGGGATCATGACCTGAACCAAAGCAGATGCTTAACCAACTGAGCCACCCAGGTGTCTCTACTCCTTCCTTTTTAAAGACTTTTATTTCTCAGATTCCATCTTGGTCTCCTTTAATCCTTAATTAAATTATTTTTTTTTAAGATTTTTTTTATTTTTATTTTTTATTTATTTCACAGAGGGAGAGAGATCACAAGGAGGCAGAGAGGCAGGCAGAGAGGGGGGGGGAAGCAGGCTCCCCGCTGAGCAGGGAGCCCAATGCGGGCCTCGATCCCAGGACCCTGAGATCATGACCTGAGCCGAAAGCAGAGGCTTTAACCCACTGAGCCACCCAGGCGCCCAATTAAATTATTTTTAATTTCAGTTCCAGAGTTTTCATTTGACTCTTGAATTATTTCCATGCTGCTGAAATTCTTTATACTTTTTTCTCTTTACTTGAACACACTAACTATTTGTGTTTCAAATTTCCTGTCCAATATCATCAGTATCTGAAAGCATTTGCAGCACAGTTTTTTTTGTTTTATTTTGTTTGTGTTATTTTAATTTGGATTTTCAGTTGCTGTTTTGTCATTTAGTCTTTTTTTTTTAGGATGCCTCATTATTTTTTATCAAATGCCAGACATTGTATCTAAAAACAGTTGAGATTATGAATGATATCTTTCTATAAAAATGTTGGTTCTGTTTTTTGTTTTTCTGGCAGGCAAGTATAATGAAAGAAGTAAGCTTCAATCAGTTGGAGTCCCTCAAGTTTCATCTTGTTGGGTTTCTTTTTTAAAATACACTCTGTTTAAGCTTTATACCAATCTTTTTGTAGGAGGCTTTGTGTGATACTGGTCACAGTTCTATGGCCAGAAATGGAGATCTCCCAGCTGTTCATCGTATAAAACCTACTGAGCAGGGGTGCCTGGGTGGCTCAGTGGGTTAAAGCTGCTGCCTTCGGCTCAGGTCATGATCTCAAGGTCCTGGGATCGAGCCCCACTTCGGGCTCTCTGCTCAGCAGGGATCCTGCTTCCTCCTCTCTCTTCCTGCCTCTCTGCCTACTTATAATCTCTCTCTCTGTCAAATAAATAAATAAAATCTTAAAAAAAAACCTACTGAGCATATGTACAAGAGCTAATGGTCAAGCAGTACATCTACACCGGTTTTTCTGAAACAACTGTATGAGGGACAGTATCACAGATGCAGAGCGGTTGCTGACCTTCCCTCTCACCTGTCACACGACGGGATAATGCATGTGAATCGCGGAGCTCTGAGTGTCACACTCCAGGTGGGAGAGTCTTTTTTTTTTTTTAAGATTTATTTATTTATTTGAGAGAGAGAGGCAGAGCGAGCACGAGTCGGGGAGGGGCAGAGGGAGAGGGAGAGAATCTCAAGCAGACTCTTTGCTGAGCATGGTGTCAGACTTGGGGCTCAAGGCCAGGTTCAGATGGGCTCCAGGCAGGGCTCAATCCCAGGACCCCTGAGATCATGACCTGACCTGAGAAGAAGCCAGATGCTTAACCGACGGGGCCACCCAGGCTTCCCTCCAGGTAGGACATTCTGATCTTGCCAGGGTATGTTGGGTGCATGGCTGGGGAATGGGCAGCTTCTTTGCTGACATTATGAAGCGCTATATTCTATGCATTTTGGTCATGATGTTGCAACACGGGGAAATCTTGCTTCTCTCCTATACTGCTGCCTTGGTATTTTCACCACAGAAACCACCAGCCCACTCCTTAAGTCTGTAACCATAAAATGTGTCAGAACCTGTCATGTGAGTCCTCGCTTGGGCATGTTACCCAAATTGACCATCTTTACTGTTCAGCCATAGCTACTTTGGAGACTTACAGGGGCTAAACCTGTAACAAATCCGTATTGGATGAGTTAATCCTCTCCTCTCATTCTAGTCTTGACTCTCAAGTGTGGCTGACATTTTTTCCACGGCAGTTGAGCAAACATTTCAACCTGTAAAGGCTATAAGGTTGGATCACTAGAACAATAGCCACTGGAGGGAAAGACTCAGTTTCACTTAGCATGTAGACAGCGGGGAAAATACGTCACTCCTGCTTTGATTAATCTGCAAATTCATAACTTCTCTGAAACTTCTCAGAGATCTGAGGTCACGTGGCAGCCAACTAAGCTAACATCTAAGGAAAGAGACAGGGCTTGCTTGCTTGGGGTAAATATACAACTCATCTAAACTATTATAAAGAATTAGGGTAAAGCTTTTAACAAGTTGCTAAAGGTAGATTGTGGGTTTATATGAGAGCATAGAACCCCAAAGACACAAGGATATATCACACCCACCTGCAGACGCGTTACAGACATCACTGGGTGCTGAAAGTTTGAAAGTGATGAAGGATTGGGAGAGATTATCAGAAGTCACTCTGCAGAGGACATGAAGTCCCATCTGGAAATATCTAAGGAACAAAAGCCTCCCTCTCAGGCCACTGGTGGACTCATTACAGCTGGAAATGAAACAAATGTTTCTACACTCCTGGGGGGAAGACTGGAAAGCATACTGATAGTATTTACACTGTTTCCAGACCTGCCCTGTTAAAGGAAACTCTCATTATTCAAAGTGGCTACTTGCTTGACACACATCCTGTCTCATTTCATGAACGTTTCTTTGCTGTTTCTTTCACCTTCCAAATAAACAGCCTGCACTAGATTCTTTAGGTCTCATGTTGTCTTTTTCCACTTTTCCTTTCTTTAGTCCTTTTTGCCCTTGAAAGGGCAGCAATCTATCTTTCCTTTTTTGCATATTCCTCTCCTATTCTCAGTCCCTGGGCTGTGTGGCTACGTAAGGGTTCCCAGACAGGCGTAAGCAGGGAATCGAGAAAAAACCCAAACCAAGTTCTGGAGCACTTACCAATTTAAAAGGTAAGAAAAAATGTTGTGACCTAAGTTGAGTCATCAGATAAAATGCAAGATCTCTAGTTAAATTTAAATTTGGATTAAAAATGGTGTATTTTCAGTGTTATGCCTCAGGTAATGTTTTCATTTGTTGTTTTTGCAATATTTGTTGTTGATCTGAAATTCAAATTTAACTGGGAATTCTATATTTTAATTTGCTAAACCTGGTCACCCTATAAGCCCAAGGAGCGGATTGGCTAGAAAAATGGAGACAAATATGTATAGGTAGCAAAAATTCTTTCAGTGAGAAGGAAGGTTTATCCTGACCACGCACCCTGAAGTGTGTTCTCACCAGCCCTCTGCACACATACCAGTTGGCCTCCCCATTCATTCCTCAGTCCCATGTTTTTTCATCGTATTTAATCAAGTATTTGAGTGCCCAACTAGTATTTTCCAAAGGACTGAAAGGCCTCAGGAAAATCGTGTTTATGGAACGGCTTCCTGCTGCTTTGACTCTGGGCTTCCTAAGTCACAGAAAGCTGACTGGATGAAGCAGGCGCATAGCCACTGAGGTGTCTGCCAAGTCAGTTTGCTAGGAAAAGAAACTTTAGCACAAATTTCTAAATCCAGGATGCCACAACAAGTGGAATAAAATAGTATGAAACTGAAACATATGTACTCATGTACCAGATCGCTTATCCAGTATTTATTTCTCAAGGCAACTGGAGATCTGGTGAGAAACAAGTACTGCATAGGGTCAGTGTAGTGGTTGCTGGAGGTGAGATTGGCCAAGGAAATGTTGCCAGGCAACAAACTCAAGCCCAGACCCTATGTAGACGGTTCCTCTCTAGACACTTCTCTAGACACTGGTCGGGTGTGTCGCCTGACAACATTCTCTTTACCAACCTCACTCTAGTTCCTGCTGCGCTGCCATATTTTTGTTTACCACACTTCAAAGCAATTGGATTCCAAATGTCACAAAATATTATATTAATAATTGTTTTATATTTTCTATTTTACATCTAAAACATTTAAATACTCAACCTGAAGTAATTCATCTCAGAATCAAATACTAGAAACATGAGCAAAATGAGAAAAAAGGTTTAAAATATACAGTACATTCTGAAAAAATCTAACACTCCTTAAAGAAGAGGTAATGAAATAAATAAAAGAAAAACTCAGCCATGAGATTCCTGCAAAACTATTTATTTACAAAGTAACTTGTATGGCTGGGATTTTTCTTAAGGTTCGGTGTCCCTTCCTAATAGGAACTGATCCCCGTCTATTGTCAAGGAAGAACCATTAACCCTCAACCTTCAGTCACGTTTATGAAAATGCCAAAAATCCATAGGCAGGGATCAGAAGATAGGGAAACAGGTAGATCTTGTGTTTTGTAAGGACTGTAGCTCTGTATGGACACACAGAACTTAACTGTCTTATTTCATTCTATTAAACTCTCCAAGACTTTTAATTCTCCACACCTGGACAGTTTGGGGTTGGTCTCATAGCTTTTGTGATTCTTTTCAGTAATAGGAATAGTCTCATTTCTGAAATTATTATGTCCAGCATAATCTCCAAGCTCCAGACTCTTCTATTAAAACTAAAAACTTAAGGGCACCTGGGTGGCTCAGTCATTAAGCGTCTGCCTTTGGCTCAGGTCATGATCCCAGGGTCCTGAGATCGAGCCCCGCATTGGGCTCCCTGCTCGGTGGGAAGCCTGCTTCTCCCTCTCCCACTCCCCCTGCTTGTGTTCCTTCTCTCGCTGTCTCTCTCTCTTTGTCAAATAAATAAATAAATAAAATCTTTAAAAAAAACAAGACAAAACAAAAACTTAAAACTCAATTTGAAACCACTACCCTCCTCCAGCCTGTACTATTCCACACCTGGTAGCTACAGAAAATGGGATGTGCTGCTTTTTCTGACTCCAAATGGGGGGAGAGAAAACTGAAGAAAAAGAAACATAGCTGTGTGGTGCTGATGGCTTCCTGACTGAGTAATTTTGTGTTTTGGTTTTTTTGTTTTTAGAAATCACCTTATTTAACTGCTTCTAACTTTCCACTAGAGATTTTTCTCTTGAGTTGGAAGATACTTCTTTTACTCCTCATTTTTGGGGGTTCTATGGATTCTTCCTTATTAGGGGTTCTTAGCCTAGCATCCTCTTGGATACTATTCTTTAAAAATGGCTAACAATACATAATATAAAATTTCCTGTCATAACTATTTTGAAGTGTACAGTCTCCGGAACTCTTCTCAAGTTGCAAAACTGAAACTTTATGCCCTTTAAACCACAAATCCTCTTACCCCCTGTCCCTGGCAACTATCATTCTACTTTTTTTTTTTTTAAGATTTTATTTATTTATTTGACACAGAGAGAGAGATCAGATCACAAGTAGGCAGAGAGGCAGGCAGAGAGAGAGGAGGAAGCAGGGTCCCTGCTGAGCAGGGAGCCCGATGCCGTGCTCAATCCCAGGACCCTGAGATCATGACCTGAGCTGAAGGCAGAGGCTTTAACCCACTGAGCCACCCAGGCACCCTATCATTCTGTTTTTGTTTCTATGAATTACCAGTTAGGACCGTCATTTAAGTGGAGTCATACAGTGTTTGTTTTTTTTGTGACTGGCTTATTTCACTTTGCATTATGTCATCAAGGTATCATCAGAATTTTCGGCCTTTTTAAAGCTGAGAAATATTCCATTGTATGTATAGATCACATTTTCTTCATTCATCCATCAGTGGATCCTTGGGAGGCTTTCACCTCTTGCTATTGTGAATAGTGTTGTTATGAACATGAGGTTTATAAATATCTATTCAAAATCCTGCACTTAATTCTATGAGAGTATATACCCAGGAATAGAATTACTGGATCATACAATTCGATTTTAATTTTTTGAGGAACCACCATACTGTTTTCCCTAGGAGCTGCACCATTTTACATTCCCACCAATACTTAGCATAATGTCTACATTGTAGCAATGAATCCTCAGTGTGCCCTTATCATCAGATTGAGTAGACAAAAATAAGCATGGGTAAGAAATACACACATACAGACACACACACACACACATTCCATTATGGGAGCTCTACCCCCATTATCTCATCTAAACCCAATCACCTCTCAAAGATATCATCTTCTCATACCATCACATTGGGGCATTTTAGCATATGAATTTTGTAAGGACACAGACAGCCCATAACATATGTGTAAGTATATATGTACAGGATGTATGTTTATGTATATGTGTGTATATATTTTTAATTTTATATGTACCTTTGCAAGGGAATGAATATATGTGTTGGGGGTGATTGTCCATTATTTCTTATGGTCTGATTGCATAAATTTCATTAGCCCTGGTTTAATTAAATGACACCACGCTCCTGCTATATGTCTCAAATTTTAGTTTTACAATATACTTATGCATATTTATAATATATTTACAGTATATTTAATTGTATAAAGTACAAACTTCACTGCTAGTTTTTTGGCCTACAAGTCACTATGTATAAAACAGATATGCATTGTGATCAATGACCAGTCATGTCATGTATTTGTAAGCCTGTCAGTGATTGATTTGTGTGCATCTGTCTTTAGTTAGAACATAGACAATTAAGTGTAAAGTTACGTTACCTCTTCATCTCACAGTGATACATTTATGTGATATTTTACAAAAATAACTAATCAAAAGAGGGAACTGGTCAATAATGATTAAAATGCAGCAAAGAAACAAGAAGTGGTAACGGTGAAGGTCAAAGTCAAATAGAAAATAGACAAGTAGAGGGGTACCTGGATGACTCAGATGGTTAAACGTCTTCCTTCTGCTCAGGTGATGATCTCAGGGTCTTGGGATCGAGCCCCACCTTGGGCCCCTAGCTCAGCAGAAAGTCTGCTTCTCCACCTCCCTCTGCTTCTCCCCCTGCTTGTGCTCTGTGTTTCTGTCTCTCTCTCGCTCTCTCAAATGAATAAATAAAATCTTTAAAAAAGAGAGAGAAAATTGACAAGTAGAAAGAAATAACTGATCATGAGTATAATGATGCTTCTACTTTTGGAGAAACTCTAGATATGCAGCCAGAGGAATTTTGAAGGCAATCATCAACAAAAATAAGGGAGGTCATTGTGATGAAAAGGATGGAGATGTCCCAGAGAAGTTATATCCACAAAAAGTTTTTTACATAAAAGGGATTCTCAGAGATATTTCATGACATTCCAAATGCAAAAAAATAAAAAATAAAATGTTGAAAGCCCATTCAAACTTAGAAATATGAAAGTTTAAGAAAGCATGAAAAAGATAATAGCTCCATATTACAGGTTACACAGCAAGGCGCCCAAAATGAGGAGTATGTGCCTCTCTGCTCAGCTTTGAGGAGTTGGCAGGTGGGAGGTAAGGAGCCAATCAGAGACTGAGTTCTCAGAGTTGTCTTTGTGGTCCAGCCAATCCTAGGCTGTTGAGCCCACACCCCTGGAACAAGGGTAGCCGTTGGTGCTTGCCTGGAAGCCATTACTTTTTCAGCCTCCTAGCAGAAGAGCTTTGTCCTTGAGCTTTGGAGATGGAGGGCGAAGGGATTGAGAATAGGGATGGGATGGAGGCTGTGGAGCAGAAGGTCAAGACACCAGGTAACGAGGGGGTGGGGGGTGGGTGGGGGGGCACAATGATTGTCCTCGGGTCCAGAAACTGATCTTCCTGGGATTATCCTAGCATCCTTTCTTGATTCCAGTTTGTGTCCTCAGCACTTTTGTTTTTAATTGTCCATAATCTGCCCTTAAATAAAAGCAATAAAACAAAGACTTCGAAGAAATTGTGGATCCACCCCTCTCCACCAGATTTTTCCCCCTTGGAAGAGGCAGCAATAAAAAAGCCCCAGAATGAAGTTTGGTTTTCTATTCTGGACCCAAGGCAAGAAAACTGAGTAAGTAAAGTAGTTGTCAGAAATGGCACTAAAAAGTGGAGTCAAAGCACTTTTGACACTCTTGCTGCTGAGAAGTTAGCTCTGAGTACCATTTCTCACTTTCCCAATAGTAATTGCTGTGTTGTGAAGAGTAGCACATACAGAAGATAGAGAAAAAGGGAAATCTTAATTTGAGTTTTCTGTTTGTTTGCTTGTTGTTTGTTTTTTCTCTAGAATATAAACAATGACATGCATCTTCCTTAGGTATAGTAACGAAGAAAATGCTAGTCATGTCAAGTATGATATGCGGAGGCATCGCTTTTCTTCTTTGGGCAATGTTGGGGTTTCCTAGGAAATGTGAGTAACTAATTTCTCCTAAAAATATGTTAATTGTATTATTATTGCTTCAGTCCTTCATACCAATGACTAGCCTGTTCTTCCCTAACATTGAATAATGAGAATCAGAAAGAATTCTCCTAGCCAGAGCATCTAATTGCTTTTTAAAGCTATTCACCTGCTTTGCCTTCTAGAAAGATTAATCTTTTCTTAAAAAGTTTCTTTATTTATGAAAGTTATTTCTACACCCAGTGTGGGGCTCAAACTCATAACCCTGAGATGAAGAGTCACATGCTTTACCGACTGAGCCAGCCAGGCACCCCATAGAGAGATTATTCTTTTAATATCTATTGAACTTTGGGCATCGTACTAGGTGATGATGATACCAAAATGTGGGGGGCAGGGGGAAGAGGGGGATTTTTGCCTGAAAGGAATTAGTCTTTGATGGAAGAAACAAGCAACTATAAAATAATTGCTAAATAGAAGTATGTTCAATTGGAAGAGAAGAGGAGATTATAAGTCTGTTTTTGTTAGTCAAGCAAAACTTTGTGAAGGGAAAGGTATTTGTGCTGAACCTTAAGGTCAAGTAGGCATTTATGAGAGTGAAAGAAAGAATGAGAGTGTCAGAGAATTACACCAGGTGTAAATGTGATAGAGTTCAAAAGAAGTGGGGTGGGGACTAGCTACTATATGACCTTTCCCTAGTGCATTGACTTTCTTACTCCCATAGATGATTATGCTATACTTTCTCCTTTTTCTCCAGAACTTAAATGCTTCTTTCCTCATCTTCACTCTCAAGTCTATATTTTTGCTTTCAGTTTTACCTCATAAATTATAACAATTACTAAAAAGCTTCCAAATACTCTCATGACCACACCTACTTTCTTACCTCTATCTCTACCTGTAATATACTCTGTCTAGAATCCTGGTACTGTAGAGTATTCATGTTCTACACTAGTTCCTATGGGCTCTCACTCGATCAATTGTATGACTATAATAATATTCCTCTCTCTCTCTCCTACATTATAGTTTTTCCATAGTCAACTGAAACACCCTCATCAGCAGTACATTATGGTGATATCTCTCCTACCTGGAAAAAAAATTTGATTAGCCCTCACTCTTTCTTCACCTACCAATTTCTTTTTTCTTCTGTTACAGCTACCTCCTTGAAAAAAAATTTTTGCTAAGTTTTTCTAATTTCTATCTTCCCATTTTCTGTTAATCTACTCTGATCAGGCTCCACGTCCTTTTTCTTCTACCGATTTTGTCTTTCAAGTTCATTGGCAACTTCCGTGTTGCTAAGTTCAGTCCATTCTCAGTTTTCATCTTACTTGACCTCTTTGTAGCATTCCACAGTCTCTCCTCCTGGAAATAATTTCTTCATTTGGCTTCCAAGACACCATTCTCCCATGATTTGCTTTCTACCTAACTCGTTGCTTCTTCCTGCTTTCCTTTGCTTATTCTTTCTTTTCTCCCTGATGTCTTCACTTTGGGGTGCCCTGGGGCTCAGTCCCTGAGCAGGTCCCTTCCTTATCTACCCTTGCACCGTTGGCAATCTGAACCATACTTACAACTTTGTCACACTTACAGTGAACTCCAACTACACATCTCGAATCTGTCTCTTATCTGAATTCCAAATTTTTAAATCCATCTAGAGGACTGTCTGATAAACTTTTCAAACATAACACTGTCCAAACTGAAATCTTATTCTGGCTCTCTCTCATAACCCCTTCTATCTGTGGTCTTCCTTATTTCAGGAAATAGAAACTTTGTCTTTCCAATTTTCAAAGCAACCTTATAGTCATATTTGACACTTCCCCTCCCATACTCCCCCCCCCACATAATCAGCAAATTCTTCCTGATCTTTCAGAATATAAATAGAACCTGCATACTTTTCACCACTTCTACTGTTACCGCCCTTTACCTAGACAGCATCCTCTTTTCTAAATCTTTTTCCCTCTTCTACCCTTTACCTCTTAGAGCAAGGTTGTCCAGTGAAAAAAAGTGAGCCACGAATGTCATTTATATTTTAGAGCTACACTGAAAAAGTAAAAAAACAAATGAAAATAGTTTTCATTGTATTTTTATTTAACCCAGTGTGAAAAAGAAAATAAAATGGAGTCATTTATGTTAAGGTGTTTCAAAATGTATCCAGGAGGCCATTAAGGAGGTGGGCCTTAGACATGTTGTCCTGAACTATTGAACCAGGCCAAACCCCAAATATCCCAAGGATTCTGCAACACCTCCTGCAGTTTGCTACATTAATGTACTTTTGGTCACTGAAAGCCTTAGCCACCAATTATGCTTAGCCAAGATTAGTTTTCTGCTACCAGCACCCATCAAAATTCTTTATAAATAATATATACAAACATACTCTTTTTGTCTTTAAAAACTCCTGACTTTTGCTCCCTAGTGGGATGCTGTTTGGATTGCCATTCAAATCTATGTACACTGAATTGCAATTCTTTGATTAAAAAAAAGCTTTTGCTTAGTTATTGCCTCCTGATGATTTTAGGTTAATATCAATATAGTCAATATATTATCATTTCACCACGTATCAAGTTATTATTAATGATATTTTTAAAACTTTTTTTGTACTAAGTTTTTGATATTCAGTGTGTATCTTAAGGATATTTGTAGTTGAATTAACCATATTTCAAATGATTGTTGGCCATGCGTAGCTAGTGGCTACCAGACCAGACAGTATACTTCTGGAATATATTTTAAACAAATTTTCAAAAATAAATCAGATCTGTGTAAAATACTGCTATGGTTATTCATTTACTTGGAGTAATGCCAAAATCTTGCCGATGGTCTACAAGGCCCTGTTGGATCCGGTCATCTCCTACCATGCATCACTTCACTCAGTCTTTTTCAGTCATACAAGCATCCTCACTATTTTGTGAACAAACCAGGCACTTCACCTTGGTCCTTTGTACTGTTTCTTCTCTTTGCTAAGGAAGATCTTCCCCTATACACGCATATCCCTCACTAGTTCACCACCCTCAATTTTTGCTAAAATCACCCTCTGGTTGATCTTATCCTGGCTACTGCATTAAGATTGCAAGACTTTCTACCAATAATCCTAGTCCCCCCTACTGACAAACTATATAATTTAGTAGACATGCAAGTCCCATAAAAACAAAGATTTTTTTGGTATGTTATGTACACTGTTGTATTTCTAGATCTACAGAAATGTCTGGCACATGATAGAAGCTCAACTGGTAGTTGTCAAATGAATGAATGAATGAATGACAAAACTTGGTTTTCTGGTAACCCAAGTTCTGAACCAAATACCTGAGTTTTGTACTAACTGTACAAACTGGTACTGTATAAACTGTACTAACTATACTGCTGGTTTCTTGTATCATTTGACGATTCTCTTATTCATAGGCTTGACCATGAACTGGTCCTTTATTTCAACTGTGAAATGTCCTTTTGGTGAGCCTCGTTTTTCTCAGGGCTATACCTTAATAAGTAACTTTATCTGTCTAGTTTCAGTAAGTTGGAAAGTAAAAAGTGGATAGCAGAAAGGTAGTAAATTCCAAACTTTTTTCCTTGCATCTTTTTTGTGTTTAAAAAACAAACAACTTCCAACTTCTGGGGAAAAGCTATTCTTGAAAGACAATCTAGTCTCAGTTAAGCCAGCAATAGGAAGCCAATCCTTTGGAAGGTTATGGATGCAGACAGTTGGTTTATTTACAGTGAGACATATCCCAGGCACCTTAGTAAATTATAGGAAAGGAAATGGATAAATAGAGAAAATGCCAATTATATAAAAAAATGGGAGGAAACTGGCTAGAGAAGATTTTTTGTTTTTGTCTACTGTTGCTGTATTAAATAATGCATACACCTGTATTTTTCAATGCTGATTTCTTTCATGCTATGCTTTTGATCTTTTCTTTTTCTGAGTTGACATTTGAAGTTAAATCATTTGAATTGAATATGGAAGTAAAATACCTTTTCTCAATCTGAAATATATCTTTTACACTGAAGGTCTCTTCCTTTCTCTTACAGTTTCTTCATTTTTTTTCTACCAATGTGTTAATTTTAGTTAAAACTCCAAGGATATTTAAAGACAAAACATGCTCTGAGGATGAAACTATATGTCCACAAGGCTGGAACCAAATCAATAATAACTGCTTCTTTCAATCTGAACATGAAAAAACTTGGATAGATGGCCAAGCAAACTGCACAGCCTATCGTGGATCTCTGGCCATATTCAGCTCCGAGAATGAAGTGGTTAGATTTCTCCTTTGTAATATACATCGCATTTAATTTATTGAGTAGCTATTATATGACAGGTATCCTTCAAGGGGGTGATATATCAGCCAACAAAACAAAGATCTTTGCCTTTACGGAGCTTACATTTCAGAGGAAGAGATGGAGAATGAGAAATAATCATAACAAATATGTAAATTATATAGTATATTAGAAGTTAGTAAATTAAAAAGAAGTTAGTAAATTTTGATATATATATATATGATTTATGTATATATAATATATGTGTATATGATATGATATAGATAAGTGATAACCTGAGGTTTCTAAGTGGGTAGGCTGCAAGTAACGTAGTCTTATTGAGATGATACTGAGCAAAACTATCGGGTGGAAAAGAGTTAGAGAAATATCTGGGGGATCAGCTTGCCAGGAAGAAGAAACATCCGGAACATGGACCTTATGGTAGGTATATGCCTAGAATATTCAAGGAAAGGAAAAAAAAAATCAGCCAATGTGCCTAGAATGAGGGAGTGAGTGAAAGATGTGGGTGATTAGGGTCTTGGAGACTATAATAAATACTTTGGTTTTCCTCCAAGTAAAGTAGGGAAATATTGCAGAATTATGAACAAAGGTGAGACATGATCTGACTTCAGTTTAAAAAAAATCATTTTCTTTGCTGTGGTGAGCTAGTAGGTGACAAATATAAAAGTAGAGTGCCATGTTACAAGGTTATTGCAATAACTCTAGCAAGAGAATACTGGGCCCAAAGAAGGATTATAGCACTTGAAATAGTGAGAATGGGAAAACTAGGAGAGATCCATTACAGCACCCTGTGTTTCATTAAAGGAATCTTTGATGCCCTATCTGGAACATTTTTCATATTGGATTGGACTAAAGAAGCCAAATGCAAGTGCACCATGGATGTGGGCAAATGGAGATGCTTTCGACAATTGGTAAGCTTTAATAACATTTTTTATTAAATGTATCAAGCATGATAAGAATCCTAAGCCTATAATCAGCTACCTTTATAGTTTCCTCCACATTATCTCCCCAAAAGACCATCCATGTATATAGATGCTAAAGAGAACCTTCAAACAAATAAATAGTCCTTAGTGAGGGTTTGGCATCAAATATCAACATCTACTTCTATATGGTTAATTGGACTGAATATACCACACGTGTACCACAAGTGTTCTTTTTATCTGAGACTATATAAAAATCTAACTAGTTTGATCCTTGCCTCTTTCTACTTGGGGTTTTGCCTCTATTTGTGTGTTTGTTGTTGCTTTGGACGGTCGTTGCTAGGGGAGTCTGAGAAAGTGTACTCGTCTGCACACCACACACACTGGTGGACTGAAATGGAAGGGAATGAGTGAGAAAGAGAAAAATGTATGCTCTAGGGGACCTTCATTTAAATAAAGCTCAAAAAGATCTTCCTCATCTTCTATTTTTTTTTTTTTAATTTTATTTTTATTATTTGCCCAAGGGGTACAGGTCTGTGAATCATCAGGCTTACATCTTTCACAGCCCTCACCAAAGCACAAACCCTCCCCAATGTCCATAATCCATCCACCCTATCCCTACCCTCCCACCCCCCAGTAACCCTCAGTTTGTTTTATGAGATTAGAAGTCTCTTATGGTTTGTCTCCTTCCCCATCCCATCTTGTTTCATTATTTTTCCCTCCCTACCCCCCACAACCCCCCACCCTGCCCCTCAAGTTCCTCATATCAGAGAGATCATATGATAATTGTCTTTCTCTGATTGACTCTTCTATTTTTAAGTGGGACTGTATATAATATATAACATAACGTAAAATGTAATATCACAGACTAGACAGTGTAAACAACAGTTCTAGAGACCAGAAACCCCAGGTCAAGATGTCAGGAGGACTGATTTCCTCTGAGGCCTCTCTCCTTGGCTTGTAAATGGTCATCTTCTCCCTCTGTGTGTTCACATGGTCTTCCCTCTGTGCATATGCCTATCTTGTTCAAATTTTTTTCTTATGAGGACACCAGTAATATTGGATTAGGGCTCTAAAGACCTCATTTTAACTTAATCACCTCTTCAAACACTTCATCTCTTAATACGGTTATATTCTGAGCTACTAGGGTTTAGGTCTTAAACATCTGAATTTTGGGGGGACATAAGATAAGTAAGCCCATCACAGTTGGCACTAGGGCAGGCACAGAAATGGACATGTAGTTTGGAAACAGGTTAAATTTTGAAGGTACCCTAAAAGTTAGGAAAGTGCACTCCGAAAATGATGTGCTAAAAACATTTTAATTGCCATATAACCAGAAATCCATCATAACTCAACATTCTGTTTTTCTTTTTCTCATTTTGAATTTTCAATTTCATATGTTTTATATGACCTGAAATAGGAATTTAGAAAATCCTTTCTAGATATTTTATTTGTGATTTTACATGTTTCATAGTTCATCAAGTGAAGAATACCTACTTCACTATTATTATGCTAATAGTTTCAAAATATGGTTGAGTGAACATCTACTTCAGCCTTTAGACCAATTTTGTAAATGTGTGCGGGGGGTATGGGGGTCAATGAAATTTCAGTTGCACTCTCCCTGTATATGATCTTTAAATGGTTGGCCATATTTACTTATTTTTTATTCTTATGTCTGAAAGGAAGGATCTAATCCTTCCCAAAGTGATTTTCAATGTTTACTCCAGTGTAAAACAGCTTCGAATTCCAGGATTCTTTGTTGTTACTGCAGTGAAGTGTCTGGTGTTCTTTTCTTCCCACACCACCGTCCTGAAGTGAAGTTTGGAGGCTGAAGAGGAGAGAAACAGTTCATTTCACTCCCTCTACTCCTTTTTAGTTGCATATTTTGAAACATGGTCACCAAAGTTACATATTTTAGGCTGTGTGTAGTTATTTTTCATGTGGTTTGGTAAATAATTAACCTCCTTATTTTGTTCCAGGTTTAATATCGAAGGAAGTGGAACGTGTGCCTTCATGTTTAAGAAGGGTATAAGCAGTGCCAGTTGCGATGATGCAATAAAATATATATGCAGCAGAGAATCCTTTTGTCCTTAGATAAAGCATCCCTCATAATAAAGTAAATAAAATAATTTAAGAAAGACTGTCTTTTTTATGCATTATAAATTCGTATGGGTACATTTTCCTTCCCACCAGGCGTATGATTTAAGTTGCCTGATAAAATTTTAAATGGGGCGCCTGGGTGGCTCAGTGGGTTAAAGCCTCTGCCTTCGGCTCAGGTCATGATCTCAGGGTCCTGGGATCGAGCCCCACATCAGGCTCTCTGCTCAGCAGGAAGCCTGCTTCCTCCTCTCTCCTCTCTCTCTGCCTGCCTCTCTGCCTACTTGTAATCTCTCTCTCTATGTCAAATAAATAAATAAAATCTTTTAAAAAATAAATAAAAATTTAAATGATTTCTATCTTCATTTAAATAACTTATCTAAGAAATCAAGAAACTAAACTGAATTTTTACATGATGTTGCTTTGCCACATAATTGGTGTGTCTAAGCCTAGGGGTGTAACAGTGGTCTTGTTCATGGCTGATCCAACACCATGCCTCAGTGGAACAGATTGGAGGGTAAAGAGGAAGGAGTGAAAGATGCCTCTGTCTGAAATTCAAATCTGCCTACAAGAGATGAGAGATGAAGCATGAGGTGAGCACTGGTGTTCCACTCAGGCTCCAGTGGTATGTAGCTCATTGAGAATTTGGAAGGGAGGGCATGGGACAAGTATTCAGAGATTAATTAGGATTTACTATGCATCACCATCAAAGACCAAATCCCCTGAAAATAAGTTTATACAATTTTCACCCTTTCCTAGATCTTTATTCAAGCTACTAAGCTGAAGAATTACATTACATGGGTTTGTTGTTGCTGCAGCCACTGAAGGAATCAGGCTTTGGGGTATGAGTCATGGTGAGCAAAACATGAGTATTTAGAGAAAGAGCAGAAAGTGAGGAAAGAAGCCTTGGTAACTTAAGGAAATCATGGAGATTTCTCTGGTCTTTCACTAAAGCTGTGGGATTTGGATCCCAGATCACATCTAAATAGGAATCCAAGGGACCGAGGGTGAGGGTCAACATCTAGTTTTCATTAAAAATCTGTGCACGTTTTAATACTTAACATTTTAGTCTATATTTTCTTTTTACTTTTAACAAAATGATAATTCTCTTTTAAGGATATTTCATCTCAGTTTTTCTTAAATAATGAGCAAATGGAGGATTATTTTAGGTTTTGCTAAACTACTTGATTGTCCCTGTCAGGCTTGGGGGAAGAAAAGTAATTGCAATGCAAAATGTGAAGCGCTTTATTATATGTGTATACAAGATTGTAAAAAAGCTTGTAAGGGAAGAAAATTTCTTCAAGATCACTGAACATATTCTATGCCCTTTCTGTGTCCAGTATACTTTGTCATCTCATTGAATAGCCTTCCAAACAGAATGAGGAAGATAGTGTTTCTACAAGACCAATAAAGAATATCCAATGAAGTGAGTTCATGCAACTTTCCAGATGTCCCCCAAAATAGGTAATTCTAGACCCAATATTAGAATCAGTTCTTTCTGATTCCAAAAGTGGCTCTTTCCAAAAGTCCACAAAGCATGGACCCACAGTCCTAACATGATTAAAACTTAGGGATGTTTGCTAGTGTCTGTATATAAGTTTCTCAGTTTTACAGAAATGAAAGCGGGCTGGCTCTGCACAGAAAGTTGAGGTATGCATAGGATTTGGTTGTCAAAACTGCATAAACTTATATAACAAATCCAGAGAGAAATGCTGACTCTTTCCATTAAAGTGAACCAGCGATCTAACCAATGAATGACTTAAAGATGTAAATTTTTAAAAACATAATACAGCTTCATACATGAAATCTTCAAGGAATATACAGTTCTATTTTAGTTCACATGTATGCTGTAAAATTCATAAGTAGATTTTAAAGCGATAGATGTACCAGAATGTGTGTGTGTGTGTGCACGTGTGTGGATGGATAAATAGAAGATAGATGATAGACAGATGGGTGGATGATTGAAATAGATACACTTGACATAAATGCCAGGCATCATTATTCTAAGTATTTTCCACATAGATCTCATTTGATCATTGCAACATTCCTACAGGTAAGTATAATTTGCTCTCAATTTTACAGAAGAACTGAGCAACAGAGTTTAAGTAGCTTTCTCAAAGTCACATAATAACTGCAATTGAACCATACAGACTGAATAATATGTGTGTGTGTAATAACTATTAATGTTTTGACTTTCTATAAAAATGAGAAATGAGATAATTCCAAGAAATAGTAAGGAGTGCTATAATAAGTTGAACATTATTTTCTATGTGTTTTACTCATATGCCACACAGGACATTTTTATTATTTGAGGACAAAAATATTTTGCCAATTTTATGATACTCTTACATATCATGCTTATGGGTGAGTCAATTTTCCATATTAATGATCTGTCGACTTTTATCTCCAATCTGAACTGGTAGGACTGATTACTCACCGCTTCTTGAATTAAATGCGTCTGTTGATTGTCAGTTGTTTCACTACTGTTAGACATAAAAGCTTGCTATGCTTTTTGTGATCCATGTATATAAGTCCTTTCAGTTCTCTTCTTTGATCTGGATCAATCACCGGAGTTGGCATGAACACCCCAGAGCAGCATGATGGCAGGCATGGTAACTGGAAACAGAGGACAAGTAAGTTCCCTTGGGTGAGGGAGAATGAAGAGGAAAACAAAACAAAACAAAACAAAACTACAGGACAGCCTATAACTGCTGACCTCGTAAGGAGGAAAACTACCAAAGTTTATGAGGCAGAGGAAGGACTTCTGTAAGACAATGCAGAATTGAGGAGAATGTACGGAATTTTGTCTCTGTGAGAGTGTAACCTTGTATGTATGGAGATATTTGGGGTGAATTTTATGGTGTGCATTGTATTCCAATACAAAGGTTTTTTAAATGTACTTTTACAGCAAAGAGATTTATTTACCACAGTTTTACCCAATCCTGTAACCAAGATCGTGTTCTCTGTTTCAACCAGCACAGACCAAGGATGGATAGAAGTAGCTAATATCTTGCTGAAGTGAGTGAAGATGTTTCTAAATGTTTGTGCTTGGGTCAGGTTGACTTTCAGAATCATTAGGTGCCCAGTGTCTTTGGTTGTTTCCCCAACATCATCTTGATATTATAGGAAATAGAGAATATCTGGAAGGTGGCTTGAAGATAAAGAGGCTGAAAAGGGCTTTTGAAGAAGTGTAAATATTGAGTCTAGCAGAAATTTCTGTACTAGAATATGTTTAGTGATAACATCTCTGTTTTACAATTTCAATTGTTTACAATTTCAATTCTGAAAAATTTTAATTAGAAGAGTCTTATTTTAGTAAATATATGTAATGCCATTGATTATCACTTAAGAGAGGTCCAAGTGCTAAATATTATTTTTTTACCACAATAAAATAAATTCAGTCTTTCTCTCCATCATGGATTTTGAGTACTCATCACATACACTCAGGAGGCCTGGGTGGTTTTTGGGCTCTAAAACATAATAATTGTCCAAAGTCCAGATGGAAGAAAACAAAAGCAAAAACCAAAAAGTTTCCTTAAATGCATTTTGTATTTTGTCTCCTTACATTGCTGGATCTGCCAACTGCAAGCCTGGAGCCTTGCCACTCATTTACCATTCATGCACACACATTCACCTGCACATAGAATAGCCCTGGATCTCCAAAGGGGTTTCTAGCAGTGCTTCGTGTAATTTCTCAAGTCTGTGGGTCTTTTCCTCACTTTTGTACTTTCCCTAGATTTATTTTATTTTATTTTTATTCTTTGTCCAAGGGGTACAGTTCTGTGAATCATCAGGCTTACATCTTTCACAGCATTCACCAAAGCACAGACCCTCCCTAATGTCCATAACCCATCCCCCTATCCCTACCCTCCCACCCCCCAGTAACCCTCAGTTTGTTTTGTGAGATTAGTAGTCTCTTATGGTTTGTCTCCTTCCCCATCCCATCCTGTTTCATTATTTTTCCCTCCCTACCCAACACAAACCCCAACCCTGCCCCTCAAGTTCCTCATATCAGAGAAATCATATGATAATTGTCTTTCTCTGATTGACTCATTTCACTCAGCATAATACCCTCCAGTTCCATCCATGTCATTGCAAACGGCAAGATTTTGTTTCTTTTGATAGCTGCATAGTATACCATTGTGTATATATATACCACATCTTCTTTATCCATTCATCTGTTGATGGACATCTAGGTTCTTTCCATAGTTTGGCTATTGTGGACATTGCTGCTATAAACATTCGGGTGCACGTGCCCCTGAGGATCACTACCTTTGTGTCTTTAGGATAAATACCCAGTAGTGCGATTGCTGGGTCGTAGGGTAGCTCCATTTTCAACTTTTTGAGGAATCTCCATACTGTTTTCCAGAGTGGCTGCACCAGCTTGCATTCCCACCAACAGTGTAGGAGGGTTCCCCTTTCTCCGCAACCTCGCCAACATCTGTCGTTTCCTGACTTGTTGATTTTAGCCATTCTGACTGGTGTAAGGTGGTATCTCGCTGTGGTTTTGATTTGTATTTCTCTGATGCCGAGTGATGTTGAGCACTTTCTCATGTGTCTGTTGGCCATTTGGATGTCTTCTTTGGAGAAATGTCTGTTCATGTCTTCTGCCCATTTCTTGACTGGGTTATTTGTTTTATGGGTGTTGAGTTTGAGAAGCTCTTTATAGATTTTGGATACTAGCCCTTTATCTGATATGTCATTTGCAAATATCTTCTCCCATTCTGTCAGTTGTCTTTTGGTTTTGTTGACTGTTTCCTTTGCTGTGCAAAAGCTTTTAATCTTGATGAAGTCCCAATAGTTCATTTTTGCCCTTGCTTCCCTTGCCTTTGGTGATGTTCCTAGGAAGAAGTTGCTGCGGTTGAGGTCGAAGAGGTTGCTGCCTGTGTTCTCCTCAAGGATTTTGATGGATTCCTTTCTCACATTGAGGTCTTTCATCCATTTTGAGTCTATTTTTGTGTGTGGTGTAAGGAAATGATCTAGTTTCATTTTTCTGCATGTGGCTGACCAGTTTTCCCAACACCAATTGTTGAAGAGACTGTGTTTTTCCCACTGGACATTCTTTCTTGCTTTGTCGAAGACTAGTTGACCATAGAGTTGAGGGTCCATTTCTGGGCTCTCTATTCTGTTCCACTGATCTATGTGTCTGTTTTTGTGTCAGTACC
>LNAC01000713.1:79444-149444 GCA_002007465.1 Ailurus styani
AAACAAGATGGGATGGGGAAGGAGACAAACCATAAGAGACTCCTAATCTCACAAAACAAACTGAGGGTTACTGGGGGGTGGGAGGGTAGGGATAGGGTGGATGGGTTATGGACATTGGGGAGGGTCTGTGCTTTGGTGAGTGCTGTGAAATGTGTAAGCCTGATGATTCACAGACCTGTACCTCTGGGGCAAATAATAATGATAAAAATAAATTAAAAAAAAAAAGAAAAATAAAGCAATATGTGTTTTAAAATGTTAGAGGTGTCGTGTGTAAAGGAGTCCCAGAAAGAGTGAAGTATAGGGGATGGATGGTCTATTAGCAGTAGCAGAAGAAAAAGTATCATAACTAAAGAAAAATATGAGCCTAAAATTTGAAAACACATACACAATGCTAAGCAGAAAGATTAAAAGGATTTTTCATAATTTGATAATTGATACTAAATCTCAAAACATCAAGAATAAATTAGAGAAAATCTTGAAAGCCCTCTAAGAGGAGGAAAACACACAAATCAAATGAGCTTCAAGATAATGAAAATCCTTTTCTGGATGGTAGCTCTCTCCTCAGCAGGAGCAGCTGCATAAAGAGAATAGAACAAATTCTTCACATTTTTAAAGGTGAAAATGTTTAAATTCAGGCTTTTAATTCGGTCTATCAGATGTTGGAGAAAATTTTCAGATGTAAAAATTTAAAATACTTGCTACTCAGAGACCCTCTGTAAATGAATTTCGCAGAAAGTAGAATCAATCAAAAATACAAAATGCAGTTTTAACTTGATGAGCTCTGGTCTGCTTGTGAAATGAGACCTGATGCCAACTCTACCAGAACGGAGGCCCTGCAGAACTCTCTTGTGGGGAGACATGGTGTGGGCATGGGTTTGCCCTGGTCTTCTGGAGGAGGGGCCCACTGCTCTGGTACGGAGGCAAGTGTGACTGAAAAGGGCAGTTCCATCAGACTGCACAGCTGTGAGGCTTGATATGAGGAAGTTAGGCAACCAGTATTGGTACTGCGTTGCTTCTTGTAGGTGGCTCTGTGTTTACACTAAAGTTTGGGGGAGGGCAATGGCTCCAGCCAGCTCCTTTTTTCCTGGAGATGCATTTCCAAGAATGTTGCCTCTCAGAGATGCGTTCCAAGAAGTGTGAATAATCCTCCCTCTGTGTGCCCCTGGAGTTCTTGAGATCACAGTTTCCATGCCATCTGCCCCCAGAGTGTTTGCTTACCAGTGTTTTTCTCTCCAGGAACAGTGCAGTGCCCTGGGCTGTATTCCAGCCAAGCCTGCTGACCTTTGAAACGCCAGGCTTTAAGCCCCAGGCATGGCAAGGATTCACAAAATTCAGCATCTCTAATTTTGCAAGCCAGTATCTTTGGGGAAGTGCTCTTATGCATTCCTGTGTGTGCTCCCCCCTCTCTCTCCCTTCTCCACAACCACAGCTCCCTCCCCTCCATAGCACCCAGGATCTATTTCTCTTCCCAAACACATCTACCTTCTTTGATGTGGCATCCTCTCTCCTTTTAGTTACAGAGTTTTGCCACGAGCATGCTACGAAAGTGCATACATGAGTTGTGTCTTTCCATAATGTCAAGTTTACTCAATCATAAAGCAAAGGTAATCACAATTTATAATGCAGGTTCAGGGTTTCAAACTCATAACATTTCACTGTGTGATTAAACTTGGCTCTTTACACAGCATACAGAGCAGAACCTAAGACAAACCACACAACAAACAAGATAACAGAAGGGTAGAGGAAGTTAATAAACGAAACACAAAGTCAGTCTATGGGTGCACAGCTGAGATAAGATTTATCTGGTTTGAGTCAACTCTTGGCATTTACTGCTTATTATGTTCAAGCAGTGAAGAATCTCACTCTGCTCAGATCAGTCACGAGGACCTTCAGCAGCAGTTGCCTTTTTAAATGGTCAGACATGGAGAGGTTATGTCTAAACAGACTGACAGTGTGCTGCAAAAATCCTCTCCTTTTTAAAGGGATTTAATTCGTCTGAGGCCCCTGCAGACCTGCTTCTTATCAGTTCTGGGCTGTCAGCTGATGCTGGTCCCAGTGATATCTTGTAGATGTGGGACCTTTAAGTACTCTTGTCACAGCTTGAGGTAGGCCCCTGCTTGACATGAGAGACTCCATTTTGCTCTCTACAAATTTGTTCTGTCAGTCTTCAGGTTGACTTATAGGGTATTTGAGATAATTTAATAGTTCTTTAATTGTGTTCATGATATGGGAGGAGCCATGGGTCTTCCTACTCTGCCATCTTCCTGACTCCCCAATTCCTTTTTTCTGACATTTAAATGTGTGTATGGAAAACATTCTTTCTATACCTGCCATTAATTTTTCAGACAAGATGATCTTAATCACTACTAAAATTATTACTGTTTTTTTCTTAATCTCATAACATTTCCATGAGTGCCAAATCCCCTCTCTGTCATTCTGCTCACCACAAATTACTGCTTTTATCTTGGCATTTCCTTGCCTAACTGCATTAAATTTCCCCCTATTGCTTATAGAATAAAGAAAATAATTTACTTACATTTTTCTTCTGTCAGATGACTTTCCTTTCTCCCTTATCTTTGATTAGGTTGATTTGTATATCTTTGGTAGCTATTTGTCCGATCATAGCCCTTTTGTTGACCCTTATACTTTCTTGACTACAATCCACCAGTCTCACTATTTCTACCTTTCAAATAACCTTGCCTTTTCTCCCTCCTTCCAACAATTCTAAGTGATCTCTTCACCCCTGATGTTCTATCTGAACAGCTACAGTGGTCATTGGTACTTCCTTTCTTTGCATTTTTTTTCTTTCTTTGCATTTTATAAGGTTGTTGTATCTTTTATTACTTTATGATACAGATGCTTTTAATGAGAGTTTTAAGATTGATTATTATGTAGGGGAATACATGAAAATATTCAGGCAGGGTCTCTCCACAAATTTTACAGTAGATATTTATTTATTTTGCAGTTTGCAAGTTGAAAAAATACTGGATGATATACCTTCGTATGTGCATCATACTTCTTACAGTGGTCATTCCTGTGATAGTAGGTGAGTGGCTGAGCTCATAAACTTTCTATGGTTCTTTATGTTCAGTAGGGCCAATCATATCTCAGACTTAATCCTGGATCTCTCAATTCTGAAGTAACAAAAAGGTCTTATAGAGACAAGTTCTCAGGTTCCTGACAGTTTGGCAGGTTTTACCATACTCCTTGTCTCTCTCAAAACTACTCTTTTTTTTTTAAGATTTTATTTATTTATTTGACACAGAAAGAGAACACAAGCATGGGGAGCAGCAGAGAGAGAGGGTGAAGCAGGCTCTCTGCTGAGCAGGGAACCCAATGCAGAGCTTGAACCCAGGACCCCAGGATCATGACCTGAGCTGAAGGCAGAGGCTTAACCCACTGAGCCACCCAGGTGCCCATCAGTTTTTTGTCATCTGCTGTAGAACATAATAACATTCTTATTCTGGTATCTACTCAGAGGACAGTTAGTGGACCCTTGAGCAATGCAGATTTGAGCTGTACAGGTCCACTGACATTGCAGACTGTTTTCAGTAATCATAGTCCAGCACTGTATTTTCTCTCCCTTATGATTTTCCGAATAGCATTTCGTTTTCTCTTGTTTATTGTAGGAAAGCAGTATATAATATATATAGCATACAAAGTATGCGTTAATTGGGGGTATAGCTCAGTGGTAGAGCATTTGACTGCAAAGTATGTGTTAATTGTTTATCTTAGCAATAAGGCTTTCTGTCAATAGTAAGTTATTAGTAGTTAAATTTGGGGGGAATCAAGAGTTATGCTTGGGTTTTCAACTGCATGGCAGCATTGTTCAAGGAACAAATGTAGTTTATGACTGAATTTTCCCATTTTAGCAGTACTTATACTTTCTAGTAAACCCTTTCCCCCTGAAATCCCTCCTCTGTGATTTTTGAGAAAGGACCTGTGCACAAAACAAAATAGAAGCATTAGTTCTCTGTCACCCTTACAGAACATTCTGTATCAGTTCCTATAGAAAACACTCAGCTCCTGATTTTGTCATCCAAACACACATAACATCATGTCAGTTTATTCACTCTGTGGCTAAAACATACCGATGGTCTAGTTTGGAAGAAATTATTTCAGATATGCTTTCCTCATCAGTTTCTCATTTGAGAGATAGAAATTACTCCTAAAGATAATTTGAGACACTGTAGCTCAGGAAATTGCAATGACTTGATGAAAGTCACTCTATTGCTTACACATATTTAAGAAGTGAAAGAACAAAGTGAAAGTCTTGCAGATAAACTGACCTAATATCCCTACCTGCTGTTAAAGAAGCATCAGGGCATGCAGATTTATGATGTCAATCATAAAAGATGAGAAGCATGTTCAACAATGTGCTCTAAAATATTAAGTCATGGATAATGCCCTGATTTTTGTGAAAGGAGTTTTTGAGGAGACATGCAGGAACTTTTTATGCACTGGATTGGGTTGAACAGAAAACAAGGGGAGTGTTGGAAATGGACAAATGGCACCATATTCAATCCTTGGTGAGTTTCAAATTTAGTAGGAAAGCTTTTATTCTGGTGTATAAACATTTTAAATAATTTTCAGTTGTATTATTATAAAGAACTCTTTCTATTTTCTATGTGCAATTACCTTTCTTAGTCTTCATCCTGTAACATGTGCCCTTTCACATTGAAACATACCTTCGAGCAACCTATCTTCCTTCTACTTTAAGTGACACACAGTGAAATTTTTCTTTTTGTTTTATTTTTGTTTCTTATTTCATTTTATTTTTATTGCCAAAGTCTTGCTAATAAACACTTCTTTTGCTAATTCAAATTCAAATTTTTTGCAAATTCCAAGCCAAACCACATGTATTACTTGCACCTTCTTTTTTTAAAGATTTTATTTATTTTCTTATTTGACAGAGAGAGAGAGGGAGCACAAGCAGGGGGAGTGGCAGAGGGACAGGGAGAAGCAGACTCCCTGCTGAGCAGAGTGCCCAATATAGGGTTTGATCCCAGGACCCTGGGATCATGACCTGAGCTGAAGGCAGATGTTTAAGCAACTGAGCAACCCAACCACCCATTTTTTAAACTAGTTATATTTATACACTTGCACATTTTTAAAACTAGTTATATTTATACAAGATCTCTTTTTTTTATTGTGTTATGATAGTCACCATACAGTACATCATTAGTTTTTTATGTAATGTTCCATGATTCACTGTTTGTGTATAACACCCAGTGCTCCATGCAATCCATGCAACAAAATCTCTTTGTTTTAAAGAATAAGTGATCATATAGTTGTCTTTAACTTTCCATAAGTCCATGGTAAACAATGTTATTTGTTTATGTAACTGTTACTGAGTGAATGTTGTTTTCTCACTCACATACTATTACAACTGGAAACAAGGACTGTGTGACTTTTCTTTTTTTTTTTTTTAAGATTTTATTTATTTATTTGACAGAGAGAGACACAGTGAGAGAGGGAACACAAACAGGGAGAGTGGGAGAGGGGAAGCAGGCTTTCCTCTGAGCAGGAAGCCCAATGCAATTTGGGGCTCGGGGGCTGGATCCCAGGACCCTGGGATCATGACCTGAGCTGAAGGGAGATGCTTAACGACTGAGCCACCCAGGCGCCTCTGGCTTTCTTTTTGTATCCTTGTACTCCTGCCTTAATATTTCATTAAGTGCAAAACAGTGAGAACCAACTAAACAAATATTAAAATATGTGAGATAAGACAAATTACACTTACTACAAAAGAAGGGAAAACTCAATAAACAGAGCAAATTAGTAAAAACAATATTGCAATTAGTCTCTTTGGTTTCTATCTCAGTATGTTTCAAATGAATCGAATGAATATAAATCTTATTCCTTACTTTCAAAAAGGAACACTGGCTGAAAATATGCCAGAAAAGGAAACTGCTTTAAAGAAACTCCAGAGATCTTTCGACTTAGCAAACACAGTCTCTCCTGATAGATGGATGAAAATAGATATAGATAGATAAATGTAGATAGATGTTGACTTATATCTATATTCATGTTTTATCCATGTCCATCTATACCTATAGCTGCCTTTCTATTTATTGTTCTAAATAATGTTACAGATTATACTCATAATTTTAATAATTAAATACCTACATTCAGTCTTCTATTCTTTTGATGTACCAGATATTTTTGTGTAGCATGTGGTGATGAATGAGCATGGAGTTCAATGTTTTGTATAAAATGTTTCGGATCACTTGACTCTTTATTTTATTTTTGACTACAGCTTTAAGTGATCCTCAAATTAATTTTAATGGTTCTTTTCAAGTTTGAAGTTAGCGGGAATGGATCCTTTGCTTTTCTGAATGCTGATGGAGTCCATAGTTCTAGGGGATTTATTGATATTAAGAGGATTTGCAGCAAACCTCAATTTTAATTGAGCAAAAAACTGGAAAATGACTATCACACTTCAGAGATAAAGGGAAGTTCTATGTAGGCGATAGTTCTCACTTGTTATGCCACTGATATTGAATTTTGCAAATTTTAAACAAAAGAGCTTAAAACTGTTGAGTGAATGAACCTCATCAATTCAAGACACACAACTGCCCATTATAAGCACATGTCAGGAAACTTCTACTAAAGAGAAGCAAGTAATGACAAACAATTAGATGACCTGTGACTGCAATGATGACTTTAAGCAAATTTAAAGAAGTTTACATTGATAGCCCAGCCCAACATTTACTTAGCTTAAAAGTTAGAGAAATATGTGCTCTGTATGTGTAAATATTATGAAATACTAACAATAATAATTTTGGCTTAATGAAATGTTACAAGAGAATAACATATGAAAAGACACTCACTTCAATAACATGAAAACAAGGAAAAACCCATGAAAAAGGATCCTAACTCTATCAACAAAAATCACTGATAAATGATCAGAATTATATATATTAAATTTTAAAGCTCACTCGAAGCAATTTACATTCAGTGCAATCTTCATCAAAATACCAATGGCATTTTTCACAGAATTAGAAACAAGAAACTTAAAATTTGTATGGAATCACTAAAGACTCCAAATAGCCGAAGCAATCTTGAGGAAGAACAAAGCTGGAGGCATCACACTCCCTGATTTCAAACTATGCTACCAAACTGTAGTAATCAAAATAGTATTTTACTGGCACAAAAACAGATACATGGATCAATGGAATAGAATAGAGAGCCCAGAAGTAAAACCCACACTTATATGGTCAATTAATCTCTGACAAAGGAGGTACAAGTATACAATGGGAAAAAGACAGTCATTTTAATAAATAGTGTTGAAAAAACTGGACAGCTACATGCCCAAGAAAGAAAGTGGACCACTGTCTTACACCATATACAAAAATAAATTCAAAGTGGATGAAAGAGTTAATTATAAGACCTGAAATCATAAAACTCTTAGAAGAAAACATAGTTGGTAAGCTGTTTGACATCAGCATTTCTTTTCTTTTCTTTCTTTTTTTTTGGATCAGGCAAGGGCAACAAAGGCTAAAATAAACAAATGAGATTACTCAAACTAAAGATCTTTTGCACGGTGAAGAAAACCATCAACCAAATGAAAAGATAACTTAAAATTTAAAAAAACTGATGATAAATGAGCATTAAAAATGGGTTGAAGACTTGAATAGACATTTTTCCAAACACAGATGGCCAAGTGGCACATGAAAAGATGTTCAACATCACTAATCATCAGAGAACTGCAACTTGAAACCACAAAGAGATCATCTCATATCTGTCAGGTTGACTATTACCAGAAAGATAAGAAATAAAGTGAGAATAATATTGGTGAGGATGCAGAGAAAAAAGAATCCTTGTACACTGCTAGTGGAAAGGTAACTTGGTGCAGCCACTATGGAACACAGTATGGAGGTTCCCCCCAAAACTAAAAGAGAAGTACCATAAAACTCAGCAATTCCACTTTGGGGCACTTTCCTGAAGAAAACAAACACAGAATACAAAGAGATATTCATACCCTTATATTAAATGCAGTATTTACAATAGCCAAGATATGGAGGGAAACTAAGTGTCCATCAATGGATGAATAAATAAAGATGTGGCATATATATATATATATATATATATATACACAATGGAATATTACTGAGCCATATAAAAGAATGAAATCTTGTCATTTGCAACAACACTGATGAACTGGGAGGGTATTATGGTAAGTGAAATGAGTCAGACAAAGACAAATACCACATGATTTTAATTATATATGGAACAAAAAAATAGAAAAAAATAAATGAACTGTTTTAAACAGAAACAGACTTACAGATACAGGAAGCAAATTATTGGCTGCCAAATGGGAGAGGTATTGGGGGGGAGGTGGATAGGTGAAGGAGATTAAGAGGTACAAAATTCCAGTGATAAAATAAGTCATCGGATGTAATGTACAGCATAGGGAATACAGTAAATAATATTGTTTTTTGTTTTTGTTTTTAGTAAATAATATTGTAATAACTTTGGTGACAGATGGTAACTAGACTCATGGGGATCATTTTGTAATGTATAAAAATATGAAATAACTGTGATATACACTAATGGGATACTGTGTAATTATACTGCAATTTAAAATATTACAAAGCTTAGACAGTAGAATATAAACCAGAATAATAATATCAAAAGTGACCAAACAATAGATTATTGAAAAAAAATTAATTTCCCAAGTAAGGAGAAGAAAATAGGATGGGCTTATGACCTATCCCTGTGTGCAGTTGTAAAATTCAAATTCTGCAAGGCATTCAAAAAATATCAAAATCACCCTCATTACATTAGCTTCAGTTTAAATTCTTGCCTAGGTAACTATGAATTATTATTGGTAACTAAGTAACTATAAATTATTCATAATCCATGAGTGGAGGAAAGAATGTAAGTGTAGGGGAAAGAGAAGTAGTAGGGTGTAGAAGCTGGGAGGAAAAGAGAGTATCTATATTACAAACACATAGGAACATGTCCTTCTTGGATATCTTTAACTGAGGCTTACTTCCTTCATTAGGTACAGTTGAAACTTTCTGATAAATGAAAAGGAGATCCTTGCAAACTGACTAGTCGATGTTTACCCTGGTACTATATAGGAATGAAAATGACTTAGCGAATGTCAGCATGTAATCAAGTATGGGCAATTATATCTGTGCATGATGTTATCAAGAAAATGTGAAAATAATGTATTTTAGGATGCCATTGTATATTACAGTTGGATGTATTAAATTCTGGCTATGTTCAAGTTTTATTTGATTCATAATACAGGTTTCATTTTTAGTGTTGGTTCATGATTACAGAACAATTTGTAAATTATTTAGTAATTTACAGTAATACACTCCCTTTTTTCCCTTTGATTCACAGTTATTAGGGTATAAATTCCAGATGGCTTATAATTTACTATGGTCAACTTGGAGGAGTTAAGTAATGACCTTACTTATATAGTGGACACAGACTGTTACATTTATTTTGAAATACAAATGTGTTTTAAATACCTGAAAGGAAAATAAGAAACTTCACCTTGTATAGAATTTCAGTTAGAAAACTAAGTGGGTGGGATCATTTGTAATATAATTTTAAATCTAAATGATATCTAAATTAGATTAAAGGGAAATGAATTGTGCAATCACATTAAAAAGAAGATTGTGTATTACCTCAAGTAGATACATCTCATGCTTACAACATCTGAGTACTTAATACCAGTTGAAAGTTTGATTTCTTTCTGATAAAAATTGAAGACAATTACCTTGGGGGAAAAGCCCACCATGAAGAAAAAAAAATGTTATATCTATGTGCTTAGTCTATTACTTCACCAGAGGCTCAGGAGTCAGAACCCAAGAAATAAGATACAGAGAATAAGTTTAGGTAATTTAGAAGAATGTCAAATTTAACTATTTTTTAGACATTGAAATAATAGGAAAGTGTGTGTTTTTTTGGTTGTTGTTTAAAAATCAGTTATATTTCCTTATTTTGAAGTATTATTTCTATACGGAATATTTGAAAATGTTATATTTGTATTGTTAAAAAAAAGACAACAGGCCCAAAATAGTAAGCCTATGTCACCAAACCAAAACTTAATACCTAATCTCATTGTAGTTTTATTCTCCCCGGGAATATAATTTTAACCGGTTGAGAATTTTCTGGTAAACATTAGTGAGGTAATCCACCTGATAGCTCCCTTTTGTGCCCCAAAGAAAGGTGACCTTGCCCAAAATAATCTCTTGTTGTTGCTTTGTCTTGTTTTGTTTGTTTTGCTGTTGTTGATGACTTCCTTGTTTCAGCCCTGCCTGCCTTTAAAAACCTTTTCTTTTCTGTAGCTCATTGGAGCTCCTTTTTACTTGCTAGATGGGGATGCTGCCCAGTTCATGAATCATTGAATAAAGCCAATTATATCTTCAAATTTACTTGGTTGGATTTTGTTTTTTGATAATATAGAAAAGAGATAAATTCACATTCCACTTAAAGAAAAGGATAGGCACCATTAACAACCACATGAATTAATGCCAAGTTTTTATTTAAATGTACAGATTTGGTTTTGTTTTTTGGACAGCATCTCTTTGGCAAATGCCATTAAATTTGGAGTTACAGTCTTCAGAATATACCTGATTTCCTGTTATGACAGCACAGCTCTTGTGATCTGTTGGTCCAATCATGAGAAAACTAGGAGATAAAGTGTAGACATTAAAGCATTTATTTTAAAGTAATGATTATGTTTCTTAAAGTTTCTTCCAGCCAAACTTGTATAGGTAATTCTTCAGCAGCCAAAAAGTGGCAGAGGTTTTAGAATGGACTCTTCTTTTGTTGTCAATGATTGTATTTGGGCACTCTTGATTTGTTGGCCCTCTATACCCTCCCCCTGTGATGACTCTCTTATCTGAGAACATTGCCGCAGAAGCTCCAGCCTGAAGACTAGAAGCATCCCTGTCTCTTCCTTCCTTCTCAACCCTTGAATTGCACGTATCAGCAAGTTCTGGTCCTGGCCCAGGCTGCTACTGCCTCTCCCTTATCTCTGGTCACAGCCTTCTGACTGAACTTCAATTTCAGTTTTGTTTTCCAACTATTAATTCTCCACGTAGCAAAATAATTTTCTATAAAAGGCAATTAGATATTAAAATTAAAGATTTTCTCTCTGTTTAAAATTTTTTAGAGAGGGAAAGTGGGGAGGTTCAGAGGAAGAGATCTTAAGCAGACTCCACGACCAGCGCAGAGCCTGATGGGGGACAGGAGACACACTCGATCTCATGACCTTGAGATTATGACCTGAGCTGAAACCAAGAGTCAGACACTCAATTGACTGAACCATCCAGGCACCCCTAAAATGTAAGTTTTTGGTAAAGACTGCATGGTAATAGATATACCAATGAGAGTTGCAAAGCAATAACCCAGAGGGACAATTTTTTTTAAGTTAAAGTAAAAAACTAGATGACTTAAATTCTTCATTAACTTCAATAGTATGATAAGGAAAATATGTGAAGGGAATATTTTTGGAGAGAGCTATCTCCTTAACTATTCTTTCCAGTTGCTGACTACTAATTAAAAATAAAAACCAAATACTATTATAACCATCTGCATATCATTTTCCCTTAAATAATCAAATGAAAATTTTTAAAAAAGGTATGCTGCCCTAACAATGTGTTGGATTTCCAAAGGGGGAGGGAGCCTATGTATTCCTTACTAATTTTTGTCTAAGAGTGCTATCAGAGTGGGACCAAGGAATGAATACCACTTCACACTTTAGTTTTGCGTGCATGAAAGATGATAACATATGGAGAATGGAAATATCTAGAAGTAGATAAATATTGAGACTGAAATGGACTATTATTCCATGAACTTCACTTCAAACCTGCCACAGGTCAGGTGCTCTAGTGATGTATAAAGAAAACAAGTGCGCTAAACAAGGCTAACATGTAAATATATGTGACACTTCAGAATTCTAAAACACTCTTACCTGTATTACCTTATGTTGTTCACACAAGAACATTGTGGGGGGAGCTTCATTATTCTTTTCATACAGATAAAGAAATTGATATCAACAAATTTAGGAGAATATTCTCCTTTTTAAAAAAGATTTATTTATTAATTTCAGAGAGAGAGAGAGGTGAGAGGGAAGAGGGAGAGGGTGAGGGAGAGAATCTCAAGCAGACTCCCCACGGAGCACCAAGCCCAACACGGGGCTCCATCTCACAAATTCAAGATCATGACCTGAGGTGAATCAAGAGTTGCCTGCTTAACTGACCAGTGATCCAGGGCCCCACGTTGAGGAGAATATTCTTTTTTTTTTTTAAGATTTTATTTATTTATTTGACACAGAGAGAGAGATTACAAGTAGGCAGAGAGGCAGGCAGAGAGACAGGGAGAGGAGGAAGCAGGCTCCCTGCTGAGCAGAGAGCCCGATGCGGGCCTCGATCCCAGGACCCTGAGATCATGACCTGAGCCGAAAGCAGAGGCTTTAACCCACTGAGCCACCCAGGCGCCCGAGGAGAATATTCTAAGGGCAAAATTTCAAACTCATGCTTTCTGAGTTCAGCTCAAAAGATGTTTTTATACATTCCACATGCTTTTATTTATAGGGGAATTTTATCTTTGCATTTGCTATATAGAATGTAATTGCTGAAAATTATTTTAAATGAGATTTAAGTGTACTTAAAAATTATAATGTTACCATTTCTTGACCATTAAAATTTCCAGATGTAACAGTGAGCCCTTTCTAGCACTATTTCTCATCATTAGTGCATATTAAAAGAAGAAGGAAGGAAAACAAAGAAGAAAGAGAAAATTCTGAAAAAGAGAGATAGGAAAGGAAAAGAAGGGGCAGATAGAAAGAAAAGAAAGGAGGAAGAAATATAAAAAGACTGGAAAGTATAGAAGCTTATTAAAAATACCTTTCTATCAATAAAACAACATCACTGCTGCTATTCTTCCCCCTCAAATAACTACTTACTCATTTTGTTCCACAAAAAGGTGTTTATTTATCCACATCCACTGTTTTCCTGGGGATGTACTATATAGTCCAATCCGACCAAGATTTCCAGGTTTTAAAGTCTTCTGTATGAACTCCTATCAAGGAAATGGTATATTCATTTATTAATTTATTAAAAAAATTCCATGTCCTCTATAGAATAAGGCACAATGCCAGGCATTGATGGAATGGTAAATAACCATTTCTTTCATAACGAATAAGTTTTCTTTTTAAATAGTAATTATATTATGGCTAATGAATGTTCAAAAGCCATGCCTAAACCACCCACACTTCTTAGAATTGCACCTAGCAATTCTTCCTTGTGTACTTAGATCCTGTATTTGATTCCTCACCAGCTCATTCAAACTTTGGATCACTGGTAAATGTGCCTGTAGATCTGCACAATCGTGTTGACTCTCATTCCAAGTTTTAGAAGAAATTTAAAACCTGTAGCATTTCTTTTTGTTCAGCAGACAGTCTTTTGGACACAAATAGTTATTTCCTAAAGGAAAATATTGGGGGAAAAATTACACTTTACAGTCAATAAAGTGTGAACAGTACCATATGTTATGAAAAGGCTGCTCTATTAGCAGAACGAGAATGAGATTAATTCATTAATCTGTATATTTCTGGCATAGAGGCAGGATTTTAGGTGAGGGGTTGGGGAGAAAAAAGTATTTGAATTCTGAGCCCCTCAATTAGAGGAAACAGATATTTAATATTTTTGATTATTTATAACTAACACAAGTAAGAGCCTATTGCTTAAATCTCTCTACTACCTGGCCTAATTCCTTTTCTTTGGGTTGTCCTTATAACCTGTATTTCATTTCAGTGAGATTACTTACCATTAATGTGGTCATGGTAACTACATTATTGCATTGGATACTTTGATCCTCCTGTGCTTTTCATTCACACTGTCTCCTTAGACTTGAAAAGCTTTTCCTTCCTCCTCCTTCATCTAAATTAAACTTACATTTTGCTGTTCAATTGTACTTCCATCTCAAAAACAAAGTCTTTAACTAGTCATAACTTCTGTTGCCTCTAGAATCATAATATTTTGGTGTCATTTAGCAACAAGTGCATTGCTCATGTCCTGGTCATTTGTGAACATCTCCTTGTCTTTTACCTGACTGGGAGGTTGTCGAGGTGACTGTCATATTCATCCTCGAGTGTCCTATCAGATAGCACTTTGATTATGGTATTTAATTGTTGAATGATTGAATTAAATATCCGTAAGTTAAACCATGTCATATTTTTATTGCTAAAATTTAGTTTGTTATATATGAGCCTAAATTTTTGTAAAAATCAATTTTAGGATATTGAATTAATATGTCCAGATAAGATGGGAAATAAAAGTAACATCAGTACATATGACTTGAAAGCCATCAAGGAATAATTTTCAATATATAAAACTTCATATATATTCTTAACTCATTAGTACATTCTGTACTGGGCAAGCATTGCCAATCCTAAATAATAGTAATTTTGCAAAATATTTGTAGATTCAGGATGTCTATTCTCAGTTACACCAGTACATAGTTGTGTGTTAAAAAGTGTAAGATGATCTCAAATATATCTCCCAATTTATGATTTGAAAGGAGCTATCTATTTATCATTTTTGAGAAGTCATTTGGACTAAGTAATTGCATTTTGTGGCTATTGATAAAGTGGTCAATAAAGTACAGTTGTAGAGTTGTAAAACACACTAAACATGCCCTAAATGATTAGTGTAATATATTAAAATACCAAAAAAAAATGATGCAAAATGTGGATACTAATTGTCCAAAAGAGTTACTACTGTGAACTCAGGTTCAAGTGCCATTTTTAAAATAAGAAGAAATATCCTGGGGGATGAGAATGGAGTAAAACATTTATTGAATGGAATGCCTGGGTGGCTCAGTTGGTTAAGATGGCTCTCCCTCTGCCTGCTGCTCTCCCTGCTTGTGTTCTCTTTCCCTCTTTTTCTCTCTCTCCCTGACAAATAAATAAATAAAATCTTTAAAAGAACCCGAAACACCATTTATTGAGCAACACTTTGTACCCATTCCTGTTTCAGATCCTTTACATAATAACAATGAACACATAGAGCCACTACAGTGAGTGAGTTTCTAAGCACCTAACATATTTAGTTTTTAAAACTACTTTATAAGATAAAGGAACATGTTAAATGACACCATGGACATCTGAGCAGAAAAATACAGAATGTGAGAAATCATACATAATCATGATCCATTCTCTTTTTCTGACAAATAAATGGCAAAAAATTAAAAGGAGGTAAAGAGGATCTACAGATTAAGAGACACAAGAGACATTTTAACCAAATGTCAATTGTGGTCTTTGTTCTGATTCTGATTCTAACAAATCAAATGAAACAAAAAAAAAAGACATTTTAATGCTGACTGGATAGCAATCTTTTTTTTTTTAATTTTTTTTATTATTTGCCCCAGGGGTACAGGTCTGTGAATCATCAGGCTTACACCTTTCACAGCATTCACCATAGCACAAACCCTCCCCAATGTCCATAACTCATCCACCCTATCCCTACCCTCCCACCCCCCAGTAACCCTCAGTTTGTTTTGTGAGATTAGGAGTCTCTTATGGTTTGTGTCCTTCCCCATCCCATCTTGTTTCATTATTTTTCCCTCCCTACCCCCCACAACCCCCCACCCTGCCCCTCAAGTTCCTCATATCGGAGAGATCATATGATAATTGTCTTTCTCTGATGATAGCAGACAATCTTAAGAAGTTATTGATGACTTTATTTTAGGAACTGTGGTAGACAGAATTTTAAAATTCTTAGAGAAATTCTAAAATCTCCCCAGATTCCTGCCCTGAAGTGTACCTGGTGTGTGAAATTCCCTTTCTTCTGGTGTGAATCAGACCTGCGATTAAGTTATTTAATACGGCAAGATGAAAAGATTTTGAAGACTAGGGAAGGGTCCAAGGTCAGTCAATTTTGAATAAATGAAGAGATTCTCCCATGTGGACCAGATTTAATCAGATACAAGATTTTAAGAACGTGCCTGGGCCTTTTCTAAAGAGAAAGATAATTCCCCTTTTCTTTTAGGAATTGGGCTTTCAGGGCACTTGGGTGGCTCAGTTGGTTAAGCGACTGCCTTCAGCTCAGGTCATGATCCTGGAGTCCCCAGATCGAGTCCCGCATCGGGCTCCCAGCACCATGGGGAGTTTGCTTCTCCCCCTGACCTTCTCCCCTCTCATGCTCTCACTCTCTCTCAAATAAATTTTAAAAATCTTAAAAAAAAAAAAAGCATTGGGCTTTCATGTCTTGAGAGGATGTCCAAGAGAGACAGACGGCAAGGAAATGCAGGGGTCCTGTATGAAACTAAAGTTGCCCTGGATGACCGCCAGCAAGAAAGCAATGACTTCAGTCCTATGACTATAAGTAACTGAATTGTACCAACCACCACATGAGCTTGCAAGAGGAAACTCAGCTCCAGAAACATGTAATCTTGTCAACACCTAAATTATAGCCTATGATACCCTGAATAGGAGACTGAGTTCAGCTGTGCCCAAACTCCCAACCCATAGAAAATGCGAGGTAATAAATAATTATTACCTGAACCTGCTAAATGTGTGGTAATTTGTTACACCTCCAGAGAAAACTAACACAGGATGTATAATGGTACTCTGTTTGTGTTAAGCAAAAAGAGCCTTTAACTGTAAGAATTACATAGGGATATATTTAAATATTAAATAGCATGATAATTGATCATTCCTTTAATGAAATCTGGTTTGGGGGAGTAATGATGGGGGAGACGATAATATTGATTATGTACTGACAAGTATTGATTATATTGATGCGGTTTGAAAGGTACATGGAAATTTATTATGTAAGTCTCTACTTTTATTTTATTATCTAATGTGCATTTCAGGCTGGCAAGCTGGAGACCCAGGGAAGAGGTGATATTGCAGTGCCTGTATGAAAGCAGTCTGGAGGCCCAATTCCCTCTTCCTTTGGGAAACTTCGTATTTTTTTCTCTAAATGCCTTCAGTTAATTGGACGAGGCCCACTCACAGAATGGAAGGTGATCTGCTTAACTTAGAATCTACTGATGTAAATGTAATCTAAAAGGTAATTTTACAGCAACATCTAAGCCAGTATTTGATCAAATATCTGAATACTGTGTGTGGCCTAGCCATGCTGATGCTAAAATTAACCACCACCATTGATTTAATATACATTAAATTTTCTATAATGTGGGTATTATATCCCCACTTGAAAGTTTAGAAAATTCATATTTATTCTGCCTAAATTCACATGACCTGTTGGAATCTCTTCATTCAAACATAGCGCAGCCCGCTACAGACAAAAAAGAACCTTACCTGCTAGACGGCTGATATTTACTTTCTGGGAGAAATCCATTTTTTTATCTGTACTCAGAGAAAAGAAAAAATATAATAAGAAACATTTGAAAGTGAATAGCAATGTAGGTATTTGGGAATAAAAACTCTACCACAAAACAAAAACAGTCAAATAAAAATTCGAAGTCTCTCTTATACTCTGCTTCTACTCTTCTCTTTCCCCAGAATTAGCCACGTTTACCATATCTACTTTTACTCTTTTAGGTGCTAATTGCAATTCTAAATATTGTGTGCATTCTTAAACTTCATGTGTATAACTTTCTTTGTATACTGTTTTCTTTTTCCTGCTGAACCTTTAAATTAATGTTATTTCTTCTTGGTCCAGACCTTCCCCCCCAAACTCCTTTTTACCATATCAAGTTCCTTTAGCAACCTACAGCATTACTTATAGGTTGTTTGTCATATAGACTGAAATCATTGCTTTCCAGGAACACAGAAGAACAATAACCTAAAATGTCTTCTCATTACATTTCTTTTTTTAGGATTTTATTTATTTATTTGAGACACAGCGAGAGAGGAAACACTAGCAGTGGGGGTGGGAGAGGGAGAGGCAGGCTTCCCACCGAGCAGGGGAGCCCAGTGCTGGGCTCAATGCCAGGCTGGATCCCAGGACTCTGGGTTCATGATCTGGGCCCAAAGGCAGACGCTTAACACCTGAGCCACCCAGGCGCCCCTTCATCACATTCTTGTGCTAGCTTCACTCTATCTAAAATCAGCACACGTGGGCGCCTGGGTGGCTTAGTGGGTTAAAGCCTCTGCCTTTGGCTCAGGTCATGATCTCAGGGTCCTGGGATCGAGGCCCGCGTTGGGCTCCCTGCTTGGCAAGGAGCCTGCTTCCTCCTCTCTCTGCCTGCCCCTCAGCCTACTTGCGATCTCTCTCTCTCTGTCAAATAAATAAATAAAATCTTTAAAAAAAATAAAATAAAATCAGCGCGCGTGCGCGCACACACACACACACACACACACACACACACACACACACACACACCTGTGTGGAAAATTTATATTACTTGGAAATTTTATATTGCTTGACTACTCTTGTTTTAAGCTTAAGTTTAGATTTGCTCATAAGTTTAAAGGCGTTACTACAGTGGTGTCCTTTTACGTACATTTAAAAATCTAATGCCAGTTTGTTTCTCTTTGGGGAGAAAACGAATTCTTTATGTAAACTTTTAAGATCATATCTTTATCCTTGGTGTCCTGAAATATGATGTGGATTACTATTTCTCTATCTCATTATCTATTATCTATTTATCTATCAATCATCTACCTATTTATATCTATCCATCCATCTATCATCTATTTATATCTATTTACATATCCTACTCTGAATTTGGTAGGCTTTTATAAGCTGGAAAATCATGGTTTGGGTTTGTTTTTTTCTCCTAGAGGGGAATATATATTATATATATATATATATATATATATATATATGTGTGTGTGTGTGTGTGTGTGTGTATATGTATATACACACACATATATATATATTTTATTATTTCATATCTACCTTTTCCCCCTATTCTCTTCTTCTGGGAATTTATTAGACATTATCTTTCTGGATGGACAATATTTTGTGTTTTTGTCTCAGATTTCTTATATTTATTGATTTTTTTTCCCGACACTTTACACTCTGGGAGATTTGGTTAGCTACTGTGAATTTTTAGATAGAAAAAACACAGGAAATAGCTAAGCTATGCATAAACCACTACATGACTTCCCGCTCCCACTCCAGAACTCCACTCCAGAATATATTATATTAATATATAAATAGTGTACGAAATTTATAATGTAGTGTTATTTATTATATGTGTTTATATTAATATATAAAATATAATAGAAATAAATATTTTATATTGCCTTTATAGAATACTATATGTCATATAATATAAACATATTATATAAATGTATTATATGTAGAATAATTCTATGCAGAATAATTCTAGATATAATATATACAGTGTTATAAATGGAATCGTTTTTCTTAATATTATTTTTGGATTGTTCATGGCCAAGTGCATTCTTGTTATATGTATTATTTATTTTAATGATCCACTGTTAGAAATTAAAGAAGGAAAAAAACATTTATTGAAGTTCTATTATGTACCAATCACTACTGGTAATATTCATGTTATTTCACTTTTATATATGATATATTGTATTTTCCTGGCTTGACATTTTGGGCAGGAATCAGTGTCAATCTAAGGATCATAGATCTTTGATTAGTGGTGCTTATATAGAATTTATGCCATTGTACTCTCTTGGATAGAGTTGGCAGGAATGATTTCACAGAGGAGAAAACAGGGAGCATCTGAAGACACTGAACAGGTCTATACATATATTCTTTTTCTCTTTCAATTTTATGTATTTGCTTCCACATCTGAGCTCTTTTGCATAAGTTGGGTATATACACTCTTTTCACAAACAAAATGAACACAGTATCCTTTTACATGCAGATACATTAGGAATATCATCTCAATCTAGCCATTCTAGCCAATTTGTCATTTTAGTGGTCAAAGAGAAAGTCAAATAATCTGATATTCAGATAATTACTCCCAGTTTTTATTAGCTTATAAATAAACAAGGTTAATATCATAAACTTGGTTGTGCATTTCACAAATAATTTCTCTTCTAAGTCATAATAAAAAGTGCTGTTTCTCAAATCTGGGTAATATGTGTATGTTTTACTTTCATTTTATGGACTTAATGCATCTGAGTTTATGTATAGTACACACTTATAGAATGTCCTGTATGTAGTAAAACTTTTGAAACTTACTAACCAATTGTCTGTGTTAGAGAATAATCCAAAATAATTTTTTTTCCTCGACTATGGGTATTCCTTCTGCTTCAGCAACAGTGAAAAGACCTCCACTTAGCTGATACTCCTCAAAATACATTTCTGTAGTTTTATGAGGGACACCAACCTTAAGCATACAAATCTGCAGTTTACTGGTTCCATATTTGCTAGAAAGGGAAATTTTAAACTCATTCCAAAATAAGATTAGAGTTATAAATTAAAAATCAGTATTTTAAAAATATAAGCCAAAATATACATGCATATATCAAATCAGGCGAACAGAGAGCCGTGGGTGTGGCATGCATTGCCCTGGTCCATTCTGGAATTGCTATTGGCCTAAGTGGGGTAATACTAAGATATCAATCTGTGAAACCTGTTATCACTCCTGCAAGACCACTATTGTGTTATTTATATCTGTTTTCTGTTGGGAAGATTTTCTTTTTGGATTCCGTGCCAGGATTAATTCGTATTTGCCTTAAGCATGGGTGTAACTTTGATGCAGCTGAAAAATTAGCCGTGTTTCTCTTACTCATAAAACCAGGGAAGCTTAGAAACAAATTTATAACAAGCACAACCATGCTGATATTACATACTTTCTGCTTAATTGCAGGCCTAATTTGTGTTTCTAGTCCTATCCTTCTTTTACTCATAATTTAAGTGGATGTTTATTTCATATTTTATCTATATATACTCAGACTTTATGTACTTTTACTCACTTTATTATGATGTGGCTTAGAAATTACAGAAAAGATAGTGAATAATTCAGTCTAACATCCACATAAACAACCACAAGGGAGGTTGGCTTTATTATAAGTAAAAATTATGAGATTTAAGAAGACGAAAAGATTTTCCCCAAGGCCACCCATTTATTCTGTGGGTCTTAGCGTCCACTTTAGTCAATTTGATTCCAATGGTCCATATTTTACTACATCAGTCTAAGTTACTAATGAAAAAGGCTGTGTTTGCTTCCTGATATTTGGAAACAAATAGTACACGAAGAGGTTCAACAAGCGTCCAGATGGCAGAGCTGTGGTTGTGATCAGCAATTTCAAACTCCTGGCCCATGTCATCCCAGCTTAGATCAAGGCTATTTCAACAGGATTGCTTTATAAATTCATTGTAGACAGACTGAATTTAGACATCAGTATGCTGTTTATTAAACATATCCACAGAACCTGGGACAGATCTGAAAACACGCAAACACAGAACAAAGCTTGACCCAAATATAGCAGCCCTAAGTAGACAAGGTTAGTTTTATTTTGCCATTCTCTCATTTCCAATGGACTATTCTGCCAATCTTATGGATCTTTTGTGAAGATTAAAAAATACAATATGTATACATTAAAATGCTTTCTCTGCTGTGGAACCCTCTAGAACCACTGTCACTCCCACCATGAGCAGATTTTTACCTTCCCAGTGCAGCAGGTTTCTTCATGTAGATATCATACCCAGATAATTGCTTCTAAAAATCTTATATTTTGTAACATGAATAATTTCTGTAAAATTACTATTTTTGACCTTTTACTTGAAAGCTATGCTTTTTTTCTTATGCTATAACATTGAGGGGATTACACATTATTGTATTAACATTTGTATTAACAAATGAAACAAGCCAAATAAATACCAAACATTAACATCTGGTTACATGGCTACAAAAATACTGCATTTTTCATGTTTGCATGAGTCTAAATAACCTATATTAGATAATTTATGACCTTTTTTAAGTCCCAGAATCTAGTTAATTTTAACTCTTTTAAGTATTCAAAGATAATAGTCTTCTTAAGAGAGTAATGCAATTTTAAGCTGGAGTCAATGAGGGGAGATAACATTCCTACCTTCAGACCTCTGCCTGGATTTGAAAATATTTTTGTAATCCAATACCATGTAGCCATCTTCATTCTCCATGTGATATTACCCAGAAAATAGTATAAAGAAAATGGAGAATAGTTTAGCCTTAGGTATTTCTCCTAGGCACAATGTACCAAAAGCTGAAAGGAAGTCCAAAAATACTCAAAATTTACTCAGGCATGGGCAGTTAAAACCACACAGGATGTGTTGGTAAAATACAAATGGATAGCCATGTAAATTTCTGGTTAAAGTTCTGTACCCTCAAGATAAAGGTGGCTATATTATTCCATTTTTTCAACAGATATTTATTGTGCATTTACCATGTACCAACCAGTTGTCTGCAGTGTATGAAGAACATGATAATGAAAAAGATAAAAATACTTTCTATTCTCATGTCCTTTATATACTAGTAAAAGAGAAAAATGAAACAAGCCAAATAAATACCAAACAAATGAAAGAACAATGTATAGCTAGTTAAGAATAAAAATTTTAAGTTAAAAAAATTTAAATACCCATTTTTCTATTTGGGAACATAACTACTAATAGAATCTAGAGAAAATCGCTTGTATGAGGCAAAACAGGAAAATAATAGATCAATAAGTCTCAAATTGGTGGGAACAAGATTCACTATGAATACAGTAACTTTTCAAGAACATTTTTTCAGAAAAATTCCTGGCAAAGAGATTATTTTCCTTCTGTAAGTGTGGTAGTTACTTTTGTGTGTCAACTTCCCTGGGCTACAGGGTGCCCAAATATTTGGTCAAATATTTTAGCCATTTTTGTGAAGATGGTTTTGGATGAAGTTCATTTTAAAGCGGTAGACTTTGAGGAAAGCAGATCGTTCCCCATGATGTAGGTGGAACTCATGCAATCAGTTGAAGGCCTGACTAGAACAAAGACTGGCCTCATAAGAGACTCTTAACTCTAGGAAACAAACTGAGGGTTGCTGGAGAGGAGGGGGAAGGGGGATGGAGCAATTGGGTGGTGGACACTAAAGAGGACACGTGATGTAATGAGCACTGGGTGTTATAGGCAACTGACGAATCACTGAACTCTACCTCTGAAATGAATAATACATTATATGTTAATTAGTTGAATTTAAATAAAATTTAAAAAAAATTAAAAAAAGACTGGCCTCCTCTGAGCAAGAAAACTCCCCAGCAGTCCATTGTGTTTTCCTGTTTCATCTGCAATATTGGCTTTTCCTGGTTCTACAGCAGATGACCAAAAAACTGATGGGTACCTGGGTGGCTCAGTCAGTTAAGCCTCTGCCTTCAGCTCAGTTCATGATCCCAGGGTCCTGCTCAGCAGGGACTCTGCTTCTCTCTCTCCCCCTGTCCCTCCACCCCACTTGTGCTTTCTCTCTTGTGCTCACTCTCTCTCTCAAATAAAATCTTAAAAAAAAAAATAAATTCAAACTGAAATATCAGCTTTCTAAGGTATCAAAACTGCCAGTCTATTCTGCAGATTTTTGATTTGCTAGCCTCTGTAATCTCATATGCCAATTCCTTATTATCTATCTATCTATCTATCTACCTGCCTACCTACCTATCTGTCATCATCATCTATCTATATCATCTTATTAGTTCTGTTTCTTTGGAGAACTCTGACTTACACAGTTAGATTTGGAATAAGGTCCAGTAATTTTCACTTTAAGAATCACCACCAAATGATATATATACATGTACTTGCACCATATACTTAAAAAACAGTGTTTAGTGAATAGTTTTAAATATACTTGATGTATGCTCAATTAATGTGTTTTAACAATGGATCCCACATATTGGGGATTTATTTTTTTTTAAGTTTAGGTTAAAACCTTTTATATAGTTGTGGCCAAAGTAATAGTCTGTATTTTGAAATCCTCTAATTTTGCCTAATCTGTTCTGCTGATTTACCCTCCTGTTTTTCTCTGTACTGGTTTGACGTGTAGTCACCCTTGTTTCAGGGGCCTTATAATAAAGCAAATTTCATCCTCCTCCAGTCTTAGCTTGCACTAAACTGCTGGGGTCATTTTAAAGAAAAATAACTCATTTAAATAATCTATGACTTCCCAGATGTTAATTGTAGTACATATACTTCAGCCTGTAGCTTATAGGAAACTCAGAATTATTAAACTTTGGAAAAAAATTCCCTTCTTTTTCAAACAGTCTTCACCTCAATTTTGTGATACCACATTCCTTTGATAGTTCTTTGTCCTCTCTGATAGCTTTTCTAAAAAGCAGATTTATCTTTCTTTCACTAGGTATTTAATGTTAGATTTCCCACGATCCTAAATAATTCCTCTCTACATTCCACTTCCTTCTCAGTAAAACTGTTACTCATAACTACGGCCTAAATGAGTACCCATTTTTCTTTTTTTTTTCTTTTTCTTTTCTTTTTTTTAAAATATCTCCCAATAACACAGAGCTCTTTTTTTTAAATTTAAAAAAATTTATTTATTTATTTATTTTTCAGAGAGAAAGAGAGCACAAGCAGGCAGAGTGGCAGGCAGAGGCAGAGAGAGAAGCAGGCTCCCCACTGAGCAAGGCCCCTGATGCGGGACTCCATCCCAGGACCCCAGGACCATGACCTGAGCTGAAGGCAGCTGCTTAACTGACTGAGCCACCTAGGCATCCCAGTACCCATTTTTCAACAATCCCTAAATCTTGTCACCAAAACTTCTTTTGAGCTCCATAAAATACAACTGATTTCATTGTATCGCAATGGCTCAAACCAAATATTTCTAAAATTGAATGGATGGTTTTCTTCCCTGAACTGGTATTCATTCAGTGTTTCCTACTGCACCACTGTATTTCACCACTATCCAACCAATTGTGAAAAACAGTCTTCTTGTTCCCCTGTCCTTCATCCCATCTTCACGCAAGCACCAAGTCCCATAGATTTTGCTCCTGAAATATGTCTCCAATCCATTTACTTCTCTCCACCTCAGTAGCCTTATCAATTAATTATCAATAAACAAGGTACCCACATCTCAAGCCTCTAATATTTCAATGACCTCTATATGACTCTTCAGGGGTCCCTTTATCTATTTTCCTCTCTTTACTGAGACAAATCTTTGGTAAATGTATTCAACTTCTTATGCACTTTTATCAGTTCTTTTAATCAATACAAACCACGTAGCATGACTTATAAGCACTAGTAGTCTTCAGCAGTGTTTTCTTGTTAAGATCCTTCTCTCTTGGATAAGGACCACCCTCTATCCTATTCATGTGATTCACCTTCTCTCTAAGATTGGCTGCCCCTGACCAGATCCAGGTGCAGCCATTTCAAGACATTTAATGCCAAACATGCAAGTAATTATGTCTATTATTTCCAGATTTTTGACATCAGACTTTGTATTAAGTTCATGAAGGTCTGAAAAATGCATACAAAACTTAATATTTATTCACTACTATATTTTTATTTCAATGTTATTGTTTTTTTTAAAGATTTAGTTATTTATTTTAGAGAGAGAGAGCAAGAGAGCATGGGGGTGGGGGAGAAGACAGAGGGAGAGGGAGAATGAAACCTAAGCAAACTCTGCACTGAGTGTGGAGCCAGATACCGGGCTTGATCTCATAACGCTGAGATCAGACCTAAGCTGAAACCAAGAGTCAGAGGCTTAACCGACTCCACCACCCAAGTTGCCCTACACTACTATATTCTTAAAATGCTGTTAAATTATAACATAGTTTCACTTTCACTAGCAATTTTTCTAATTTTTTCTCTAGTGAAAACATCACCTATTTTACATTACTTTTAATCACTATTTTCCCCAAATATTATTAAATTAGAAAAGTTTGCCTTCAGTCCCAATTATCTGTCTTTTCTTGCTGTATCTTTTTTCCTTTATCCCTCCAAATCAGTAATTTTTGACAGTGCAATTAATTACTAGCAACAAAATAAAAAGTTATCACTTATAGAAGTTATGCAAATCTTCCTTGAGAAAACAGATATATATGTGCTTTGATAACTCATTTAAGGGTGGCAAAACCCAAGAATAAGGTCTTGGTGTGTTATAAACTATCGATACTATTGACTATATTTTGTGGATGAATCAGCAATTATTCAGAGAACTTAAGCAGTTTTATATACACCCACGCACAAACACATGCACACAAATTCTAAGTTACAGAACCAGGATCTAGACCCAAGCCTCTCTTGTTTCCATTAACATCACTCTGAGTCACAGCAGATGTTAGCTTTCCCAAGACTGTGTCATGCATGGCATGGACTCTTCCAATGGCCATTTGGTGGAGTCTAAGCCTATCCAGATCCTTTGTGCTCATCCTCCATGAACACACCCACAATAACAGAAAAATTAGCTTAAATTTTTGAAAAACATATATGAGGAAATTTAGCTATAGAGTTACAGAATAAGTAGATCTTATTTCTTTGAGAAACTACAGTATGTTAAGAAAAGACTCACAGTCCCAGCCTCAATAACTATCATCATAAATTTTGTATGTCATCTTTACTGGACCATGGGGTGCCCAGATATTTGGTTAAATTTTATTTCTGGTTGTGTCTGTGAGGGTGTTTCTCTAAGAAATTAGCATTTGAATTGGTAGAATGAGTAAAGCAGATTGTTGTCCCCAAAGTGGATGAGCTTAATCAAATCTGTTGCCGGATTAAAGAGTTTAAAAATCTGACATTGGAACTTACTCTCTCCATGTCCAGTTGTTTTTGAGCTGTGATATCAGTTTTCTCCTTCTCTTGGGCCAAAACTTTTATCAACAGCTCTCCTGGTTCTTAGGCCTTCAGATTTGGACTGGAACTACACCCTCACCTCCCTTGGGTCTTCAGCTCACCAACTGCAGATTGTGGGACTTCTCAGCTTCCATAATTGCATGAGCCAATGGAGTTTCTGGGATTCATTCTTTTATATGATTAGAATGAGACACTAATGGCTCCATTTCCAGGAGTAGTAAACAGACTAGAGTACTGATAATCTAGGGAGTCTGGCAATAGAGATATGCAAATATCCCCATGGATACTCCTAATCAACTGTATATAAGAAAGAAGGAGCTCAGAGTTTGTATATATGATACTTCCATTGATGCTATGATACGAATATTTTTTTTAGAAAAGTAACAAATATAACGAGATTGCCCAGTTGCTACAAATGTTGCTAGACAAAGTGGTGAAAGAAAAGGATGAGCTCAGGGATTCAAGTTCTCAGCTCAGGTTCCACATGAATGACCCATATCTTCTGGAGCTGCAGAGCTGAAATTGCTGAAAATCAAATACAAAGTCTCCTGCTGTGACTGGCTGAGTTACAGCACTAGTTGGACTTCAGCCTTGCAGAGTGTCTACTGCTAACATAAGGGCATTGACTGGGAAAGAATGGGGATATGTTACCCACATACTTGATAGTTTGATTTGATTAGCTGAAATGGGGACATGTGGGAAGAACTTGTTAAATCTGGGCACACCGAGCCCCTAAATTCTGTTGAGTCTTCTTTGCCAGTTGAAGAGTTTTCCCTACCACCACTGGAATGGCCTCTAGAACACAGAGGAAGTGGTTTCCCTACCCACAATGGTATGACCCTTACCACTAACAAAGGTATAGGCCTTTACACTGCTGCCTGTGGGGATTAACCTTGCATTGTCTGAGGAAGTGATAATAGCCTTTTATGGGGAAGCTGGCATGCACAACAATGATGATTCTCCTGAAGACCCACCCCCACCACATTTTTTGTTTCTATTTTTTTAATAATTTTATTTATTTATTTGACACAGAGAGAGAGAGAGAGAGAGAGAGAGAGATCACAAGTAGGCAGAAAAGCAGGCAGAGGGAGAGGGGGAAGCAGGCTCCCTGCTGAGCAGAGAGCCCAATGCGGGGCTCCATCCCAGGATGATCTCTGAGATCATGACCTGAGCTGAAGGCAGAGGCTTAACCCACTGAGCCACCCAGGCGCCCGTCCCTCTTTTTTTTTGTTTCTAGACCTATAACTAGATACAAGTCACAGCAGGGTCTTAAAGCTGATGGCCCATGAGGAGATGCATTATACTGCAAAAGAATTACTGGAGTTTTCTAATTTACACAGCAGAAATCTTGGGAACATGTGTGGAAACTAAGGATACAGGATAATGGTAAAATGAACACAAAGTTAGATCAGGCCACATTTTTTGATAGGGGCTTATTAAGCAGAGATTATTAATTAAATGCTTCAGTTTGAGGAGCTAGAAAAGACTCTTTAACAATTTGGTAGGTTGACTAAAGCATGGACCAAAATGTGGGCCTTGTTGTGCATCAGAAATGATGGAACTGCCTTGGATTACGCAGAGGAAGGGATGCAAAGGCTTAGGAGATTGGAATGTCAGCTTGGCTTTGTCATTTAAGACCACTCACCTTCCCTGGGAAGGTCCAGAAGAAATATCTTTCACCAATACTGTGAAGCAATCCCCATCAATCCTAAAGAGCTTTGTAATTGATCTTTTCTGTAAGCAAGACTAGATGTCACTGAATTGAGAAACTTAAATGCAATGGGGGTACTTTGATCCCTGGTAGTAAGGGCCAAGTGGCAGCAATCACAAAAGGCAAGGTGGTTACTGTAACAGACAGTGGAGTCAAAACAGGAACCAGAATAGTCAGACCCTCAGTCTGACCCCTCACATGGTGATGACTAGTTGATTATGGTTTTCCTAGAAATGAAATAGATAGGAAGTTTATTAAATTCTTGTTTGTCCTGGTATAAGCAGAAAAGTTCTAGGTCAAGTGAACAAGTCCACTGAATTGTAAAAACAATGTCACGACTTTTCTCTTTTTGGTTTAAATTCATTTTATTTATTTCTTATTTTTAAATTATTTTTATTTATTTTTTAATTTAAATTCAATTAATTAACATATACAGTATTACTGGTTTCAGAGGTAGAGTTCAGTGATTCATCAGTGTTACATAACACCGGTGCTCATTACATCATGGCCCTCCTTAATGTACATCACTCAGTTACTCTATCTCCCAACCCCCTTCCCCTCCAGCAACCCTGTTTGTTCCCTATGATAAGAATCTCATATGGTTTGTTTCCCTCTCTGATTTTATCTTGTTTTATTTTTGCCTCCCTTCCCCTATGATCTTCTGTCTTGTTTCTAAAATTCCAGATATGAGTAAGATGACATGATAATTGTCTTTCTCTGTTTAACTTATTTCCTCTAACATAATACCCTCTAGTTCCATCCAGATTGTTGCAAATGGCAAGATTTCATTTTTTTTGATGGTTGATGATGATCATTTCTGATGATTGATTGAGTAATATACCAGTGTGTGTATACCTCTTCTTTATCCATTCATCTGTCAATGGACATCTGGGCTCTTTCCATAGTTTGGCTATTGTGGACATTGTTGCTATAAATATTGGGGTGCCAGTGCCCCTTTGGATCACATCTGTATCTTTGGGTTAAATACCTAGTAGTACAAATCCTGGGTCATAGGGCAGCTGTATTTTCAACTTTTTGAGGAAATTCCATACTGTTTCCAGAGTGGTAATATAAGCACTAACTTACATCTCCAACAACAGTGTAAGAGGGTTTCTCTTTCTCCACATCTTCACCAACATCTGTTGTTTCCTGACTTGTTAATTTTAGCCATTCTGACTGGTGTGAGATGATATCTCTTTGTGGTTTCGATTTGTATTTCTCTGATGCTAAATGATGTGGAGCATTTCTTCATGTGTGTGTTGGCCATTTTATGTATCTTCTTTGGAGAAATGTCTGTTCATGTCTTCTGCCCATTTCTTGATTGGAATATTTGTTCTTTGGGTGTTGAGTTTGATAAGCTCTTTATAGATTTTGGATACTAGACCTTTATGTGATAAAATATTTGCAACTATCTTCTCCCATTCTGTCAGTTGTCTTTTGGTTTTGTCAACTCTTTCCTTTGTTATGTAAAAGATTTTGATCTTGATGAAGTCCCAATAGTTCATTTTTGCCTTTGTTTCCCTTGCCTTTGGAGATGTGTCTAATAAGATGTTGCTGCAGCCAAGATTGAAGAGATTGTTGCCTGTGTTCTCCTCTAGGATTTTGATGGATTCCTCTCTCACATTTAGATCTTTCATCCATTTTGAGTCTATTTTTGTGCATGGTGTAAGGAAATGGTCCAGTTTCATTCTTCTGCATATGGCTGTCCAATTTTCCCAACACCATTTGTTGAAGAGAATGTCTTTTTTCCATTGGATGTTCCTTCCTGCTTTGTCGATAATTAGCTAACTATAGAGTTGAGCATCAATTTCTGGGTTCTCTATGCTGTTCCATTGATCTATGTGTCTGTTTTTCTGCCAGTACCATACTGTCTTGAAGATTACAGTTATGTAATAGAGCTTGAAGTTTGGAATTACGATGCCACCAGTTTTGATTTTCTTTTTCAACATCCCTTTTGTTCTTCAACATCTTTTCTGGATTCACACAAATTTTAGGATTATTTGTTCCAGCTCTGTGAAAAAGTTGACGGTATTTTGATAGAGATTGCATCGAATGTATATATTGTTCTAGGTAGCAGACATTTTAACAGTATTTGTGCTTCCAATCCATGAGTATAGAACGTTTTTCCATTTCTTTGTGTCTTCCTCAATTTCTTTCACAAGTGCTCTATAGTTTTCTGAATACAGATCCTTTGCTTCTTTGGCTAGGTTTATTCCTAGGTATCTTAGGGGTTTTGGTGCAATTGTAAATGGGATCGACTCTTTAATTTCTCTTTCTTTTGTCTCACTGTTGGTGTATAGAAATGCAACTGATTTCTCTGCATTGATTTTATATTCTGCAAAATATATTTGCAGAATCCCTGTATGAATTCTAGAAATTTTGCAGTGGAGTCTTTTGGGTTTTTCACATAGAGTACCATGTCATCTGTGAAGAGTGAGAGTTTGGCTTCTTCTTTACCAATTTGAATGACTTTTATTTCTTTTTGTTGTCTGATTGCTGAGGCTAGGGCTTCTAGTACTGTGTTGAACAGCAGTGGTGTTAGTGGACATCCATGTCATGTTCCTGACCTTAGGGGAAAAGCTCTCAGTTTTTCCCAATTGAGAATGATATTCATTTTGGCCTTTAGTAGATGGCTTTTATGATATTGAGGTATGTTCCCTCTATCCCTACACTGTGAAGAGTTTGAATCAAGAAAGGATGCTCTACTTTGTCAAATGCTTTTTCTGCATCTACTGAGACAATCGTATGGTTCTTGTCCTTTTATTTATGTAGTGTATCACATTGATTGATTTGTGGATATTGAATCACCCTTGCAGCCCAGGAGTAAATTCCACGTGGATGTGGTGAATAATCCTTTTAATGTACTGTTGGATCCTTTTGGCTTGTCTCTTGGTGAGAATTTTTGCATCCATGTTCATTAGGGATATTGGTCTGTAATTCCCCTTTATGGTGAATGGTGAGGTCTTTGGTTGGTTTGGGGATCAAGGTAATGCTGGCCTCACAGAAAGAGTTTGGATGTTTTCCTTCCATTTCTATTTTTTTAACAGCTTCAGAATGGGTATTAGTTCTTGTTTAAATGTTTGGTAAAATTCCCCTGGGAAGCCATCCATCCCTGGACTCTTGTTTGTTGGGAGATTTTTGATTACTGCTCCAATTTTCTTGCTGGTTATGGGTCTGTTCAGGTTTTCTATTTCTTCCTCTTCAAGTTTGGTAGTTCATGCATTATATGTTCCAGCTTAATGTATCCATCCCAGAAAATTATTGGGGCTAGGTAAAAATATCCTTATGAGAACATAAAATTTTCAGTTATGAATGAGACCCCCCATTCAATATAAATTAGGTGTCTCTTGTACAGTCTTATGTTCCATCCATCCTTATTCCACACAACTCCATACATGACATCCCAGTTACTGCCAAGCCCCATATATTTTTTTTCACCATGTAAGCTATTACCTCTCAAAACAAATACTATTCTTCCCTGTTTATTTTTTTATTTATTTTTTTTAAAGATTTTATTTATTCATTTGACACAGAGAGAGAGATCACAAGTAGGCAGAGAGGCAGGCAGAGAGAGAGGAGAGAGGAGGAAGCAGGCTCCCCGCCGAGCAGAGAGCCCAACTCGGGCCTCGATCCCAGGACCCTGGGATCATGACCTGAGCCAAAGGCAGTGGCCCTAACCCACTGAGCCACCCAGGCACCCTATTCTTCCCTGTTTAGATTATCCTTTTGCCATCAGGGAAGTCATCATCTGGACACAAAGACAATAAGGGGAAGACTCATCCTGTAAGGTACCTGCTTAAGATAAGATCATTAAATGGTTTCCAGTCATAGGAAGACTATTATTTTCTGGCAAAGGATAAAGAAAAGAAAAGTAATCATTTCTGAGGGCAGAGAGGAATTTAGGAATCTAAGATTTTCAGACTCATCTGACCAAATATTCCTATGTCAGGTCTCTGGAACATATTTATTTTTTCTAGTCAAGGTTGATTTTTACTTACAGATGTACATGATTTTATAATTGGATATTGGGCCAGATTGTTATCACAATCTACCCTGAAGATCCAGAACATGCGAATTTTCATAAGCTGTCTTAGAAACATTCCAAATTTCATGTAATTCATTCAGTTTTCAGCTAGTGAATCTTTCATTTTCTTTTTCTAAGTTTTCTCTTACCACAATGCCTATGATTACCTTCACACCAACGAAGGACCACACCATCATATACTCTTTACCTTCCACTGCATTCATAGAAATTGATCACAAGTGAATATTTTAATATTTTGATAATCCACATACCAAGGGTCATTACTGTTCTATCTGCTTTTAGTGATGGAGGGTCCATTGTCCTCAGCCTAATTGACAAAATCCCATTCAAGAAATCTACTTCTTGAAGCCACTCAGTTACCAGTTTTTCTAGGAAGTGTGGTTCCTAGAAAACAAAGCCTGAGTAAAAGGCATCAGATGCTTTTTGCAGAAGTGCAACAAAGGGAAACAGGAATGAATGAAAGGAGAATGAGATGGGAAAAAAGAAAGAGTAAATGTAAGTTGAGCATTACTCAATATCAAGGATGATTTTTTTATCTCACAGAATAATCTTTAGAAAAGTCATTTAGATTACTTTGTCTCAGGATCAGAAAGCAGAACAAGGGAGAAAAACTTATCCATTGCTCTAGTCCTTATATTGGTAAAAACTTGCTCTACATGGCACTACTTTTACATTTGTACAGTATGCATGAATGCACACACAGGAAAATGTCTCTTTTCAACAACAACTGGTAAGTCATAGGCTGTAAGGTGAGAAACACATAATAAAGGCATGAGAAAAGGTGATATCAGGCTTGATTTGAATTGTTTGTCATAACAATTAGCTTAAATAATTGTCCAAAATCCTTGAAAGAGGTATAGCCACAATGGTCTGAGGTGGTTCTCAAGAGATGATCAGTAACAAAACAATGATACAGTGAATATAAGGCAGTTGGATACAGCATACTATAATTCTTTGCATCTCTAGGTGATGGCACTGCAGAAGATCTGTGGGTACCAAGGCAAACTCATTATTGGAGTATGAGTCTACCTTATAAAACATAGGGTTGCTCCCTATGTGTCAATGTAATTAATCTCCCACCAGACTAGCCAGCTGTCCCTCCCTGATTTGGTATCTTTTCTGAGACTTATATTCAGCCTCTGTATTTGGCAGGTTAGACATTCTTTAATTCCAGGCTGTCCTTTGGTAGTAGAACCAGCATATCAAACAACTACTTAGTCCTCTCCACCCCATTTCTAGGAATCAAGTCCAAAATCAATTACCCATTGTCACAGATTGCTGTGACAATGATTCCTCATTGACAATGAGGAAGCAAACATTAAATCTTAATTTAATGTCAAAAAATTAATCTTTGTCAATTCACATATTTTATCCCATTGCAATGACATTCTTAGAATTCACCCTAATGTATGGTCTCATGTTCTTACCAATACAGATTAGCTAATCATGTGATCCTACTTCTTAAACAAAAAGTTATTTTATCCTCTCTGTCCAGGCTATGTTGATATCTAATTCTCTAACTATGAGTCTTATTGTAGTAAGAGTTGATGGGTTTGGATGTTGAGATAGCTCAGAGATAACCAGTTGAGAGATATCTTGATTTGAACATGTCTAAAACTTATACCATAGTTTTTACCCCAAATTTAAGCTTTATCCAGTGTTTTCTACTCAATTAATCATAAAATCCTGTCAATTTAACCACTTGCACATTTCCCTAGTCAATTCACTCCTGCCCATCTTAAAAGTTATCATTTTAGTGCAACCTCCGCCTTGGTCAATGTATACTTTATTTTATCGTGGCATTTAGTCTACTTTTGCCCTGTCCCCTGGGTGACCTATGCAAAACAAAAGAGAGAGTAATTTTCTACTAAGTGTTATGTGAAATCAATGTGATGACAAATAAAAGAGAAAAAATAAGTTTGAAAGAAAGAAAAAAAGAAAAAATATGATTAAGGACTTTGAAGGAGAAGTGTTTGGTCACTAAGGAAGAAGTTATTAAGCAAAAAGTATCTAGAACTGGAAGATTTGGGTAATTCTCAGCCTATCAATAAGCAGAAAAATGAGATTGTGTGTTCTGGAAAAAACACCAAAAGTGTTACTGGACAGTCACTCCATAAAGAAATTACCCATAATTTTCATCAGCCATATCATCAGGAGCCATAAAGATAGGAATGCACCAGCAAAGATGAAAATTTGAACTAAAGATGGATGAGGCAGGATGAAATTAAAGGTTTTCAGACTGTTGGGATTCTATGAACATGCTTTATCCTTCCAGAAAAGGAATGAAAACCCTAAAGTCTATTAGGGATCATCAGGGCTGCCACTCCCACCACAAGCCCAGAACATATGGCAAGAGGAGGAAGTGGGGAATGGGGAGGGACAAGGCTGTTTTCTCCTCAATCTTAGAGTGTGAGGCAACCTCCTCAGTTTCAGAGGGTCCCTACTTAGGGCCTCAAGGGCAAGGTTGCCATTCAGAGCTGAGAAACCTAGGGTCCTGGGGTGACATTATTCATCAGTGAGCCCACAGAGCAGAGCATTCTGCCAAAGAGGATTACCCTTGAGCCCTAAGAGTAGTGGAATTTTCCTAAGTTTTGGATTGGCTTGGAGCCTGTTACTCCTTTATTCTTTCCAATTTCTCCCTTTTGGAATAAGAATGTCTACCTGAGCTGATCCCACCATTGTAACTTGTAAGTACATAACTTTTCTTGTTCAGTTTCACAGCTAGAGAGGAATTTTGCCTCAAGGTGAATCATACTTGAAAGTTTACCAGACATATTTAAATAAGGTTTTGGACTTGGAACTGATGCTGGATAGGTAAGACTTGAGGCTACTGGGCTGGGGTGAGTATATTTAATGTGCAAGAAGAATATGCTATTTGAAGAGCCAGAGGATGGAATATCATGAACTAAATTTTGTCTCTCTAGGTTCATCTGTTGAAGTTCTAAGCCCCATTGTGCTGTATTTGGAGTTAGGGTCTTTAAGGAGATAATTAAGGGTAAAAGAGGACATAAAGGTTGAGGCTTAATCTGATATGACTGATGTCCTTATAAGCAGGGATGAGACACCAATGAGCTGTCAGTCCACGCATGCCGACAAAAAGTAATATGAGGAAACAGTGAAAAGACAGCCATCTGCAAGTGAAGAAAAGAGGTTTCCCCAGCTATCAATTCTCTGGTACTTTGATCTTGGAATTCCAGACTCTAAAACTGTGAGAAAATTGATTTCTATTATTTAAGTCACCCAGCCAGTGGTATTTTGAAATGGCACCCTGAGAAGAGTAACTTAAGTCCCTTTGGGATTGGTTTGAGGGAATCATTTTGATTTATGCTAGCCATGTGATCTTCTTTCTCAGGACTTGCCTTTTCCTTTAATAATTGTGTCCTGAGTCAAAAAACTGGCTCAGGCAGAAGTAGGATGAGGTAATAATTTATAACTTTGGGGGAATGGCTTATTTCTATTGTAGGTATTGAGAAAAACCCAGTGGTATGCTTGCAAGATCTGACTATTAAATTTTCAAGACTTTGTGAGCCAATCATTGAATATAGTTATTGTTAAACAATTACATTATCTAAACCTAAAATTAAATAAATTATATTAAAAACAAGAACTTTATTAAAAAGTAATAAATACTTGGCATAACTCAGTTTCTGGTTATTTTTTACCATATTTTACCATTTTCTATATGTGAAGTTTTTTACATTTACTATATCTGTATGATAGAAATACTATATAACCCTGCACTACTGCACCTCTCTTTTCAACTCTGGCATTTAGTGATGCCACATTGGTAGCTTGAAATCAGCTATGGTGGGAGTAATTACATCACAGGACTCAGCAATTATATAAACTAGGGTTTTGATTGTTATTTTCTTTTTCTCTGTAGCACCAGGTTAAAGATGAGCACATAAGTAAAAATATCCTTTATAGCTATTTATCTGTCTTACCTCAGAGCCATTTAACATTTCCGTAACTTTCTCTTGGTCAGGAATCTAGATGCTACTCCAAATTCAACCCTCATTACAATATTTGTTAACCTTGTTTCAGAGTTGAGCTGTACCATTTGACCTCTACTACTCCAATATCCTATCGGTCTCAATGCTATCTGTAAATCCAATTCTGTGCAGACATCTCCTATTGCAATCCTGGGTCTAGAGAGGAAAGCTGCAGTAAGCTCCTCAGTGATGCTCATGTGCTTCTGTCAGTGCATACTTGATTTCTTTCTTCACAGGGTGCCCATCATACCATCTCATAGAACACTGGGTGGATTTTCTGTCCATATAGAGTATACACATTACAGAATGCCAACTGCTGTGAGTACTTTTGTATTTTTATCTTCTCTTTATCTCCCACAGCAATTCTGGCATTTTGCTGTGGTTAGCATGGGATATTACTTTCTTCAATTGTCTTGGAGTTATTTTAGCCCTTCATCAGCACCCCTCACAACATTTTGCCAAGTTATTAAATTTTATGCCTTAAGAGAGTACTCCGGGGCGCCTGGGTGGCTCAGTGGGTTAAAGCCTCTGCCTTCGGCTCAGGTCATGATCCCAGGGTCCTGGGATCGAGGCCCACATCGGGCTCTCTGCTCAGCAGGGAGCCTGCTTCCTCCTCTATCCTCTCTCTCTGCCTGCCTCTCTGCCTACTTGTAATCTCTCTCTCTGTGTCAAATGAATAAATAAAATCTTAAAAAAAAAAAAAAAAAAGAGAGTACTCCGGTGTTGATAAAATCTCCCTTATCCAGCTCTATGTTTCTCTCATGATCTAACACCCCTGGAATCTAATCACATTGTATACTCTCTAGGTTGCCATTACATATTGGTCAGGTCTGAATTGCTCCTCAGTATTAAGGCTAACAGCTAATCTTAGTTATTGGCTTTATGATCAGGAGGGGAGGGAAGGGATGATCGTAAGGAGGGTGTGTAATTTTTTTGATGGCAGAAGATTCAGCATCATCTTGAAGCAAGGATAAACTTAGACTTTAACAATGGAGACTTTGCCACTTTCAAAGGTCTAGAGAACTCAACATTTAGAGGGTTCTAAATTTTTGAGGGTTTTGAGAAAGCTTTTATGAAAAGACACTCTATATATGGTAGAAAGTGTTTGTAATACATATATTTGACAAAGAATTTTTTTCCATACTGTTTATATATTAGTTTACAACTCATTATATAAATTTTTATAGGATGATTTTCCTTCTTTTTAATGAGTTGTAAGGCATATATATAAACATAACAACATATCTTATAGCAAATATAAAATATATATATCTTATAAGCCATTAAAAAGGAAGACAGATCATCATATAAAAATTGGCAAAATATCTGAATAGAGAGTTCACCAAAAAGGATATATTGGGATGCCTTTGTGTCTCAGTCTGTTAAGCATCTTCCTTTGGCTCAGGTCACGATCCCAGGGTCCTAGGACTGAGCCCCACATTGGGCTCCTTGTTCAATGGGGAGCCTGCTTCTCCCTCTGCCTGCTGCTCCCCCTGTTTGTGTGCACTCTCTCTCTGACAAATAAATAGAATCTTTAGGAAAAAAATATATATTAATTGCCATAAGCACATGAGAAAATGCTCAACAGATTATCAGAGATTAAAACTACATTTAGATAACACCAGATACCTACTGGCATTGGTGAAAATTAAAACAACTGACCATACCAGATGCCACTGTTGATGTGAAGGAACTTCAACTGTTGTACTTGGAAGAACAACCTCCTGGGAAAATATTTTATGTTTATAAAATTAAATACATTTTCTTTTTAAAAAACAGCTTTATTGAGGTATAATTGATATACAAAAAAACTGCACATATTTAATGTGTACAATTTGATGTGTTTGGACATATGCAAACACCCAGGGTACCATTACCACAATCGAGGTAATAGACATACCCATCACCTCCCAGATCACATTTTGAGTGTTCTTGTCACAAAAATACAGACATATTTTCTATAGGAACTCACAATTCCACTACTACGTATTTCCTCAAAAGATTAAAAAATAAATGTCTACAGAAAGACTAATGGAAATATTGATACTGATTTTATTTATGATAGTCAAAAAGTGAAAACAACCAAATGGAGTAATGAATAAGCAAATTATTATATAGTCACACAATGAGATTCTACTCAGCAATGAAAAGGAATTAACTGCTTGCCGTTCTATGCCACAATCTGGATGAAAATCCAGAACATTTTACTGTGCAAAAAATACCTGATTCACAAGAGTGCATGACTCCATTTAAATAAAATTCTAAACCCAGCAAAACTCATCTCTGTTGATACTAGATTAGTGGCTGCCTGGTTCCTGGAATGAACTGCAAAATTTCATCAGAAAACACTTTGAGGTGATGGAAATGTTGTATATTTCAAGTGAAATTTCATATCTTAATTGCTTCTGCTTAGGAACAAAAGTAAATTTCACTCAACCATGGTAATGCAATCCCTATATTCTCCTGTATTTGCATTTCTAATAGTCCTGTGGATAGAATATTTTGGTGATGACATAGGTAGAAATATTCATTTATCCCCAAACTTTTAGTCTTCTTTCTGTCCCAAAATGGAAGGAACGATTTTGTTATCTGCATTTTATCTCACATAACTTTGTTTTGCATGATAATAGAAGTGACCAGAGCTATATATTCAAGGCCATCTGGAAGAGTTTAATCCTGCATTAAATGGGTTTATTCAGAGTGCCTGGGTGGCTCAGTGGGTTAAAGCCTCTGCCTTCGGCTCAGGTCATGATCCCAGAGTCCTGGGATCCAGGCCCACATCGGGCTCTCTGCTCATCAGGGAGCCTGCTTCCTCCTCTCTGCCTGCTTGTAATCTCTCTCTCTCTGTCAAATAAATAAATAAAATCTTTTTAAAAAATGGAATTATTCTCTTCACATTTTTTGTCTTTTCATTTCTTTGTCTTCTACTTTCCTCTCCATTCTCATTTGTTTTTCCCTTCACAGTGTCCCTGTCAGAACAAATATGGTGTTAATTCTGAAGCAGTTTGTAGGACATCAGCTCCCTCTCTGTAGATTTTTAATGTATTTATTGAAAGAAAATATGAAATCACTTGAAATTCTGATGAGGACAGATTTGAAAAGGAAATTGTTTCCTGATACTCTAACACTAGCTTCATAGCATCCCCAGTTTGAATATTGATGATAATATTCTGAGGACCTTTTAACTTTATTTTCCTTTTTCTTTTTGTTTTCTGCTTGTGTAGGGGTGTGTGGGTGTGCATGTGTCGTGATAGCAGCTGAGAAAGAGAGAAAATTATTTTTGTTCTTGTTTTAGTAGCCAGCTTGAAACATAGCTTTCTCGTCATTGATTTCGTCTCCTTTAACATTGTCTTTCTAAACATATGATTGTTGTGTCTGAGGACATGTCTAAACACATGTCTTAAATCGTGACTTTTAATTAATTAATATTCTTATCTCCTATGGCCCTGGAAGGACACTAGTTATGTACTACTCTTGAAACAATTGAAAAAATAACCTCTTGAATATTTTTTGTTGTTGTTGTTCCATGGGAATCCTCTATCGAGAAAATAGGAATCTGTAAGCTTGTTATGTCTTCACATTTTAGAGAACTTCCTCCTTCAGCAAATGGGTTTTTTTTCCTTCATTTTACAGGAAGATATGTGGTTAGACAATAGTTTCAATCAGACACATTTTTAGTTCCACTTTGAGAAATACTGTTTAAAAGTGTTTGTTTTTCTAAAGTAGAAGAACTCTAGTTTGCAGCTGCTTTTAAAGAGACTAATAACATTTTTACATTTAATTTAAAACTTTGAAGAGAGGTTCTGGAAAAGATGACACGAAGCCCTCTGATCCGTACCCGGACTCATCACAGGAATCAAGGAACCGATGAAAAGGAACAAGGTAAGGACATTTGTAGTTGTTCAGAATGATAGTTATTGATGGAAATTATGCCATTATGTTAAAAGTCTTCCAAGGTATGGGGTAGGTTTTGTTGTTTTTTTCATCAAGATAGAAAAATCCTTCTTCGAGTTAACATCTCCATAAAATGAAAATCGTGACAATAAAATTCAGATTTGTAATTGGCTATTTTATCTTATGAATGGAGATTATTTTATCTTAACTGATAGTGGAGAGGGATTAACCAGAGCTCAAAGCTGTTCAAGATTTAATTTCATTTTTACTATGTATTTAATAAAACCAATACTGGAGAAAATGTTAAATTTGATCCACATATTCATTCAAGGCCCAGAATGCAGACACAATATGAAAATTGTGGCCGATATTTCTAATGCCTTAAAAGATTGTTTATGGACAGTGAGTGGAGTCAAAATAAGCCAGACTTTGGGGGTACTTAATAGCCCTATCCTCCTCTTATCTAAAGAATCACTAATACTCTGATGTCCTTGAAGAGGTCTTTGTCAACTTCAAGAAGGATAAGGAAAGAAAATGCACTCTAAATTAAAACTAGAAACTAAAAAACAACGTGGTAGCTTTGGATGTACTAACTAGCAAGTTCAGAATATGTAAGATCCAAACTCTAAATCTAGCAGAAAACTCTTTCAAAGTTATTTCAACAGGGGTCTTCTTAGTCAAAATATGGTGAAGAAGAGAGGCTAAAATACGTTAAATGCAATTATCAACTTAGGGACTCTGGTGGGTTTTAGATATTTGCCATTAAATTCTTCTCAATCTATTAGCGCATGCAGCAGTTAAAAGTTATTGTTACTGCAGTTCATATTAGAATGCATGGATACTTATTCCTCATGTTTTGACAATTTAATAATTCTAAGGTTAGATCAAAGAGTGTTGGGGACAATGGGATCAAATATTAGATGATAACATGAAAATATCAGAACCAAAAGTCTTAAGAATGCTTTCTAGCCTCTCATAAAATCAATGTTAATTTCTACCCTAAAGATCAATCAACAATATGAATTTATATATTTTATGTATAAATAAATGATATATACTGCATAAATATAGTCTTTAATTTACTAAGTAATATTACATATATGTAAATATTATATATTACATATATAGATAAATAATTTGAACTTATAAACACCATTGTAATAGTTAATTTAGTACATGATATAATTTGTTTTTTAATATTTTATTTACTTTTTAATATCTTCTTTTATATTATTCTTTCTTGTTAGTAATTTGTGATTTTTTTTCCATAGCTGTCAGCTAGGAAAAAGTGTATTTTATTTAGTTTTAAATGCATTGGTCATCCTGGATTTTTCCTCTTATGTCTCCTTGGAATGATTGTCAATTTTAGTATATGTGCTGCGGAATCAAGCACGGAGGAGATCAGAGCCAGAAACGGAGAGAAATTACTTGAGTCAGCTTTTCTATGGGGAAAGTAATTGGAATCCTTAGCTGTCTAGATTATGATAGGGATGAGTTTAGAACCATTTTAGTTACATTTTTAATTAAATAGGTTTTTGCTGAGCTGCAGGGAGATGTTATCTGTTTTTACACTCCTTTGTTGAACACATTATGAGGGCTGAGCAACTTCTTTGAAATTCATCTCTCACTACTAAATTCACAGTGGGATAACAACATTTTCTGTTCTTTTTGTTTTTTGGGTTATTTTGCAATGTACAGGTATTGATCATTGAGTATAAGGGTAAAGAGAAGGAACTTATAAAGTGAAAGTTATTTATATTGAATGTAGGAAAGTAGATTCTAAAGCTCAGGACAGATTAGAGAATGAACACGTAGTGTGCTTAAATATGTACCTGCATTACAGAAGTGCAATAAATGTCCAATTCATCAGTGTCCTATATCAAACTAAACGTCACTCCAAGTCCCCATCTCACTGAGCTGGTAGGACATTTAATCTTTGCTGCTTGGTGATATTGAGAGTGTGGGGGGCGGGGGGAACTCTTCCAGGTCATGTGATGTTTCCTAGCTTTATTGCGGCATGGCAACATCTAGAGAGTCTTCAGTCATCTCTTTTCTCTGATTATTTGTGAAAAGATATATTCCAACACCAGTTAGCCTTTGGGTTCTAGTCCTGCTATTTCTGTGCTAGTTATAACAAAAGCCACAATGTTTCTCTGCCCCACTGATGGCACACGCATCTTACTGAGTCTGGTGTTGTGTGCATGCAGGATCTAGCATTCTCAACTGCCTCACAAAATTATATGATCTAATGTCTTGTCCATTTTGCCATGGAAAGGACTCACTTTTTTTGCAATGCAAGTGAGCGTTTCTCATATTGTCAGGAGGTACGTGTCCTTCTTTCTTCTTGTTGACTTTAGAGGCATTTCCTCTTTTTAAAACCCTGCCATGGTTCTTAGAAACATCCCTTTAATAAGCTAACTTTTTTTTTTAATGAAGGATCATTGATTCCAAGCAGTTTTGGGTTTTCTTTCAACAATCATCCTGAAGGAAAGGATTCCAAAGAGGCTGACTATCTAACTTAAAATAATAAATAAAAAAATTACACTTAATATTGCAGTAAATAATCTTCATGTTCACACACACACACACATTAATTAAAATATGGAAAGATGGGAGAGCTTTAACACAAGAAAAAATAATAACATAAGTTTTCTTTTATTTAATTACTAAGATATGGCAGAACTTCTGAAAATATAGCACATATATATTCTCTAATTTTAAAAAAGAGATAGGAGAGGGGGCCTGGGGGCTCAGCCAGTTAAGTGTCTGACATCCTCCTGTCATGATCTCAGGGTCCTGGGATGAGCCCTGAGTCAGGCTTCACACTCAGCAAGGAGAGTGCTTGAGATTTCTCCCTCTGTCCTTCCTGTCACTCGCATGCTCCAGCTCTTTAAAAATAATTAAAATAAAAAAATATAAAAAAGAGAAAGAGAGTGTTATTTAATGGATGAACAGATAATAGGGTCAAAAGAGGTAAGAAAATAAATGTATACACTAAAATTTCCATCACGATTTTGAATCTGTAGTATTTATAACAATAATGCTCATTTGTCCATGCTGCCAACTCATGGACAAATAGAATGTCATAATGACACATTGACTTGACTGATGATATAGAAAAAAAGAGAAAAGTACTTGTTTTCTTGATACCTGATTTTTGAAGAAAACTAATAGGGAATTAGAGAAATTCATAAAGTGACACTTGAAAAGTGATTAAAACCCCATTGGCAAGAGCCTAGACTAAAGTTTGGACCCGAGCCATATACAGAACCAAAAGGCTGAGAAGAGAGGTGTATGTCTTGTTTCTCCTCTTTCTGACTTTTGTTGCATTGGAGGAAGGGTCGTTTCTCTTACCTAGGAATATCCCCTCCACTTGTACTTCAGACCACAACCCCTGTAGCCTGTGTAAGAATTATTCTTCTGAATTATTCCCTCCCTCTCTTGCCTGCACTGGCAATCTATCCCTTCCATATTAAATCATTCCCAAATACATAAAAGAAACATTATGTGTTATATGTTAAAAAAAAAACCCCAACATCCTGTAATAACCACTCATCTCATTCTACCTCTTTGCTTGCTCTCATAATACACAGCACAAGTTCTCTAAGTCTACATGCTGGTTTCATTTCCTTATTCCAGCAATGTACTAGTGATCCTCAGGGGCACATGCACCCGAACGTTTATAGCAGCAATGTCCACAATAGCCAAACTATGGAAAGAACCTAGATGTCCATCAACAGATGAATGGATAAAGAAGATGTGGTATATATATACAATGGAATACTATGCAGCTATCAAAAGAAACGAAATCTTGCCATTTGCAACGACATGGATGGAACTGGAGGGTATTATGCTGAGCGAAATAAGTCAATCAGAGAAAGATAATTATCATATGATTTCTCTGATATGAGGAACTTGAGAGTCAGGGTGGGGGGTCGTGGGGGGTAGGGAGGGAAAAATAATGAAACAAGATGGGATGGGGAAGGAGACAAACCATAAGAGACTCCTAATCTCACAAAACAAACTGAGGGTTACTGGGGGGTGGGAGGGTAGGGATAGGGTGGATGGGTTATGGACATTGGGGAGGGTTTGTGCTTTGGTAAATGCTGTGAAAGATGTAAGCCGGATGATTCACAGACCTGTACCCCTGGGGCAAAGAATAAAAAAAAAAAAAAGCATAAATTTGGCAGTGCCAAACACCCACCTAAAACAATTCAGTGGCTTCCATTATACTTTGAAGAAAGTCAAGTTCTTTCCCAGGGCCTTCAAAGCTTAGCGTCACTTTGTTCCTAACTAGGCACTATTCCCTGCTACTTCTGACCTTATTAAACTCCTTCTACTTTGCCACGTTCTTTTCAATTCTTTCCTGATGTAAGGCACTTGAACTTGCTGTTCTCTGCTTAAAATACTTTCTCTGGTTTATTTCACATAAATGGCCACTGCTCATATTCTATGTTTGGTTTTAATGTCACTTCCACAGAATTTCACCTCCCCGCCCCCACTATCTTTTCTGGTTATTTTCCCTTTATCAATCACTCTGCTTATTGACTTCCAGCTCTTGTTGCAATTTGTAATTTTTGATTTTTTTTTCAGGTGACGACTGTGTCTTCTCCACCAAATGTAAGTTCCAGGGGAACATAGATTATGTCTTTTTTATTTATTATTATATTTATGGAAACTAGCACATAGTAGGTGATTAGTAAATATTTGTCAAAGAATGAACAAAAAAACACAATGCTGGTTCACAAGTGAAGCACTAAAGTTCATGTTTATTATATAGCTTTGAAATGGTTAGAGGAAATGCACAACTAATGACGGGACTTTTCAGAAATTTGGGAGAAACACACAGGTTAGACCTAATTCCAAATTATATTTCTCTTATAATTGAAGTAATAACAGTCTGGGGGCTCAGAAACAATGCTAGTTTTCTCTATGCTGCATTCTCTCTCCCTCTTTATGGTACTTTTTAAAAATTACTTTATTATGAATTTTTATAGGTACCAATATTTTCATATGTTACGCATGATAGCATAGATTGCTAACATATTTTTGGAAGAATATTCAATATATGCCAATTTATTTATTTTTGAGGTTTTTTCCTTAAGAGGATAATTGGACAAGTATGCAAGACATTTAAACTATAATTCTAATTGCGGTTAAAACTAAAAAAAGGTGAGACAGCCTAAATACCCATTAGAAGAGGATTTTTTTTATCAGTTATTAAAATTATAACATCAAATAATTCTTTTACATGCTGTATAAATTCAACTGTTGCTCTGAATGAACAACCACCTCTAAATTTTAGTGGCTATTGCTTGTGGTTCTAAGGTTTTGGGATAAGGACAGATTCAGTAGGAATGGCTCATGTCTCCTCTGTTATGCGGGGCTCCAGAGCAGTGAAAGTGGACATTACAAGGTCTGTTAAGGCTTGGGCTCTAAAGTCAGTGTCACATCTGCCACAGTCTTCTGGTTAAAGCAAGGCACAAGGCAATTCATTTTCAAGTGTTGGGGAATACAGTGTATCTCTTGCTGGGAGGAAGAACAGGATCATGTGTCAAAAAGATGGAGGACACAGTGGGGCCATGATTCATTGGGGGCCATTCTTAACAGTCAACCCCACATGAGAAGAACAAATTGTTAACTAAAAACATTAGAATATAAAACAATGTGTTCTTGATGATTGTACTCATTTAACATCATCTGTATATGTGGGGGAAATTATATGTGTGAAAATAGGATTAGAGAGATATATGGATGGAAGGATGTTAACCCAAATGATAATGCTGGTAATGTCAAAGGAGTAGAAATTTAGATGTGTTTTCAATTTTATATCTTTTGTACATCCACAAAGGAAAAACGTTTACTCGACAAAAGAATAGATCTTTACCAGAAAAAAGATAGGAATGATAAATGCCCTCAATAAGTTTACCATCTATCCTAAAGTATCATAAAATTTTACAATAAGGATGTTTATAATCACATAAAATAACAAAAGTGTTTTATTTCAAAAAAAACTTATGTTCCATTTTTTTCCCCAAATGGGAACTAATAAAAGAAAAACAATTTCTCATAAAAATTTTTTTCTGTTCTACTGACTTTGTAGATGAAGAAATACCAGGCCAGAAAAAAAAAAAAGTAGTGTCTTGTTCAAGTTCCTTTGCTCATTTGTAGCAAAAAGTTCAATTCCAAATCTTCGGATTGATTATTTATGAATTTTCAAATATGCTATGCTATCTATCCTTTAAAATAAACTTTTCATTAGTTAAAAAGTAGATTATCTTAGAAATATTCAAGGAGTGTTAGGATATGCTGATATTGTACCATAGAAGAAAGAAATTGAAGGCCTGGGAGTGGCTCCAGATCTTAAGAAATTCTACCCTAAAGAATTATACATATTTGATTCCGTGGTGCTCGCTTCGGCAGCACATATACTAAAATTGGAATGATTCCGTGGATTATGACAGTAAAATCAATGGTAACACTTAGATTGACTATAAGGATGAACTGAGAAATTTAAAAAAAAAAACAAGTTTTTTTTTCCCATATAATAAACTGAAATGGTAGGTTTGTGTTACATGAAATATTGGAATAAATCATTGAAAGAAGTTTGTTAATTGTGGTTATGAATGCAAATTTAGTCTTTCTTTTACATGTTTCTAAATTTAATTTTCTTCAGGTATTAAGGACAATTATAAGATGATTCTCATATGTACTGTCCTTGCAATATCTGTCATTCTCAATATTATTCTACTTAAAATAGGTGAGTAAATTATATTTTTTATTTCTTTACTTATTTTTTTCTTTTCTATGGCTTCTATTGAATAATCATTTTCTTTTCTGCCTCAATCATGATCTTTTCTTATTATTTTCACTCTTTTCCCATTACCCATGATCTACTTAATGGGTAACAATGAATGGATTATTTTGAATTATGTGACCTATGTAAAGCATTGGGAGATGCAAAAATGATTAAGACAAAATCATTCACCCTGATAATATCATGTTCCACCACCATTCCCATACTAATGGCAATCACTATTTTGATTTCTGTTGCATAGGTTAGTTTTGCCTATTTAAAAATTTTTCCATAAATAAGATCATACAATTTTTATTTATTCTTTGTGTCTTGTTTTCTTTGTTCCACCTCATGTTTTATGATTATTCTATGTCATAACATGCAGCAAAAGTTCATTGAGTCATTGTTGAAGGGGGCTGGAAAATTTTTTATGCAAAGAGCCAGATAGTAAATAAATTTGGCTTTGTTAACCATACAATTTGTGTGGTAAGTACTCCATTCCGGGACACCTGGGTGGCTCAGATGGTTAAGTGTCTGCCTTCCATTCAGGTCATGATCCCAGGTCCTGGGATCGAGTCCACATCGGGCTCCCCCTCAGTGGGAGCTTCTGCCTCTCTCTCTGTCTCTAATGAATAAATAAATAAATAAAATCCTTAATAATAATAATAATAATAATAATAATAATAAGTACTTCATTCTGCATTTGTAGTGAAAAAATGGCCACACATGATGTGTAAACAATTGAGCTTGCTGTGTTTCACTGAAATTAAACATGGAAATTTGAATATTATATAGTTTTCATGTGTCACAAAATATTACTCCTCTTTTAATTGTTTTGATTTTCTATTATTTATTATTGGATTGATTATTTTTAAAATGTAAAAACATTTTTAGCTCTGATTTTGGCTTCAGGCTGTAGTTTGCAGATCCTCACTGTACAGTATCTCATGCTATATATTAATGTATTAATTACTCTACTTATGATGGACATTTAGATAGTGCCACATTTTGACTACTGCAAATTATGCTGCTTTGAACATCCTTATACTTTTAGACTTTTAGTGAATAATGGGTATTGTTTGGAATATACTTATGAGAAGAATGATTAAACCATGGAGTATATATAGGTCAACTTTAGTAAATAATTCCTTAGATTGTAGATAATCCAGCCCAAAGTTTATGACATACTTGTTGTTTAACATACTGGTCAACACTTTGCTGTCAGTTTTACCCATTTTTGCCATTCTGATGAGTGCGTGTTAATACCTTATTGTGACTTTAATTGATATTTTCCTGATGACCAATACTGTTAAGCTCCTTGTTGTATTTATAGCTCACTTAGCCACAGTATTTTGTGATGAGTATATTCAAATTCTTGGTCCATATTTTTATTGAGTTAGCTCTTTGTTTTTTGTTTGATTCATAGGCATTCTTTAATATAACCGATAAAAGTGTTTTGTATTTCTATTGTAAATATCTTCTACTATTTAAATATAAGTATAGTAAAAATCTTTATGAAGCTTACATTTATTTTCTGTATGATGTTTTTCAATGAAGGGAAGTTCTTAGTTTTTAGGTAGTTTTAATTTTTATTTATTTTTTTATTTTTTATTTTTTTTAAAGATTTTATTTATTTATTTGACACAGAGAGAGAGATTACAAGTAGGCAGAGAGGCAGGCAGAGAGACAGGGAGAGGAGGAAGCAGGCTCGCTGCTGAGCAGAGAGCCCGATGCGGGCCTCGATTCCAGGACGCTGAGATCATGACCTGAGCCGGAAGCAGAGGCTTTAACCCACTGAGCCACCCAGGCACCCGGTAGTTTTAATTTTTAAATATTTTTCCTCTATTTTTACTATGTTTTACATCCTATTTAAGAAATTTGCTGTACTCCACATGCATGAAGATATTACTCTAGAGTTTCCATTTTAACATTTAGTATATTTTTATTAATTTCACATCCAGAACTATAACGCTTTTGAAATTGATTATTATAAGTGTTCGGGTATAATGTCAAATGTGTTTTTCTTCCTTTATATAGTCTTCTGATCTGAAGCAATTTATTGAAAAGTCTGTAGTTTATAGTTCATTCCTAGTTTTGTGTTTTCTGAATTTGGAAAAATGTATAATGACATGTATCCTTCATTCTGGTATCCTACAGAGCATCTTCACTGCCCCCCAAATCTTCCATGACCCACGTATTCATCTCTCCTCCAACTCCAGCCACTGGCAATCACTAATCTTTTTACTGTCTCCATTGTTTTGACTTTTCCAGAATGTCAAACAGTTGGAATCATATAGCATGTAGTTTTTTCAGACGGGCTTTTTTCATTTAGTAATATGTATCTAAGGATCCCCTGTTTCTTATGGTTTGAGAGGTTTTTGTTGGTTTGTTTGCACTGAATAATATTCCACTGTCTGATGTATCACAGCTTATTTATCTGTTCACTTACTGAAGGGCATCTTGGTTGCTTAACAACCATGTGTAGGTTTTTGTGTGGACAAAAGTTATCAACTCATTTGGCTAAATACCAAGGAGTTCAATTGCTGGATTGTATGGTAAGAGTGTGTTTAGTTTTGTGAGAAACCTCCAAATTATATTTTAAGGTACCTGTACCATTTTGCATTCCCACTGGCAATGAATGGAGGTTCCTGTTACTCCACATACTCACCAGCATTCAGTATTGTCAGTGTCCTGAATTTTGGCCATTCTAACAGGTGTGCAGTACCCCACTGTTGTCTACATTTGCATTTTCCTGATGACATGTGATGTGGAGCATATTTCCTTATATTTATTTGCCATCTATATATCTTCTTTGCTGAGGTGTCTTTCAGGTGTTAGGTTATTTCTTTTCTCATTGTCGAATTTTAAGTGTTCTTTATATGTTTGGATAACAGTCCTTCATCAGATGAGTCTTTTGTAAGTATTTTCTCCCAGTCTGTGGTTTGTCTTCGCATTCTCTTGACATTGTTTTTCACAGAGCAAAAATGGTTAATTTTAATGAAGCCTAAGGAAATCCTGTTCTATGCCCCAATATGGCTGACCCTGGAGGGCATTACACTGAGTGAAATAAGCCAGTCACAAAAATAGATAAATACTGTGTGATGCCACTTACATGAGGTACCTAGAGTAGTCAAACTCACAGAGACAGAAAGGAAAATGATAATTGCCAGGGGCTGAGGGTCAGGGTAGGCATCAGGGAGCTGCTATTGAATGGATACAGAATTTCAGTTTAGAAAGTTGAAAAAGTTCTGGAGATTGGTTGCACGACAATGTAAATAAACTCAATACTGTTCAACTGTATTTAGAATTGGTTAAGATGGTTAATTTACCATTATGTGCTTTTTACCACAATTAAAACTTTTTTAATTTAAAAAAATGAAGTCCAGCTTATCAATTTTTGCTTTCATAGGCTGTGACTTTGGTGTTGTATCTAAAAAAATCATCACCATAGTCATGGTCATTAAGCTTTTCTCCTATGAAATCTAGAATTTTTTTTTTAGTTTTATGTTTACATTTAGGTCTTTGATATGTTTTTTTTCTTTTTTTTTCTTTGATACGTTTTGAGTTAATTTTTATGAAGGATGGAAAGTCTGTGTTTAGATTAATTTTTTATATGTGAATGCCTAGTTGTTCTAGCACCATTAGTTGAAAAGACTATCTTAGGGACACCTGCGTGGCTCAGTTGTTTAAGCGGCTGCCTTCAGTTCAGGTCATGATCCCAGGACGGGATCTAGTCCCACATTGGGCTCCTTGCTCAGCGGGGAGCCTGATTCTCTCTCTGCCTCTGCCTGCCACTCTGACAGCTTGTGCTCTCTCCCCTCTCTCTCTGACAAATAAATAAATAAATATCTTTAATAAATAAAAAAGAGAGAGACAGAGAGAGAGAGAAGACTATCTTAGCTCCATTATATTGTCTTTGCTCTTTTGTCCAAGTTCAGGTGACTACATTTATGTGAGTCTATTTCTTATCTTTCTTCTCTATTACATTGACTTATTTGTTTATTCTTTCACCAATACTTCACTGTCTTAGAGATTGGTGTAGTTTTATAGCAAGTCTTCATGTTGGATAGTATCAGTCCTTCAATTTTGATCATCTCCCAAATTGAGTTGGCTATTCTGTACATTTTGCTTCTCAATATAAATCTTAGAATTAGTTTGTTGGTATTAATAGGTAAACTGACTAGATTTTGATTGGGATTTCATAAAATCTATAACTCAAATTGGGAAAGAACTAACATGTTGACAATATTGTGTCTTTCTAATTATGAACATAAAATGTCTCTCTAAAAACTATTTTGTTCTTCTTTGATTTTGTTCATCAGTGTTTTGTACTTTTCTTCATATAGATAATATATATTTTACTAGACTTATACATAAGTATTCAATTTTGGAGGGTTCTAATATAAGTCATGTTTTATTTTTAACTTCAAATTAAATATCTTTATTTCTGGCACATGAGAAAACAATTGACTTTTGCATATAAACCTGTACCCCCCAACTTTGCCATGATTATTTATTAGTTAAATAAATTTTTTTTTACTTCTTTCAGATTTTCTACAGAAGTGATCATGTCATTTCTAAACAAAAGAATTTTTTTTTAGTTTTTTCAGACTTTCTATAGAATGATCATTTCATCTCTGAACATCTATCCTTAATGTGGTGAGAAGGGAAAGCTCATTCCTGTGGGAAAGCCTCCAGTTTCTCACCAATAAGTATTATATTAACTGTAGGGTATTTTTGTAAATAGTCTTTATCAAGCTGAGGAAGTGCTCCCTCTATTCTAGATTACTGGGAGTTTGTGTCACAAGTGTTAGATTTTTGTCAAATGCTTTTATTCATATGATCATGAATCGTGTGGTTTTTCCTTTTTAGCTTGTTGATGTGATAGATTACATTAATTGATTTTCAAATGCTGAACCAGCCTTACAGATCTGAGATAAATCCCACTTTGTCATGGTATATAACTCTTTTTATATATTGTTGGATTGAATTTGCTAATATTTTGTTGAGGATTTTTGTGTCTATGTTCATGAGAGATATTGGTCTGTAGTTTCCTTTCCTTATCTTTGTCTGGTTTTGGTATTAGGGTAATGCTTGCCTCATAGATTGAGTTAGGAAGTATTCCATCTGCTTCTATCCTCCAAAAAAGATTATAAAGGACTGGCATAATTTCTTCCTTAAATGTTTGGTAGAATTCACCAGTGAACCCATTGGGTCCTGATGAACAGAAGTTTTGGGATATTACTAATTATTCATTCAATTTCCTTAATAGACATAGGCCTATTCATATTGTTTGTTTCTTCTCATTTGAGTTTTGGAAGATTGTGTTATTCAAGGAATTGATCCATTTCATCTAGGTTATCAAATTTTGGGTCATTGAGTTATTCATAGTATTCCTTTATTATCCTTTTTGATTTCCATAGGATCTGTAGTGATGTGCTCTCTTTCATTTCTGATATTATTAATCTGTGTCCTTTCTCTTTTTTCTTTTTCATAGTTAACCTGGGTAGAAGTTAGCTGATTTTATTGTCCTTCAAAGAAAAACTTTTCATTTTGTTGATTTTGTTTGTTAATTTCCTACTTTCGATTTCATTGATTTTTGCTGTATTTGCTCTGTATTTTGCTCTGTTGTGTTTAGTTTTCTCTTCTAAATAATATTAAGGAATATTCGTTCTAAATAATATTAAGGAATAAAATAAAGGAATATTCATGCATTGTTGGTGGACATGCAAACTGATGCAGCCACTTTGGAAAACAGTATGGAGGTTCCTCAAAAATGTAAAAATCGAACTATCTTATATCCAGCAATCACATTCCTGGATATTTACCCAAAGAATATGAAACCATTAATTCAAAGGAGTACATGCACCCTTATGTTTATAGCAGTGTTATTTATAATAACCAAAATATGGAAGCAGCCCTTGTGTCCATCAAGAGATGAGTGGATAAAAAAAGATGTGATATATACACACAATGGAATATAATTCAGCATGACAAAGAACGAAATCTTACCATTTGTAATGAGGTGGATGGAGCTAGAGAGTATAATGCTAAGTGAAATAAGTCAGTCAGAGAAAGACAAATACCATATGATTTCACTCATATGCTTAATTTAAGAAACAAAACCAACAAGCAAAGGGGAAAAAGACAAATCAAGAAACAAACTCTTTTTTTTAAAGATTTTATTTATTTGACAGAGAGAGAGAAATCACAAGTAGGCAGAGAGGCAGGCAGAGAGAGAGGAGGAAGCAGGCTCCCCACTGAGCAGGGAGCCCGATGTGGGACTTGATTCCAGGACCCTGAGATCATGACCTGAGCCGAAGGCAGAGGCTTAACCCACTGAGTTACCCAGGCGCCCCAAGAAACAAACTCTTAATTATAGAGAACAACTGATGATCATCAGAGGGCAGGGAGGTGGGGGAGGGGTTAAATAGGTGATGAGGATTAAGGAGGGTACTTGTGATAAGCACAAGGGGATGCATGGAAGTGGTGAATCACAATATTGTACGCCTGAAACTAATATAACAATGTATGTTAACTAAATGGAATTAAAATTAAAAAAAAAAGAAAACAGTGAGGCACCTGGGTGGCTCAGTCATTAAGTCACTAAGAGTCCTGGGATTGAGCCCCCGCATCCAGCTCCCTGCTCAGTGGGAAGCCTGCTTCTCTTTCTCCCACTCCCCCTGCTGATGTTCCCTCTCTTGCTCTGTCAAATAAATAAATAAAATCTTTTTTTAAAAAAAGAGGAAAAAGAAATAGAAAAAGAAAGAAGATTTTACCTTCTATAGGTACTTGGCATTAGTTTTACTGTAGGTGCTAACTTGTTTTATCTTTGCATACCATAGATCACCAGCATCCCATTTATGAGTGGTGTTTGAATCAATGCCTTTAAAGTGAATCATGTGGACAATCAATACCATAGCTCATACTTAAGGTTTTGTTTCTTTAGACCTGCTTTTGGTACCCAGAACTGATTCATTCTTGGTGCTTTCAGGAAAATAGACACTGAAAATGTAACAAGAATAGGACTCTAACATGGGGATTGGGAATAACATGACTGTGGAAAGAGCTGAAGAGTGATGGTCTGGAAAACTGTGAGGCTGGAGGAGAAATAGTCACTAATGATTTTGGCCTAAAGCCCTAATGAGTTTGGAGAACCTAGAGGTTAAAGGAAAGTCTAAAAAGGCATTGGGCTGCCAAGACTACCCAAAGCAAACTCATTAAAGACCTGTGAAGTTCCTATGCCCTAGGTCCCCAAGGATAAAGGTTTCTGCTTTACTTCTACCTTCAAAATCTCATGTGGGTTCTTTTCAGTGGTTAATTCAGAGCCACAGAGTAATGGTGGTACCTAGCTGACAACAAGCGATCAAACACACATATTGTTAAGTATATATTGTTTTATTCTTTTCATTGTTTCCTTAGAAATTAAAACACATGTCCTAGATTATAACAGTCTAACATAAGTTAGCATTTTTATTACCCCCAGATAATGCCAGGATTTTGTTAGATTTCTCTTACCCAAATGTGGTATAGTTGACTCAACACAAGTAAAATTACACTGGTAGATGAAGGATGATGTATCACTGGGGTTGGAGTTGAAAGGAATATCAGTGTCCTGTCCAATCCTGAACTGCTGTCCTCTAACATAACGTGAAATTTGTCTTTCAGCTTGTTGCATGACAGGCAATTCTGGTCATGATCAAAATCTTACATTACAATCTTGTCTTTCCCCATTGATCTCGAAATAAAGTGGCATATTGTTTCAATTGGCCCTTAATATATGTGTTTGTCTCATTTCCATGTTTAGTATATGGGAGTACTCAGGATTCCTGCCCAGATGGTTGGATTGGTTTCCAAAACAAATGTTATTATTTCTCCAAAGAAGAAGAAGATTGGAATTTAAGTAGACACAACTGTGTCAGTCAACATGCTGACCTAACTGTGATTGACACTAAGGAAGAAATGGTAATTTGATATACAATTCTTATGCAATTTCTTTTTTCTTTTTTTTTTTTATTATTATTTGCCCCAGGGGTACAGGTCTGTGATCTTATGCAATTTCTTAAGTAGAGGTATTGGAAATATTCAAATGGTATTATGATTTTTAAAATTTTTCATACATGCCTGTCTATGCAGAAGACTTTTAGAACATGCCATGTGAGATACTTGGTAATGTTTGGTTTGAATAGTGTAAGACTTATATCAAATAGTAGACTTGACAGCTATTTTTGTGTTTTAAGGAGTATAAATTGAAGAACTTGATATTATTTGGAATCCTTTTAAAAGTCAGTACCCAACAAAGACAACTGTTTTAGGAAGGATGGGATTCTCCAATCTACCCCCTTGGAGGAAACTTCCTCTGACTTCTCAGTCTTGCTTTGCTCTCTCTGAGGTCCCATAACAGCTTCCATCAGAGCACTCACTACTAGTAATGGAATAGGTATGTAACTGAAAATCTTCTTAGACTAAAGCATGAGCTTCCACTGAACACATACTATGTTCTATTTGAAATTGTTGCATTTGCTATACCATAAAGGTAAGTACAAATGTAAAGTTTAGTGGCCTTTTTAAAAATAAATATTGATTTACATAGCAAAAATCCTATGAGTAAAGGAAATCTCCTAAAACTTTAACAAGGGATTGTGAAACTACATACTCTGCACTTGTGAAATCTGTTCTTTCCCTCAATCATTTATGTAGTAAGCATACATTTTTACTCCTGTTTAGTCTCTTTATTTAAGGATCAAGATATGATTTCACTCATATTTGGACTCAAAAAAACCCCAAATGAATAAACAAACAAAAACCAGAATCAGACCTAGAAATACAGAGAACAAACTGATGGTTGCCAGAGGGAAAGGGGTGGTGGGATGGGCAAAATGGGTGAAGGAAAGTGGGAGGTACAGACTTCCAGTTATGGAATGAATAAGTCATGAAAATAAAAGGCACAGCATAGGGAATATAGTCAATGATATTGTAATAGACTTGTATGGTGACAGATGGTAGCTTCATTTGTGATGAGTATGACATAATTCATAAATGTGTTGAATCACTATGTTGTATACCTGAAATTAATATAATATTGTATACATCAACTATACCCAAATTAAAGAAATTAGGTAATGGGTCAATATAACAGGTAAGATAACTTAAGTAATTTGCAATTAAGAAGTGTTTAAAATGTTAAACAGCACAGCATGGCATTTAAAATTGTTAAAAGAGAATTCTCTTAGTTCTGTGGTCAGTAAAATATATTTATGCAATCTGCATGAAGATTGGTTCACATTTAAATGGATGTGATTTGGACGGGGCAATTTATGAATCAGTGCAAGAAAACTCAACTCTTTTGGTCTCAACAAAAGGTATAGAAATCCAAATAAAAAAACTAGGTATGTTAAGAGTAACACAGCAAATCAACAAGTAAGATGCAAACAAGTTAATAGGAAGATATTCTGTATGTAGTCAGTAGTTTCATTGTTAACTTTTGCAAGACTTTTGCAATGAACATTCTGAGAAATTCTTAAATTGTCCTTTACGGTTCCTCTTGGGGAAAAATGTCTAAATTAGCATCAAGATAGAAAAATATATTGAGTGCTAGTAAAAATTTTGAGAGGTAAAGAATTAGGCAAAATATTTTTAAAAATCTTCACTTATAAGAATCTTGTCAGCAAAAGGTGACAAAAATAGTGAATATTGTAGAACACAAAGATCAAAGCATACCAAAATAATTAGTTTTAAACTTAAGTTATTAAACATATCAGATAAAAATGATTGTACTCTTTGGATCAAGAAAAGAGACTTTGATCCTACAATTTTCTGACACATTTTGAAGGTCAAAAATGCCTATATTTTCTACATAAACTGGGCAAAACTTGAGTAACAAACAAAATGAAGTAAAGCTATCTGTGAAGGAGTGATAAAAATAATATATAGAAGAATTTTAAAGGACCGTTTATTTAAAATGGCTTAATTAAAATATTATATATGTTTACTTAAATTACAGAATGTTTTCCTTAGTTAAAATGAGATATAGCTTATTTCACAAAATATTTTTCATATTTATTTCCACTTACATAAAACAGGAAGCCACATAGGCATTCTTTTAGTCAGCAAATAATAATTATAAATAATAGTTAACATTTTTCCTAGAAGAGGCTTTAAGAAACACCTGTTCTCTGTCACTAAGATCACAACTACTGAAACTCAATTTTCCCAGTTATCCAACAACATACATACTGTTGGTTGTCAATACATTTATCCTTTCTCACATTTTTTTTTGTCTTCAAGCAAGCTCTTTCCTAAGCCTAGAATATAAATTGCCCTCTTCTTCCTTGTTCTCTGTATTTTTTATGGAATATTCTATTCTCCCCTTCCAGATACACCTCTTAAAGCACACCTTCCAGATACACCTCTTAAAGCACATACACAATTGCCTTATAAGGATTCAGATACTTCTTTCTTGTAAACTAAAATTTCACTTTGTATTTATTTCAGTAGCATTCTTCTCCTTATCCAGGAGGGTATTTTCTAACTCTATGTTTACATAAGTTTCTTCACTATAAATGAAACCCTATGAATCCAGGGACAGTGTTTAATTAATCTGTTCTTTTACAAACCCAAAGCTTAGCTCAGTGAGTCAAATTTTTTTTCAAATACATTTATGAAATTCTGCAGAAAATGGTATATTAAAATGCTGAAGGTTATTATTAGTGTCACTGTTATAGACAGGAATGGACCTTAGTGCTGTGAACTATATCTCTTATATTTAAAATTGAAACATGGAGTGATACAATGTCAAGTTTGTGGTTTCCCAGATATTTAGTGGCATAAGAAACTCAATGACTTTCTGTATATAACTGTGTGGTTAAAAAGGCTCCAAGACAACAGAAATTTCAACATTGAATAAATAAGGATAAAAGGAGAATTATGAGGATAAAATCATATTTTTCCCCTGAATGATCTCTTTAGAAATAGAAGTTTTTGGCAGAAAAATAAAATTTGAGAATTAAATTCTAAAGGATTTAGGTGTGTGTACCTATGCGCCTACATGATCTTTTTGGGAGAGAATCTGAAGTAAAATATAACAATAAAATCAATATACTAGCATTTACTGGAAAGTGGAAAAACATTATAATGATTAGAAAGCCTGTGTAAGAAGTCAATTGCAGACTCTGGCTTTCTAGGCGTTTACAGTCCTAAAATCCTGGAGGAATAGATTTTCATATTGAATATTTATCAATTTGGAATCAAGAAGTATCTTAAAGAAAACTTGTCTCACATCTTTGTTTACCGGAAGAAAACTAGGGGTCAGAGGGTAAAATGCTTTTTCAAAATCCCATAGCTATTTTCTGGTGAAGCAGGAGTTGAATATTTGTTGCCTTGTTTCTCACAACCTGCAAAGCAAGGTGGACACAATAAGTTGCAGTGAAAACTAAAAAGTATATAAAATTTATTTTGTCTCTAAAGGGATTTCTTAAGCGATACAAATGCACTTCTGATCACTGGATTGGGCTGGAGATGACAGAAAATCGAACAGGACGATGGGTAAATGGAACCATATTTAACAAACAGTGAGTTTCTTTCTTTGGGGGATTATTTAAATTTAGATAGCACAGCCTTCTCGAGAAACTTTGCATTAGCTGCCTTTCTCTAGAGCCCAAGGTTTGGGTGTGAGTTGGAAAAATAAGATAGGGAAAATTGTATCATGTATTGTGATTAGTTCCAAGAATCAACCAGGAAGGTTGGAAATCGAGGCATAAGAGGGAAGATCTTTGTTGGTTATTTTGAAAATAAAGACGTGATTCATAAACACAAACCAAAAATAAAGAAAAATCCAAAAAACATTTGCCTGATTTTAACCTATATTCTCCAATGTATATCTATTCTTCACACTTCATGCTACTTGTTTGCTGACATTTTTTACAGTTCAAGTTAAACTTCCTGTTCATTTTAACTTGATTTTATTTTCCATTTTGCAACATTTACTGCACACATGACCTCCACATAACCACCCGAAATGGTGAGCACCAGCCATTTAGCCACTTAGTTTATATTAGAATTTCTCAACAGCAATGCAACTGACATTTTAGGCTGAATAATTCTTTATCAAGGGGAGGGAGTTCTGTCTTGTGCATTTTAGGATGTTAGCAGCATCTCTGGCTTCTGCCTATTAGGGAATTCCCCTCACTCCACTTATGAAAATCCGGAATGTCTCCAGATGTTGCCAAGTGTCACTTGTGTATGTGTGTGTTGGGGGTTGGGGTGGGAAACACAGAGCAAAATCACCTCGTGTCAGGAACTACTGGTTCATATAAACTGGTAGTTCCACTGACTGCACATGACTCTCTTAATGTCAGTTTAACAGGTATAAATTCTTTGAAGAGAAACTTTTATGGTTTAATTTGGTACAGATATCTTCCCCTTAACAAGAGAGGACTGTGCCACGGCACACTTTTCAGGACGCTGGACAGATTTTTTTATTTTATTTTAAATGGGGCCTTTGGGCAAGCAAGAAATCACAGGATTTTTTCATACATAGTGTTTAATCCCTTTATCGTAGGTTTTCTGTGAGAGGAAACGAAAAATGTGCTTACCTGGATGATGATGGTGCAGCAACAGCTAGATGCTACACAGAAAGAAAATGGATTTGCAGGCGGAAAATGCACTAATTTAATGTTTCTACAGTGGAATTGCAACATGGGTACCATGATTTTGGTCATTCTTTCTTTCTTTCTCTCTGTATAATTTAATTTTCAACACTTCACTGCTTTAATGTTTGAGTCTGATAATACATCTTGATCATTGTTAAAATAACTTCCTTCAACTTATTTTTCTACTTTTCAAGTTGCCTAGATCTTAGTTTTTCTATATCAATTTTAGAAGGTGCCTGTAATTAATTTGACAGGATCCATAGATCAATTTGGAGAGTGCTGTATTTATAATATTATTTATTATTAATTTATAATATATATCTTGTATTGGTGTTTATCATCTTGTATGATTTATAGCTTTTCTAATCAGTTAGTGCATGTTAGTTATTATATGTATCCCTAATAAATGTATCTGATGTTTATGCTATTGCAATTATATAATTTTATTATTTTTTAAAATAGTTACTTTTATATATGGAAATGTAATTGTTTGCATTATTCTTCTCCTGTTCAACCTACATTCTGAAAATTCATCATTTCTAATAATTTGTGGATTCTTTTAAATATTATAAAACATAACACCTAATAATAAGTTACATTTTTCTTATAATTATTACTTAATTTTTGTTTAATTAAAACGTGTAGCACTGCCAAGACAATATTGACAGTGAATTTTTTTTTAAAGAATTTATTTATTTATTTGACAGAGAGAGAGAGATCACAAGTGTGCAGAGAGGCAGGCAGAGGGAGAGGGAGGAGCAGACTCCCCGCTGAGCAGGGATCCCGATGTGGGATTCGATCCCACGACCCTGAGATCATGACCCGATCCAAAGGCAGAGGCTTAACCCACTGAGCCACCCACGTGCCTGACAGTGAATATTTTTAATTTGTTTCGCATTTTAAAGAAAATGCTTCTAACGTTTCTTTTCTCTCTCTGTTTTTAAGATTTTATTTATTTCTTTGAAAGGGAGAGCAACAGCAGGAGAGAGGGAGGAGCAGCAGGCTCCCCACCAAGCAAGGAGCCTGACAGGGAGCTCAGTCCCAGGACCCTGAGCCTAGGGCGGATGCCCAGCTGACTTAACCACCAAGGGGCCCCACTTTTAACATTCAACATTATCCGTTTTTATTTCATTTTTATGCACTTTTTTAAAGGCCGTTCTTTCCTATTATTGTCTCAAAAAATCAATAAAAAGAAACTTTGAATTTCCTTATATGTTTTTGTTTCCTTCATCTATTTGGATGTTCTTCCTTAATCCTTCCATGTGGTTAATGACACAAGTTTTCTACTATTAAATAACTACTTTGAATTCCTAAATAAAATTCAACTTGGTCATGAATTTATATCATATTTATTCTCAACTGATGTATTCTAAACTGATTTCTTCTTCTTCCTTTTTTTTTTTAAGATTTTGTTTGTTTATTTGACAGAGAGAGATATAGCAAGAAAGGGAACACAAGCAGGGGGAGTGGGAGAGGGAGAAGCGGGCTTGCAGTTGAGCAGGGAGCCCCATGCAGGACTCGATCCCAGGACCCTGGGATCATGACCCCAGCCAAAGGCAGACGCTTAATGACTGAGCCACCCAGGTGCCCTAAACTTTAGGCAATTAGGCAAAATTTAGGCAATATTCCTATGCCTAAATTAATGAATGTGATTGCCCTAAAATTTTCTCTGGGGGGATTATTGGCATTATTGTTTCAATAATTCAATGAAGACATGGTTGGAAGATGTGTTGTTTTACATTTATGGTCTAAAATTGTGAATGGTAAATTTAATATGTCTAAAAAGTTATTTTTCATATTTTGTGCATATTTTAGATTAGACTTACATTTGTGATCATCAGTGCACCCCAGCACCAACCATTGCTAGTCACAGGAAAAGAAAATTTATGAAAAGTATGATATAATTATGTAATCAGAATGAAGTAAATGGTGCTAAGCAAGTGCAAACTCAGGAAGATCCATGTTGTTCCAATACAAACAAATTTCTAAGAGCCACGATCGTGTCAGTAATAACAGCATTGTTCCTTTTTTTTTTGAAAGAGAGAGATGGGGCTGGGGTGGGGTGCAAGGGGAAAGAGAGCAAGCTCACATGAATAGAGGAGGGGCAGAGGGTGAGGGAGAAGCAGACACCCCAGTGAATAGGGAGCTAAATGTGGGTCTCTATCCCATGACCCTGGGATCATAACCTGAGCTGAAGGCAGCTGCTTAACTGACTGAGCCACCTAGGCACTCCTCCCCACACCCCCTTTTTTTTTTTTTACATTGCTACCTTTTTCTCATGAGAAATGAAACTATCCAGGAAAGACACACTTACTAATAAAGAAGGCAGAGATGGTCCTTTGACCTGAGCAGGAAGAAGCAATGTGTGGACACTGAAAAACCTGCTTGCACCCTCACTGGACATAAGCAAATGCATAATCAATCTCCTCTATCCACTATTCTGAATATTTATAGATAAATCACAACACCTCTCTTGGGTTCATGAGTTTGTAATACTTTTTTTTTTAAAGATATTTATTTATTTATTTATTTGACAGAGAGAGAGAGATCACAAGTAGGCTGAGAGGCAGGCAGAGAGGAGAAAGCTGGCTCCCGGCTGAGCAAGGAGCCTGATGTAGGCCTCGATCCCAGGACCCTGAGATCATGACCTGAGCTGAAGGCAGAGGCTTTAACCCACTGATTCACCCAGGTGCCCTGTAATACATTTTAATCAAATTGTTGGTTTAAACAGATGTTCTGCCAAAAAAAAAAAAAAAATTGTTTCCCAGGATCTGTCAGACCTAGGGGCAGGCCTTTGTAAGACCAAATATTTATCAGTCAATAATTAGACAGGTTCATTTCAGTTGCAGATAATAATTTTGTTCAGTTATTTAAGTTATTTATGCATATTTAACATGAAAAACAATAAATTCTGTCCCATATGATAGTAGTAATATTTATAAACTTTAGTCATGTGTGTAGTAGTTTTAATAAAATTCCTCCTGTTCTCTGTTATGGGTTTCATTATGTCCCCAAGCTGAAGTCATAACCCTCAACACCTCAGAATGTAAACCTGTTTAGAAATAGTCATGAAATCGATGTAATAGATAAATGTAATAGACAAAATCTTTAGGATGGGTCAAAATCTCTTTAAGACTGGTGTCCTTATAAGAAGGTAAAATTTGGATTTAGTGACAAAAGCTCACAAAGGGAAGGCGATGTGAAGACACAGAGAAAAGGCAGCCACGTGACTGAAGTGATGTATCTATAAACCAAGGAATGCCAAGGATTACCAGCTCTGATGAGAAGCCAGAAGGCGCAAGAGAGGTTCTCCTCTAGAGCAGTCTGAGAGTGCATGACCCAGCAGACACTTTGACCTTGGACTTCTAGTCTCCAGAACTGTGAGACAATAAAATTCTGTCATTTTAAGCCACTCAGTTTGTGGTACTTTGTTATGGCAGCCATAGCAATCCAATATGTTGTATTATCAAGATCAGCTTATTTCCATTTCTATGTCCCATCTTTCTCAGATACAAGCCTGAACTAGAGTGTCCCTTCCTTGTTTCATTTTTTTTTTAATGAAGGAAAATGGGTCCTTCCAGAATCTCAGTCTAGTTACATCTCATTTTATCTACAGCTCTGAAAATGCACAAAAGCAGCTCCCACCAAATCACACCAGTCTGTATTTCCATACTCAGTAAACCTGCTTCCGTTGACATCTCTCATGTCATCTCCAGCAGAATTTAACATTTCTTTTCCATTTCCTCTTTCTTAAATATTGTCTTCCAAGAATTCTCTAACACCATATTCCGCTGAGATTCGTCCTTGCCTCCTGACTTCTCTTCTCTTTTTTGATTTCAGTATACCCTCTCTGTTCCTGCCATACATATTAGTCTTCCTACAGTTTTAGGCCTTTCTCTTTTTTCTTCTCACTCCTCCTTAGGAAAACCCCCTTATACTTTTAGGATCATCATCTTCTAAAGGATCCTAAATTTACATATTCAACAGTGATACTTTCTCTAAGTTCTAGTTTACCTATCTACTTCACTTCAACATCTCAACTATAATTTTTTCTTTCCAAATTTTTATTTAAATTCTAGTTAGTTAATATCTAGTGTATATTGATTTCAGGAGTAGGATTTGGTGATTTGTCACCTACATATAACACCCAGTGCTCATCATAACAAATGCCCTCCTTAATACCCATCCCCTAATTAGCTCCCCACCTACCTCCTTCCATCAGCCCCATTTGTTCTCTATAGTTAAGAGTCTTTTGTGGTTTGCCTCTGAATATGTCACAATTTATCATCTTTCCTTCAAAATATGTCTCTCTGCAGCACACTAAATGCAATCACCATCCAACAAAGTGCATACAAACAGAAATCCAGGGGTGCCTGGATGGCACAGCAGCTGCCTTCAGCTCAGGTTGTGATCTGGGGGTCCTGGGATCGAGGCCCGCATTGGGCTCCCTGCTCAGGAGGGAGCCTGCTTCTCCCTCTCCCTCTCCACCGGCCCCCAGCTTGTGTGCCCTCACTCTCTCTCTCTGTCAAATAAATAAGTAAAAGCATTTTTTAAAGATTTTTTTGAAAATTTATTCATTTTTCAGAGAGAAAGAGAGAGCACAAGCAGGGAGAGAGGCAGGCTCCCCCACTGAGCAAGGAGTCCAATTTGGGACTCAATCCTAGGACCCTGGAATCATGACCTGAGCCAAAGGCAAACACTTAACCGACTGAGCCATCCAGGCACCCATGAATGAATAAAGTCTTAAAACAAACAAACCAAACCCCAGAAACCTGGTATTGCCCTTAATATTGGCTTTGTTCTTCATCTACCATTTTTTAGTCAATTTCATAGGAATAAATAGAAATACTCAGCAGGTAACCCACCAGCAGAACTGTATGCTGGGTCTATATGGCAGCCAACATATTTGGGCTTAGGAATCTAGAGAGCGAGGAAAGGTGTGAACCTAAGAGATGAAAAATCTTGGAATAAAGTGATGGTTGAAGGAGTAAAAGGAGGAAATACATTCTCAAAACCGAAGCACAATTTAATATATTATACCTCTATTTTGAGAAAGTCTGATTGTTACTATTCAGGATAAACCCTATTCATGCTTATATTTTAATTCACTTTATCTCTGACACTTGAATACTAGTCCATCAACTATTGCTTAACAGTCCCTAAATTAGCTCATAACTCAAATACTTCTTCATCTTCCTCTTCCTATAATGTAGCCAGGGTAATGTTTCCAAAACTCAAAATTCACCAGGTTACTTGACTAACTCAAGCCTTTTACTGGCTTTCAATTGTTGCTGAAGTGAACATGGAAATATTTACGTGACATTTAAGACCCCTTATTTTCTAGCCTATTTTGGCACCCAATTTAACCGTCCTTGGCCTCCAGTAGCACTGTCTTCACATTTTTTAAAAGAATAACATGCTCACAGATCCAGAAGGTTTTTTGTTTCACCTATTAGGGTTTTAGCTAGAACTTCCTGGAAGATTCCTCCTTCTACTGAATTCTACTCACTTTATATCGCTCAGTTTATGTGTCATATATTTGAAGATTCATTAGCTGAATTAAGGAACAGTATCAGATCCCCCTACTTGATAGTCTCATAAGTAACATACAACTTTTTCTCCACAGCTCCTATCAAATTTTATTCAACCAATATTTATTGAGCATCTGTTGTGTCTGTTATGTGTCAGACATTGCTTTAAATAACAGGGATACAATAGGAATCCAAACAGGGAAAAACCCTTGCACAGGGAGCTTAAATTATAGATGAGGAGACAGAAAATAAAATATAACAGTTTAAAAGGTACAAAGAAAAGCAAAATATTTAGACCAAGAAAAAAATGTATTTTTATATTTGTCTGATTAATTAATTTATTAGTATTTATGAATCAGACTAGAACATAAAAACCAGTTTAAACATTGGCAGAAATTGTTGCTGGCCTTCCGCTGAGGTTATTACCACAAAACAAACAACACTACACACCAGTAAAGATCAAGGATACCAATGTCACCTTAAAGTGAGGTAACTTTTACGACAAGGTCTGGAACAATTTGATGGTCCAAATAGAGTATACAAATTGAACAAAAAAATGAAAATGAGAGTTTACAAAGATACAAATACAAAAATGAATAAATTGAAATTCTGATGAAGAAGGGGATATTTACAAAGTCTAAAAGTACCTTCTGTCAAAACAAAAATTGCACCAAAAATATTACACAAGAGAAGGCTTTATTCAAGCTTATGGCAATAAGTGACATAAGTGAGAACTCAGTCTGAACTAAAATCTGCTGAAATAGAGGACAGCAGGGTTTTGCAGAACTGGGGTGAAGGAGGAGATCATACTTCATCTGTGTCTGCTAAACCTCTGCACCCAAAAGAAAATTAAACTTTTTCAGGTCTTCATGATAAGAGAGAGTTTTACAACTTGGATCTAGGTGCCCACCGAAGTTAGCCTCCTAGCTTCCAACAGAAACTAAGAAATAGAGGTGCTACTTTTCTTGATGCTTACATTTCAAAGGAATGGCTCTGCAGTCCTTTAGATAGGCACTTCTGGTTTGTAAAGCCTTTAAAAAGCTTTTTGAAAGATTTACATCTCAAAGAAGCAGAGACAGAATTTCCAATTACGAGTTTCCTGAAGTAAATGGTCTAAAAATGAGGAGTCAGGGGCTCACAGATAGGAAGAACAAAGCTTGTCTAAAATTTACTCAAGCTGAAGGGAATGTTAAAGCCATCTTGGTTACTGTCCACAAAATATTAATTAATTAATTAATAATTATTAATTAATTACAAAGGGAAAGAGAAACTTTACAGTGAAGTCTGATAGACATCACATTAAGCATGTGGACAAAGTCAATGGCATCAACGGAACAAATAAATGTGTGTGCCATCTGAAAGGATGCAGTGAGAAGAACTTCTCATGGTTTCTGCCAAGGAGCAGTTGAATATAACCATGAGAAATAATCAGACAGATTCAGACTGAAGAACATTTTGCAGAATAACTGGGTTGTAGTATTCAGAAGTGTCAAGTTGTGAATAACAAGGAAGACTAAAGAGCTCTTCTGGATGGAAGGAGATTACAGAGACATAATAACTAAATGCAGAAGATGATTCTGAGCTAGACCTTCTACTCTAAAGACAATTGGCAAATTTTAAAGAGCATCTGAGAATTAGATGGTAGCACTATGTCATTGCTAGTTTGTTAATTTTGCTCATTTAATTGTGATTAAGTAGGGATTTTTTTGTAGAAAATATACACAAAAGTATCCAATGATACTTGAAATTTTTATAATAAAATGTATATTTTATCAACTTGGCAGGTAATTCTCAAGAGGTTCAGGAAGAAGGAAAGTGCTTTTGCTCTGTACCTGTAATGTTATAAGTTTATGACAGTTTCTAAATTTAGATTAAAATTCTATAAAATCTAAAGCAAACAACATATTTTATGCTTTTGAGTTATAAGTCTAGTTTTAAGGTTTATATCAAAGAAATAAAATGTACTACTTTTTTAAAAAGATATTCAGAATGTTTATTGCAGCATAGTTTATAGAAGAAAAAACTTGAGAACAAAGTTAATGCTCATCAACAAAGCAGTAAAAAATGTATAAATCCACACCTTAATGCAACTCAGAATTATATGAAATTTGCATAGGATATCATTACAAATTAAACAAGCGCAATACAGAAAAGCAGATATAATTTGATCACATTTGTCGTAAAATGAAAAATGAGTAAAAATCCTGAGTATGAATGCATGGACACACACTTTATTATATTACCGTGTAAAACATTGAAAGGGCGTATTTTAGATTGTTTACATGGTGTACTCTAAGGCTAGACCAATGTAGATGATGGAGGGAAAATGGAGAAGACATTTTGCTGTTAATTGCAGTTTTATTTTTCTAATTGCGTTTTTAAATTCTTACTCCTTAAGTTAATATTAGAACTTAGTTGGCAAAAAAACTTTGATCATTGATTATTGGTTGATTGACAAATCCATCTGAAAACACTGCTGCAGGTTTCAGAATAAATTTTGTTTTCCGTGGTGGCAGCACAGCTATTTTCTTTAGCTGGTCCTTTTATGGAAAACCTGCAGAAAAAGGGATAAATATATTGTTAATCATTGTTGCTGAAGATATCCATTTGTGTTTTCAGCTAATACCCTCCCTTAATTAAAAAGGCCATTCAGGGGCGCCTGGGTGGCTCAGTGGGTTAAAGCCGCTGCCTTCGGCTCAGGTCATGATCCCAGGGTCCTGGGATCGAGGCCCACATCGGGCTCTCTGCTCAGCAGGGAGCCTGCTTCCTCCTCTCTCCTCTCTCTCTGCCTGCCTCTCTGCCTACTTGTAATCTCTCTCTGTGTCAAATGAATAAATAAAAAAAAAAAAAAAAAGGCCATTCAGATTTCAGGGCATTTTCAAATCCCGTGATTCATGAAAAGTTACAATATCTCTGTAACTTAGTCTTACTCTGTGATTGGCACCGAGTTCCCAGAGAATCTGTTAGAATGACAGAGCTAAGAGTAAATCTGTGTCCATATCCCTGTTCTAGTCTTTTTTCCATTATTCTATATGGTGTAGTCTTTAAACAATAAATGCACAATGATTACTGTTTTCAAATCTTTTTGCTTTGAAAACAAAACCAAAATATCCATCATTACTCCAGTGAACATTAAATTGATTTTCAGCCTTTCAAATTCATTAGTATCGAGAATTATTTCAGAGTAGATTTTGGTGGACTTAGAGGTACTTTATGAAGATAAGTTCCAGAATAGACAGTAAGTCAGACAGTGTTTTGGAAAGACTCACGTCTTTGAATCTAATGGAGAACCATCCACCCAGGTCCATGTCCTCTTCAGGGATGTAAAGTTAAGCCCAATCCACACGTAATTTGTTTGTTTTAGGTTTTTCTGTATAAAAGCCTAAAAAGTGGGTAAAGAATAACCCAGTGAACAGAATATTTTAATAATGTAGATATACTAAGATTTAAAATTTTATTGGACAACTAGCATCCTACGTGAGCATTCTTATACTAATCAATACATAACTTATTTACATATAACATATATTTATTACGTACATATGCATACATATATATCACTTGTAAATTGAATATAAATATTCAGCCCAGGACAAGCATGAGTCAAGTGAGACACTGACATTGAGCACAAAATTTTGGACGGTGCAATAACTCAGTAAGCAAGATAAGTGATACTTTAATGAAAGGATGGGCAGAGATTTGAGAAAAGCCATTTTGTAAAAAGAATTTTATTGATTGCTTGATTTGAGAGGGACTAAGAGAGAGAGAGAGGGAAAGAGAGCGAGTGAGGAGAGAGGCAGAGGGGAAAAGAAAGAGGGAATCCCATGCACCTTCTGTGCTGAGTGCGGAGCTGATGGGGGGCTTGATGTCAGGACCCTGAGATCATGACCTGAACTGAAATCAAGAGTTGGATACTTAACTGATTGAACCACTCAGGTGCCCCTTGAGGAAAACTTTTTTTTTTCTTTCAGTCATTTAGCATAATGTTTTCTTTTTTTAATTCAAGTAATTAATGTATAGTGTATTATTAGTTTCAGAGGTAGAGTTTAGTGATTCATCATTTGCATATAACACCCTGTACCTATTACAACAAGTGTCCTCCTTAATGGCCATCACCCAGTTACACCATCTTCCCACTCACTTCCCCTCCTGCAACCCTCAGTTTTTTCCTATAGTCAAGAGTCTCTTATAGTATGTCTCCCTCTCTGATTTCATATTTTTTTTTATTTTTCCCACTTTCCCCCTATGATCCTCCATTTTGTTTCTTAAATTCCACAATGAGTGAAATCACCTGATAGTTGTCTTGAGGAAAACCATTTTTATCTGTACAGAGACTAATGCCATAACCCTGACACTAAGCCACTTACCATTTCAAGTTGGTCCTGAATGATGGGTAGATGAGATTTCCTTCCCAAACAATACTCATAACTGTCACTCCAACTTTTCATCTCATTAGAGAACCAATAACACTTTCTTTGATATTTGAGCCATTCTGATGGGCACAACCCTACAGGGAAATGGAGGAAATAAAGAAAATTAAGTTACATGTGTATCTCTGAAAATTGAATACTTCTATGTTGTATAAAGAAGAGTGGAGCTGTGTGATAAAATCACTCACAAAAAGGTGTTCAGATTTACAAGATGTCCAAATTGCAAATGATAATCCATGGAAATTAAGAAATTCATTTAGTAAGATGAAGCAAAACTTAGAC
>LNAC01000713.1:154444-185064 GCA_002007465.1 Ailurus styani
CTGTGTTTTCTGCTTTAGTGAAGTTGTAGAGAATTCTCCCATACAGAATTTAACTTACAAGACTTTTTTTTTTTTTTAGGGTTGGTTTTTAATTTTTTAATTTTTTTACTTTATTTTTCAGTGATCCAAAATTCATTGCTTATGCACCACACCCAGTGCTCCATGCAATAGAAGTCCTCCTTGACACCCACCACCAGGCTCACCCATGCCCCCTCCGCCATCCCCTCCATAACCTTCATTTTGTTTCTCAGAGTCCACAGTCTCTCATGGTTTGTCTCGCCCTCCGATTTTCCCTAATTCACTTTTCCTTTCCTTCTCCTAGAGTCCTCAAGTCTTTTAACATCAGAAAATAAAAATAAAAATAATTTAAAAACAAAAAGCCCTACAATCAGTCACTCCTAAGTGTCCATACAAAAATCTTAAATATACTATTAGTAGCCAAAACTTAACTTGACCATAGTGGGTTTATTCTAGGAATACAAGGGTTGTCCAACAGTAGGAAATTCATTTCATCTTATTATTAGAGCTAGAGAAAAATGTATCATTATCCCAATAGATGTAAAAAGTGCAATTGATAAAATCCAACAACTTTATGCTAGAAAATGAAGCGAGAATCGATGGATACTTGTTCAATATGCACAACAGTTTTTTTTTTTGTCTAATTAAGTTAATTGAGAAATGCTGGAAGTTTTTCACAAAATTTTGGAAAAAAAATTAACTCTAGCATAAAGGTTAAAAGAAAATTGAAAGTAACTACAGATACAATACTTTGCTAATGAATACACAATATAAAAAGAGGTAAATAGTGACATCAGAAACATAAAAGATAAGTATTAAAAACGTAGAGTTTTTGTATACAATTGAAATTAGTTGTTATCTATAAGATGCTTTTTAAAGCCTCATGGTAACCACAAAGCAAAACCTACAGCAGATGCACACATTAAAAGAAAAGGGAATGAAAGCATACCACTAGGAAAAATCAATTCACACAGGAAGGTAGCAAGAGGAGAAAAGAATAAAAGAATAAGGGAATTACAAAACAGCCAAATAACAGGTAGTAAGATGGCATTAGTAAGTCATTTCATATGAAGAATTATTCTAATTCTAAATGGATTCTCTAGTCAAAAGACATGGAGTGGCTGGATAGATTAAAAAAACAAAATAGGACACAACTACATGCTGCCTACAAGACACTTACTTCATCTTTAAGGATACACATAGGGTCAAAGAAACGGGATAGAAAGAGATAGTCCATGCAAATGGAAACTAAAAAAGAGCAGAGGTACCTATACTTATATAAGACAATATGGAGGTTAAGTCAAAAACTGTAACAAGAGACAAAGAAGATTGTTATGTAATGATAAAGGGGTCAATTTATCAAGAGGATATAATAATCATAAATATATATGCACCCAACGTCAGAGTAGATAAATACATTAAACAAATATTAACAGATGTGAAAGGGGGAAATAGACCACAATGACATCAATATCTGACATTCAAAAATGGACAGATCATCCCAACCAAGAATCTCTACAAAAATCTCAGACTTAAACTATTATTTTAGACCAAATGGACCTGGCAGAAATACACAGAACATTCCATCCAACAACAACGGAATATGCATTCTTCTCAAATGCACACAGAACATGCTCCAGGATAGATCATATGATAGGTTACAAAAGAAGTCATGGCAAATTTAAGGAGACTGAAATCATATCAAGGATTTTTTTTCCAATGACAATGGTATGAAACTACAAATCAAGACAGCAGGATAACGGGCGAATTTACAGAAATGTCAAATAAAGCAACAAACTCCTGAACAACTACCAAGTCAAAGAAGAAACTGAAATGGAAATTTAAAAAAATCTCTTGAAACAAACATGAAAATACAACATAAAACTTACAGGATGCAACAAATGTACTTCTAAGAGAGAACTTTATAACCATAAATAACTACATTTATATTAGAAGAAAAATCTCAAATAAACCATCTAACTTTAAATCTCAGTGAATGAGGAAAAAGAACAAACCAGAGAGAGAAAACATTTGAAAATTATATAACTATCTGATAAAGGGTCAACATCCAAAATATAGAAGGAACTCATACAACTTTTACAACTCAAACAAACAATCTTATTAAAAAATGGGCAGAGGATCTAAGTACACAGTTTTCCAAAGAAGGCCTACAAATGACCAAGTACATGAAGAGTTGTTCACCGTCACTAATCATCAGGGAGCTACAAACAAAACCATGATGAGATATCACTTCGTGTCTGCCAGAATGGCTACTACCAAAAAGAGATAACAGGTGTTGGTGAGAGTGCAGAGAAATTTGAACCCTTGAACACCGCTGATGAAAATGTAAGATGGTACAGTCTCTATGGAAACCAGGATGGCAGTCCCTCAAAAAATTAAAAATGGAGCTACCATATGATCCAGGATTCACATTTCCGGGTATATCCAAAAGAATTAAAATCAGTATTTCAACAAGATGTTTGCACTCCATGTTCATTGTGGCATAGAATGGTACAATCCTGTGGAGGGATATTTTGGGGAAAACTAGCAAATTACATAAGCATTTACATTGATACCCAGCAATTTTTCTTCTAAGAATACAACCCAGTTACACATTGACAATATATGAAAAGACATATGTGCAAGGCATTGCAATGCTATTTATAACAAGGATATAATAGAAAAAGAATGTAAACATCTTAAGTGTCCAGTAATGGAACTAGTTGAATAAAGTATGGTACATTCACTTAATAGAGAAATATTATGCTGTATATAGAATTGAAATATATGGGAGGGAGAGAGCAGGGTGAAAGCAACAAGACAGAAGCTGGATCCTTGGGAGCTGGAGAACTCGAAGTACTTTGCTATACAGGTTTGACTTTGAAAATATATAAATGTTTTAAATAATTATAAAATGATTCTAATTATGTAATAGGCATTATCTGTATTGTTGTGATTGCATAATATGTATATTTATACATAATTATAAAATAATTACATCAAAATAAAAAAAGTGACCCCCCAAAATAAAATGGAATATGAAGTAAAGGGCCCTAACCCATAGAGAGGCAGTATTTCAAGCAATTTGATTTTTTATTTTTAATTTTTCAAAAGCTTTTATTTATCTACTTGAGAGAGAGAGCGTGGGTGTATGCACAAGCAAGTGGGGAGGCAAAGGGCGCCCCTTAAGCAATTTTAAAAACAATTTGGCTGTGCTTGCCTAATGGAATATATACTGAGAACGAAAAACCCCTGCAAAAACATTTCAATCTGCTTTAAGTAACTATAATATTCATAATTCTATTTCTATAGTGATTCTTAAGCTTTAGATAGTAGCAAAAAATGTGATTTCTTATTTCCATTAGCGCCACTACATGAGAAAATATATACAAATACATAATCACAAAGTAAAATCCCCATGTATAATGACAGGGCTTAAATTGTCAATTAGATTCAAATGTATGTCATACCGCACACTTTACTAAATATTAGCAAACTTTACTGTTAGCGAAGGATACATTGGTAAAGGATGAATATCAGTATATGCTCCTTAAATAGCTAGGAATTGCACATTTATCATTTGCAGCCTCCTGAGCTCCTTTCCTGAACCAAAACACATTTTGGTTTCAGAGTGGCATCTACAAACTGCGTGTGAAAAAAGTTTACACAGAAGAGCCATTACATTTTGTGGTCTTTCAGGTTAGTCTCTCTACTTTCCAAAACAAAATTTTCCACCTGCTGAAAGACATATTTTAAAGTTTTTGATACACTGAATTAAAAACTAGTACTAAAGATGCCATTTTAATGAATGATAAGGAGGTTGATGACTGGCACTAAATATTCATTTTAATTTTATTAATTTTAACTGATTGTGTATTTTTCCTGAGAATCTTTAAGAAATTATGTAACGCAAGGCATTACTTTTTTTTTTTAAGATTTTTTTTTTTACTGATTTGACAGAGAGACACAGTCAAAGAGGGAACACAAGCAAGGGGCAGAGGGAGAGGGAGAAGCAGGCTTCCCGCCAAGCAGGGAGACGGATGCGGAGCTCGATCTCAGGACCCTGAGATCATGACCTGAGTGAAGGCAGACGATTAACGACTGAGCCACCTAGGCACCCCTTCAAGGTGTTATTTTAAAATAAAATAATTTAGGGTACCTGGATGGCTCAGTCAGTTAAGCGTGTGCTTTCAGCTTAGGTCATGATTCCAGGGTCCTGGGATAGAGCCCCTCTTCGGGCTCCCTGCTTGGCAGAGAGCCTGCTTCTCTCTCTCCCTCTGCCTTTGCCCCTGCTTGTGTTCTGTCTCTCCATCAAATAAATAAATAAACTCTTTAAAATTAATTAAATTAAATTAAGTAATAAAATAAGCAAATAATTGTTAGCCCTTGCCTTGATAAATGAGAGACAGACAGAGAGACAGAAAGACAAGACAAAGACAGAAAGAGAAAAACACCAAAAAATAAAATAGTCCAAGGACAGTAAAAAACAGAAAATTGGAAATTACTGTCCACATTAATATTCATATCAACCTATATTAAATCCATACTCATATTAACCCACACCAATGAAAAAAAAACTGAATTCCATACCTTCAAATTTAAGTTGGGATGTTTGGTTAGAATTCCTTTTTTTCAGTTGTAAATTCAATGTCATGTATCTTTCTTCATCTTGCATCTTCAATGTGGGTGAATATAGGTGTGTATAGGTGTATGTTTTATTTTTTTAAGTATGCTATGTAATAAGAAAAGTAATGTCTGCTGTTAATCAGAACTAGTCCTCAAATTGTCCACTCAGAGTACAAACAAGGGTGCAGTTTTTCATCTATTGGTGATAACCTCAGAGGAAATGTTTCCTTTTTTTTTCAGTTTATTTCTCATGACCTAGATAACACATGATTTCTCAACTGTCCACCACGTATTGAATTTAGTCTCATATGTGATTCTTTTTTTTTTTTAGATTTTATTTATTTATTTGACAGAGACAGTGAGAGAGGGAACCCAAGCAGGGGAAATGGGAGAGGGAGAAGCAGGCTCCCCGCTGAGCAGGGAGCACGATGCAGGGCTTGATCCCAGGATCCTGGGATCATGACCTGAGCCAAAGGCAGACACTTAACAGCTAACCCATCCAGGAACCCCATGTGTGGTCCTTTAAAAAATGTTTCCTGATTAACTCATAAAGTCAGGGAAATGGAAATTGTACTCTTTTTAGACTTACATGATACATAGGTGTCTTTTGGTTTAGCCAAAATATGTGAATTTTCAATTAAACTTCCTAATATAGTGATATTTGATTTAATATAACAGCTTGCAATTACCTAACAGTTAAATTTCCTGATCCTAAAACAACACTGATCACAAATCATGCTAATAATTTAATAGTATAACTTGAAGGAAAAAAAACACTGGCAATTTTTAGCATTCTAAAGACATCTTAAATACACAAAAAAAATTGGGAGGCAGAGAGAACTTTGGAAAGAAACCATATTTTTCAGCTATCTTTTCTGGTATTTGAAAAGAATGCCCAATATTCATGAAACAGGTCAGAAATTTCAGATTTTTTTTCTCAGATTTCGTGAAGTCTACTTTATATACCATAAAATGTCCTCTTTGTAAGTACATGATTAGCTGATCTTTAGCAAATTTAACAGATGTGTGCAACCACTACCCAAATCCAGTTTTGGAACTTTCTTATCACTCTAAAAAGTTCCCTCAAGGCCAATCTAAAAAGAGTAATATAATTCTGGGAATACTATTTATTTATTCATTTATTTTTAAATTATTATTTGCCCCAGGGGTACAGGTCTGTGAATCATCAGGCTTACACCTTTCACAGCATTCACCATAGCACAAACCCTCCCCAATGTCCATAACCCATTGGAAACACTAATTTTATAAGTTGAGATGAAGTTTAAAAGTTTGACACATAAATCCCAAATCTTTGGTCATTGTAGCAAATGGAGAACAGAAACCGAAAGCTTTCCAACCGGAAGACTTCCCTGGTGAGCCAGAAGGCTGAGGAAATACTGCTGAGTAGAGCAGGCACCGCTGCCTGGAGCACGGCCAGTCCTGCTCACACAGGGGAGCCCCGGGCCCATTAGCCTGACTCCCATCTCACTCTTCTGCTTTCCTGCCCCTAAATCAGTAAGTGGAAGGCCCAGGCCCTGTCTCCACAGGTCAATCTTCCAGGGCAAACAATGAGCTGTAGAAGGTGGACTGCAGAGCTAGAGGGGCAAAAATCAGCCTTTTGAGTTTAGTAGTAACTTAATGATAAGTACATTTGGTATTTTCACAGTTACAATAACACAATTTTGTCTAAAAATTCCTGTTATGTTCCTGCTGTATATTTTTCACCAAGAGTCTTCAACTTTTGACATATTTATCAATAATTGGGTGGACAAAGTGACCTCTCCTGTGGATGTCCATCAGCCTCTTCCCTGAGATATCCTGGAACTTACTCAATGGGCACCTGTAAAAAATGATCCAGGACAGTAAGGATGGAAGTTATAAATGCTCAAATAATAAGGCCTTCTGCCATCATGGCTGATTTTGCTAAATCCTCTGTCAAATGCCCAACCTATTCAAGGCAGAGACCAGAGCAGAGCACGATTTCCGAGGGAAACCAGCCAACTTCGATGGCAGATCTATTGTGTAAGCATCTTCCATCATGCCCTGGATAGTGCTGTATGTTCACTGGAATAACCACATATTTCAGGAGTAGATTTGACTTCTCTACCTGCGATGTTTCTGCTAGCATCACCAATCACAAAGCTATGGAATGTCTTCTTTGTTGTCGTGATTTCCCACACACCCTTGCATTTGACAGAACAGAAAGTTTGGGGGTCCGTTCAAGCCTGAAGAATTTACTTCTCCATAAGCAACCTGCTGGGCAGGATGCCGAAATGACTTTCTGAAGGCACACTAGTGACACCAGCTGGTGCCACAGACACCAGCTGTACAATTTCCAAACCCGTACATTCACAGAATGTACAGGTCTGTGAATCCAAACGTGGAGTTAGGATTCAACTTCAAAATGCTCCCCTCCCATTATTACACTGAATAATCCAAATGAAGAAAATTGCTTCCTTTACCCAAGATCTTGGTGGGGATTTTTTACATTTTTTTAGGTTTTTATGTAAATTCCAGTTAGTTAACATACAGGGTAATATTAGTTTCAGGTGTACAATACAGTGATTGACCACTTCCATACATCACCCCGTGCTCATCACAAGTGCCCTCCTTAATCCCCATCATCTGTGTCATCCAAGATCTTCTTTTTGTCAGGTTTAGAGCTTCTAATGTCCAAAAGAAGGCTATTCTAATAAGGAAAATGATCAAGTTCCTGATGAACTGGAAGCCAGTAATTATAATAAATACATAAATCATTTGTGGAAAAAAAATCATTTGTGGAAGTGAAGAACGTGGTCACTGAACTTCCTCTCATGCTTTTTAAGTTTTTTTTTTATTAACACATACTGTTTTATTTGCCCCCGGGGTACAGGTCTGTGAATCATCAGGCTTACACCTTTCACAGCATTCACCATAGCACAAACCCTCCCCAATGTCCATAATCCATCCACGCTATCCCTACGCCCCCAACCCCAGTAACCCTCAGTTTGTTTAATGAGATTAAGATCTGTTACAGTTTGTCTCCTTCCCGAAATCTTGTTTCATTTTTTCCCTCCCCTCGTGCTTTTTGAGCCTCTATAAATTAAGGTATTCTCCCCAACCCATTACTGTTTCAGTTTAGGTTTTAATGCAAACTTGAAAGATTCATCTTGTCAGATTCCTCATTTTCTCTGAATTTCAGAGAGTTTGGAGCATATGACTCTGTCACTCAGTGCATTAGCTATCCAAGTTGTGTGCCATCTACACATTCATTATGTTAATTGAAGCATCCTTAAAATGTGGGACAAGATGGGACCAAAGAAAATACATCCGGCATATAGCTAATGATCTTTCTCCCAACTAGTAACACCTAATTTGAGTAAAACTTCTTTCATGCAGGTTGGTATTATGGTAGATTTTGTCAAATACCTCAATGAACACCACATATACTTTATAATGAGACTTTTTCAGACACATTACTGCAAAACTACCAAGAATATGAGGTCATTCTGGCATGACTTGTCTACTTATTCCCACTATACACATGACTGTTTACTAAGACTTAGCAAACTGTATTTTTTTTTTTAAAGATTTTATTTATTCATTTGACACAGAGAGAGAGAGATTACAAGTAGGCAGAGAGGCAGGCAGAGAGACAGGGAGAGGAGGAAGCAGGCTCCCTGCTGAGCAGAGAGCCCGATGTGGGCCTCGATCCCAGGACCCTGGGATCATGACCTGAGCCGAAGGCAGCGGCTTTAACCCACTGAGCCACCCAGGCGCCCAGCAAACTGTATTTTTAATGATTCGCTCTGCCCATTGTTGCCCAAGACTCTCAGCTCCAAAAATATCTGATACATTTTGTCTTATTTCCTGTAGAGAACTTGGTTAATGTCTATATATTTGTGAATTTTCTGGTTTCCCTTCAGCTGCTGGTTTATAATTTCATGCCTTTGTGGTCAGAAAAGACACTTTGTGTGATTTCAGTCTTAAATGTTGTTAAGATTTATTTTGGGACCTAAGATGTAATCTGTGCTGGAGAATGTTCTCTGTGTGCTTCAGAAGACATGTCTGCTACTGAGTGGAGTACTCTCTATGTCTGTTAGTTCCTTTGGTCTAAAGTATGCTCAAGTCTGTTGTTTTCCTTATTGATATTCTTTTTTAATTTAATTTTATTTATTTATTTCACAGAGGGAGAGAGATCACAAGGAGGCAGAGAGGCAGGCAGAGAGAGAGAGGGGGAAGCAGGCTCCCCGCTGAGCAGGGAGCCTGATGCGGGCCTCGATCCCAGGACCCCGAGATCATGACCTGAGCCGAAAGCAGAGGCCTCAACCCACTGAGCCACCCAGGCGCCCCCTTATTGATATTCTATCTGGAAGTTCCATCTGTTGTTGAAAGTGCGGCAGTCAAGTCTCCTACTATTGTGGTGCTGTTCTATTTCTCCTTTTTGTTTGTCAATGTTTGTTTTATATATTTGGGTGCCCTGATGTTGAGTGCATATATATTTATAATTGTTATATGTTGTCAGTTGATCCTTTTATCACTGTATCATGTCCTTCTTTGTCTCTTGTGACAGTTTTTAACTTAAAGTCTATCTTATCTGATATAAATAGAGCCACCTCTGCTCTCTTTTATTTACCATTTGCATGAAATATCTTTTTCTGACTTTTCACATTCAGTTTGTGTATGTCCCTTATGGCTAAAGTGAGTTTATTCTAGAAAGCATACAGTTGGGTCTTGTGCTTTGTCTGTCTGTTTGTTTACCCATTCAAGCACTCAATATTCTTCTTATGAGGGAGTTTAATTATTAACATTTAAAGTAATTATTGATAGAGAAGGATTTATTATTGCCATTTTGTTCTTTTCTGTTAGTATTATTTTTTTCCCTGTATTTTTCTCTCTTGATGTCTACCTTTGTGTTTTGCTGATTTTTTGCACCGGTATGCTTTGACTTCTTTCTCTTTTGTGCGCATGTATAACTTCTATACATATTTTTTGTTGTGGCTTGAGATTTACATAAAATATGTTAGAGTTCTAACAATCTATTTTTTATACAAGATATCAAAATTTACTAGAAAACAATACAACTTAAAGCAGTATAGTATCTGTGTAAGGATGATAGACCAATAGAAGAGAAAAAGATCCTAGAAACAGGTGCACAGATATATAGACAATTATGACAAAAGTGGCTCTGCAGATCAGGAGAGGAAAGGCTGACTTTTCAATGAATGATGCTAGCATATCTGGTTATCCATCTGTGAAAAAAATGGGGGGAGGTAAGTGAGGTAATAGGGGGAATAAGAGTGCATTTATTTTAATGAGCACTGAAAAGTGTATAAAAATGCTGAATCATTATATTGTATACCTTAAACTAATATATACTATATGTTAATTATACTTGAATAAAAAATCTATATAAATGCATAATATCAAACTACTTTAAATTGAACTATTTTATTATTAAATATTCAAAAGACCATAATAAAATAACATTTGATCCATAAAATTTCTTAAATAATTTAATACTGTATTTCACAGCTAAAATATGCAGCTAAGAAGCTACTTCCTGATTTCCTGTAGCTTTTATTTATTTACTTTTGAAACCTCGATGGAGGTTTCACTTATGGAAGTGATTCATGCAAAGAACCACATTATGTCATGAAGCTTTCCCATTGACCTTTTCAGATACAGGAATTAAATTGGGGATTTTGTTATTATTGAACTCAAACACACTGGTTAACCATACTGTAAATGTCCATGTACCTATTAATGGCTATATCAATATATATTCTATATGTCTATTTGACTTATATTAACGATATAAGTGATATGCCTCACGATGTCAATTCAAGCATCATTTCCTCAAGGTCTACCTTGACAACACAACCTAAAGTCACTCTGTTATTGGATTACTGTCTTCCTAGCATTTATGTAAGCACATTTACACCAAAAGTGTCTTAAAATACAAGACCGTAAACTATCACATGATTATCTTTTTAAAAAATTACAGGACACTTTGCTGTAGATTTTATCATCTGTTTTTGCTGATATATCCTCAGTGAATATATGCCTTATACTTATTTATTCATGGTCCAATTATTTAAAAGAATATTAAGCACAGATGTTTTGTCAGGTAATGTGCTAGGTATTGCTAGGTACTGGGGAGTGAAGATAATTGATAAAAGCTAGAACTGTATCAAAGTATTCCTTATTTACAATACAGGCCAAGTTTAAGACCAGAGGAAAGGCCTATGACTGAAAGTTTTGGAAGGCTATAGAAGTACACCTGGTTGGACATAGGGGTGACAAAAAGACTGAATCAGTCTGAGGATTAGGATAGTTTCCCTGAGTATTGCCCATGGTAGTAGTAATTCAAATATGACGTGATTTTTAAATGTGTTCCACATGTGTTATGTCATAAGAACTTATGACCACACTTCTGTGTCATCTTGGATTGTTATCTCACTTTGAAAATGAAGAAGAGAAACATAAGAGAGATTATGTTATTTTCCCAAGATAACCCAAGGATGGTGAAAATCCGAGGTTAGAATTCAGAAGCCCTCAGATTTGGTCTTCCCCCCTACAGTAGCTTTCCCTACAGTAACAAGTAATGCGATTGATACTAAATTCTCTCAGACCCTCATCATAGTCCTCCAAGGCCACAGACGCACTGCTCTATAAATCAAATACCTGCCTAAATTAGACCTTGTTTCTTCTGTCTTTGTAAACAATGACTTCCAAAATGAAGAAAGACCCTCTAGTATTTATACGTGTCTGGAAACAGTAGATATTATATAACAAAACGCAATGGATAATTTAATCTTTGAAAAACTTCACATCATACAAAACTGAAAATCACATATGAAAATGTATTAAAACCATATGACTAAGTACTCATATAAAGTAGGAAAAAAGACATGTTTCAGAAAAGGAATTGCGAAGTTCTCTCTTCCCTGTTGTTGCTTGCGTATCCAAGCTTTTTCTCTTTTTCAACAAACTCTGCATAGATCGTTTTTCCTGAAACAGCTTCTACCACACACACATGTGTAACCGACACTCAGAACAATGTATTAGTTAAAATATAACCTGTGAGAAATTATACTCGTCACCAAGCATCCTTAAAGATAGCCTTAAGAGAGACCTGTACTAGCAACAGTCTCTGGAGGAGAGAATGATAACACATCCTTGAAGCCAAGCAGCTGGGAAGGCCTGGCCTGCTCAGGGCAGAACGCCGCCTGCTTCATTTTTCTATTATCTCCTCTTTCCCAGAGGACACCTACAGTTATGCAGACAATCCTTTTTTATTTGGGCTTGCTCAATGACGTACTACGTGACCAGACGTGGTCTACCTTTCTTCTTACTTATTACAAAACTCAGGGTAAACGTGTAACCTACTTCAACTTCTTTTTTGGTTGTTATCTACTTTCCAATAAATATAAGACTAAAAAGTTATTCAGGTGACAGTCTTCTCTACTGTCAACCCCTGCTCCCTTTCTCTTACAACTAACTTGCTTATGCCTCATTCTTCTCCCGTGCACCGTCGGAGAGCGGCACACATGCATTCATTCCTTCAGTGCTAATTTAATAGCTAGAATGTTCCAGATCTTGACAGTACAATAACTTAAGAATAATGACTAATAATTAAGAAAGGAAATACCAAACATCAGTGATAGCGTTTCTACTGAACTAATCTGTACTTTTTTTTTGCAGACCATAATTTATAAAACATGTGAAGTAACAAGAGTCTGTAACTTTTATGTTTGCATGTCCAGCATCCATCAGTCACTGTCCTATTAGCTTGAGTCTAACACGTGTCTGGCTAATGCCTGGAGGGGAAGCTAGGATTTGGTGATGGTGTTCAGTCCGGGGAAGGAAGCTGCTTGCAAGTGGAACAGCAGAGAGGCCTGCATTTATTCCCCACACAGATTTTCTCCTATCCCAAAGCAGCCCGTCTTGTTTAAAGCCTCACACAACCACTAGAGAGCACCAGCTGGTTAGCAAAGCTGAAGGTCTAGGAGTGAGAATCCTGTCTGGAACAAGGAAAAAGAAAAAAAAGTGGACGCAGTTGGTTAGGAGAATGCCTTTGGCTCAGGTCATGATCCCGGGGTCCCTGGATGGAGTCCCCAGATCAAGTTCCCACATCGGGCTCCCTGCCCAGTGGAAAGCGTGCTTCTCCCTATGACCCTCCCCCACCTCGTGCTTTCTTTCTCGCTCACTTTCTCTCTCTCAAATAAATAAATAAAATCTTAAAAATTAAAAAAAAACTTAAAAAAGAAACAAACTGAGGGTTACTGGGGGGTGGGAGGGCAGGGATAGGGTGGATGGGTTATGGACATTGGGGAGGGTATGTGCTATGGTGAGGGCTGTGAAAGGTGTAAGTCTGATGATTCACAGACCTGTACCCCTGGGGCCAAAAAAAAAAAAGGAACACAGAAAAAGAAAGCCCAAAGGCAGCCTGTTGTCGGCAGTCTCCAGATCTCAAACCTAAGCCATCTTTTGGAAGACAAACTCATCACTTAGTGTGTTCTCACACACTGACTCGTGTCTTCTTTTAATTAATCTAATTATTTTTAAAACATATAATTGCAATCAAGTTACATTTTCTTAATATTTAATAATTATCTACCCTGATCTGGCTGGTCATTGCACTCAGTACTGTCGCCTGCTATCTACTAAGATCTGCCTTCATTCAGCAAGGCTGTTATGTAATGTTATTCATTAAGAAAAATAAATTATTCTTTTTAAAATTTAGTTTTTAGGATTAACTTTTCCCACCAAAAAATTAAAATTATGGAAATAAAATATAGCAATTTAGATTTAGGATTTTCTGTATTATCAAATACTGCGTGAGATACCTGAATATGCATTTCAAGTTTGTGAAAATAGTAACATCTAAAAACAGTAAATGTCTATGCCATTGATTCATAATTCCCTTAAAGTCAACTGCCCTGAAACCAGTGATGAAATTATAGGGGTTTTTTTCCAACTTAATTATATAAGAAATATGTACACCACGAATAAACAGATTTATTGCTTTATAAACTTACTTCCTTTTAAGAATGCTAAGTAAAAATGACTCTCAAAAGTTTGAGTTGAAATATTCTCAGTGCCAACCTGCTTTGGACACCCTATATCAAATAGCCTTCTACAGACCGTAAGACTCTAACAGTCCTGTAAAATTAATGAATTTTCTTTCTTTAAGGATTAAAAAATGGACTTAATGAATTATGTGTTAGGTATTTTGCCAAAGTCACACTAAGACCTGTGTAAACCTTTGTTAAAAAGTCACATTTCACTGGGTGAAATGGGTGAACTGGGTGGCTCAGCCAGTTAAGCAAATGATTTTTGGTTTCAGCTCAGGTCATGATCTCAGCGTCATGATCCCAGAGTCCTGAGAGCGAGCTCCCCGTCTGGCTCTGTGCTCAGTGTAGAGTCTACTTGACAGATTCTCTTTCTCGCTTTCTCTCCCCTTTTGCCCTTCCCCCAATTCATGCTCTCTCTCTATCTCTCTCTCTAAAACAGAAATAAAATCTTGTTAAAAAAATCACATTTCAAAAATTGCAATGAGGGGCACCTGGGTGGCTCAGTCCATTAAGGATCTGCCTTCAAGCTCAAGTCATTATTCCAGGGTCCTGGGATCAAGCCCTGCATGGGTGTCACTGCTCCACGGGAAGCCTGCTTCTCCCTCTTTCTCTGCCTGCTTGTTCCCCTGCGTGTGCTCTCTCTCTTTATCAAGTAAGTACATAAAATCTTTTAAAAAATTGCAATGAATAAAAACATGATTTTTTAAAATTTTCTGAGAAGTCATTGTCCTAGATGATGTTGACTTCCTGTTTCATATTTTACCAGGAAAACAAAGTGGAACCTGTGCTTTAACACAGCTCAAGTTAAATAATGGAGTTAGCATTAGAGCTCATCCCATGACAACCAATTATTTTAACTCATGACGTAATAGTCAAAGGACTGATTACCTGTCTCACCCACCTCCATTCCCTGCCTTTTGAAACAGTAGCCTAATTGTAAACTAAAGCATTTAGGTCCACTAACCCAAAAAGTGGGGTGGGAAATTTTGCAAAAGAAAGAAGAAAGAAAGTTTACTAGCAGAGGTTTGAAGCCAGCCAATCCAGATAATATTTAAATGTTTTATATTGTTTGGAACTCAGATCAAATGAGTAGTGAAAAAAATAAACCTGTCTTATTCAGTATCCTGGAATTAGTCTACTTTTAGTAGGAAAAAATTAGGGCTATCTCAGTGAACAGAGACAAATTTTGGCAATGGATTAATTATACATATGGAAACACTTATTGGAGGAAATTAACAAAAGAAATCTCATCAGTAAGTATGAAACTTCAATGCAGGCTTATGAAAATAACAGTCTATATAAATCCTCTACTGCCAAATCAAATCACTGAGGAAACTACTTATTTTAGTTACAAAAATGACTAATTAAAAAAAAAACCAAGAAAGTCAATATGAAACAAAGAACTTTTACATAAATTTCACATGGGAAGATTAACAGTGGTGGAGTCAGGGGAAGTGCTAGATGTAGTGAAGATGGTGGTTTTGATAGTAATGCTATTGCTAATACTAGTTCTCCAGCAACCAAAGGAAGGAAGAAAATTGAGTATTGAATATATAATACAGTGATAGATGAACAATGACCTTGACAACATCAGAAAAATAATTTTAAGATTTATCCAGAAGAATACAGCAGAAGAGTCAAGATTCTTTCCCCCAAAGAAAGAATATTGTGGTGCCTTCAATGATCAGAATCAAATAAGGAAAATAATAGCAACCACTTATTAATGATAATAAAAACAACCACCATCTGAGTTTCAGCTGAATTTTAAAGTTTGGAACAGTCAGATTGGATGTGAAGACAACATTGTCAGTCAGGTGGATCTACCTAAAACCCACGTAAAAGCCAATGTAGTCATCCTCACTGTATCTCTGTGGTCTATATACCACTGCTGCTTGAATTTTGCAAACCCAAATCATGATGAATGTTTGGTTTTTAACTGACGCAAGAGGAATCGATTTAATACAAATTGTATGAAAAATTCTGATTGCTCGGACTAGGGACTCCCTCCCAAGCTACTACCAATTTCATCTACTCAGGAGAGGGGGGATGGGAAAGATCAGATTTTTCAGCAAGCTCAAGCTTGGTATATAATGAACCATTGGAAAGGAGGTTTTCGAGAGTTATAAAGTCAATGGCACCTTTCAACAAGGTACAACTGAAAAGAATGTATGGTGCCCCAGAATTATAAAGGCTTCTGTGTCTTATTTCTTGGAGTCGGTAACTGTGCACCACCTCTGCATGCCCAATTCTTCCCTGGGCACTACTGTAGGTACAAAAACAAAGCCTAGAATAAATCTCCTGAATTATTCAGAGAAGTCCTTTCTGAGCACTTTGTCTAGTATGACCACCTTCAGTCTACTCACTTTGTCACTCGCTATCATACACACACATTGATTTATTCATTAATTCAACAAATAATGATTGAACACCCATTATCTGCCTGTCAATGTTCTTGGCACTGGAGATATAGCAGTGAATACAACAAAACCGATACTGTCATGCTGCTTACATTCAAATACTGGGAGACAGCATTAAATACAACAAAACAAAACAACTATACAGCAATTCAGATGGTGGGTAAGTACCTTGAAGAAAAGCAGAGCAAGATCCAGAGCACTCAGGTGGCGCAGTTAGTTAAGCATCTAACTCTTGGTTTCAGCTTGGGTCATGATATCCGGGTCATGATCTTGAGCTTGCATCAGGATCTAAGCTCAGTGGAGGTTCTGCTTGGTTTCTTTCTCTTCCCCTCCCTCTGCCAGTCCCCTGCCTGCTCGATCTCTCTTTCTTCCTCAAATAAATAAATACATCTTTAAAAAAAAAATAGAAGAAGATGAAGAAGGAGAAGGATAGAACAAGATCTAGTTATAAAAATAAGGATTGCTTTGCAATTTTTGCAAGGTAGAAAGATCCCAATTATTAGGCAGGCAAGAGTTTGTGTTAGCTTGAAATACAGTGATAACAGGGGAGGTAGATTTTGTATGTATGAAAGAAGAACCCGGAGACTCATACATAAGTTCAATGTAGAGTTTAAGAAAAAGAAAAGAGATAGAGATGACTCTGTATTTTTAGGTTCAGTTACTGGGATGGAAATACCATTAATTGAGATATGAAAAACTGGAGAACAATTTTGTATGAAGATTAGTTTTGAACATTTTAAGTTCAAGGTGCCTATTTGTGACTGAAATAGAGAGGGTGAATAAACAGTTGATAGACAAGTATGGAATGTGGCAAGAAAAATCATAAGTTATAAGAATGGGATAGCATTAATGCCAAGGGGCTAAATGGGGGTCATCTAACAAGCTGATGTAGACAGAATATTGTAAGAAAACAAAAGAGGATAGAAAAAGTTCTGCAGAAGAGACAGAAGGGATGTTCTGTCAGTTGGAGAGTCTCATGAAAGCCAAATAGAGAAAATGAAGGAGAGGTGGGGGTGGGAAGGGAAGGGGAAGCCAGAGAGGGCAGGGCCAGGGAGGAAGGGAGAAAAGGAAATCTACGGGGTCATAAGCTGCTGTTGGGTTAAGTGGATGAAAACAGAGAGAATCGGTCATTGGTTTTGCAAAATGAGGGTCATTGGTGATCCTGACAGAAACAGTTTAAGGTGAAATACTAACAACAAAAACCTATTTAGAGTTGTATATACTTTTACGATGAGACATTTCAACACAGTTTTATGTTAGTCCCCAGCTAGATAGATCTATTCAAGTGCTCTTCAGGTATAAGGCAACAGAAAAGTGGATTTACTTATATAGGAATAGCCAAATGATATTTAGTCAAGTCACAGAGCTGTGACAGGAGACACCAATTTCACTGTAGTCATGATGCACAGGTGATCTTGGTGTCACTGAAAGAATTTTACAACCCCGGACCAGTTGGGGTGCTTACAGACACAACCATTTTAAGAAGAAAAAAAATTTTTTTTTGCTCCACAGTTGCATTGGATTCTATATTTATACTCTTTGCTAATGTTCTTATTTTATCTTCTTTAAAATTAATTCAGTTATTTGGTACTTCGACATAAATTTTATGTTAGAATTTTCTTATACTAATAAGAGTTACAAATGATAACCTTAATTAAGCAATTCTTTTACTTAAACCTGAAGTAAAATTATATACTTCCGGTACCCCTAAAAAATACCCCTGAAATTTGTAACTTCTTGTTTCTATGTAAGGAAGCTAAATTGACTTCCTATAAATTACGTAGCTTTGGTGGTGAAATAAAAGAAACATGTAAAGGAAACAAATGCGTAGGCGTTACTCCCTTACTTAGTTGCAAATGAATTCTGAGACTTTAATGAAAAGTGAAAGGTGACTTTTCCCAAAACTTGGCCAGTTGAAAAATTGTTTCAATATTGAAAGCAAGATTGTTAAGTATATTATCTACAACTAGTTTCTCATACAAGCCCTTAGCAAGGCTTATTATTAAATCTCTCCCTTTTACCATCTTGTGTAGGTGTATCATTTTGCAATTATATTTTTACAGGTAAAATGATTTTTATACAAGGCTTATATATAAAATTAGACTGTAGGAATCATGGCATTAATCCTTTCCACTTATGGTTCTTACTTTTATGTTCTTTATTGAGAAGCATGAGACACTAGCACTTTGCAGTTGAAAGTCTGGATAAATAAAGATATTTCCCATTTTATTCATTAATTTAATATTGGATATGCTCTGTTGTTCTTCTGAACACTAGGTGCTCTTTGACCTTACCATTCAGTCACATCAATTCAGGACACCTACCATTTAAGCCTATCAGTCATTTGGGCAATGGAAAAAATACATCTAAATAGATATACAGCCTCAGTTATGATAGTCATAACTATAAATTTTGTCTTTACATAATCTTCTTTCCTATTTCATTGGAAAAAATCATTTGCTCACATAATATGGTCTTAGGAGGTTGTCAGCCAGAGTATAACACTCCCCTGGTTAAAGTGATTATTTAAAAATGGACAAATGAAGTTGCTGTGAGATAAAATATGAATCTATACACTCTGATCCCAGTAAATAGAACCATTTTTGCTTTTCTTTTGTATCAGTCATTTTTATGGTTTCTACAGATATGATAGGTTTCCTGAAAAATATTAATATCCATGTGTTTATTCAAGAATCAAAATATTCACTATAATCATCCCTCAAGAATGTCAGATTCAAGGAGGAGTTGGAAAAGCAGCTATCGTTAAGATATAGGCAGTAGGCTGCCTGGGTGGCTCAGTTGGTTAAGCATCTGCCTTTGGCTCAGGTCATAATCTCAGGGTCCTGGGATTGAGTCCTACATCAGGCTCCTTGCTTAGTGGGGAGCATGCTTCTCCCTCTGCCTGCCACTCCCCCTGTTTGTGCTCTCTCTCTCTCTCTTTCTCTCTAGCTTGAAAAAAAAAAAGAGAGAGAGACTGCAGAGAAATTCTACATTTGCTTATTCCTTTGTAGTACTGCTCCTAGGGAGTAAATATCGTGTGTATTGTTCAAAAAATAAATAGATCAAGGATAGAACTCAACTTTTTGCTAGGATATATTACCAATATTTCATCAGATTGTGTTGTAGGTCAGGTTCCTCAAGAAACAGACTCTCAGAGGTTTGCATACAGAATGCTAATTAAGGAGGTATTTCAAAATCAAAACCTGAGAGATATTTCTATGTGGGCAAAGGAAAACTTTGAACAGTGATTCTAACCCAGCAAAAGCTGTAGTGGACACCACAGGGAATTTTGGAGCTGAGTGGTCCCTTTAAATTTGCCCCAATATAAGGGAGGAAGTCCAGGCTTCTTATAGTCTAACATGAACCAGTTATTTGATTCAGTCAGTCCCAATAGAGAGTGTGACCTTGAGAAGGTGGTACTCCTTGGCAAAAAGCTATAGAGATTCAGCTAAAGCCTTCAGATGCCAACTCCCAGGCAGCTGAGGGATTGGATACTTCAGTCCAGAGTGGGGCTACATCACTGCATCCACTGCAGATGGAAAGTCACTTTCTAAACCAAAAGATAGGGGCTCCTGGGTGCTTCAGTCGGTTAAGTGACCAACTCTTGATTTCTTTCTTTTTTTTTTTCCCAACTCTTGATTTCTGCTCAGGTCATGATCTCAGGGTCCTGGGATCAACCCACATCAGGCTCTGCACTCAGCATGAAGTCTGCTTGTCCTTCCTCTGCTCCTCCCCCACTCTCTGTCTCTGAATTAATTATTAATGAATAATAAATAAAATCTTTAAAAAAGAATACATACATAAATAAATAAACCAAAGACAGAGAAGACAAGCCCTTTTCTTGATTAGACTCCCCTATGTCAAGCGAGAACCGTATATCCAAATGTCTCTTGAAATACCTAGTTGAATCTTTATTCTTCATCCTATTTGAGGAATACTGCCCAATGTTTTCTGAATCAAACCATGAGGACCACCTCTGACTCTCTCTCTCTCATTACCTCCTTTCCTTAGATTCTCTCATCCAGTCAGATGATTTTTACTAATCATGTCCTTAATTCCTTGACTTTTTCTTTCATCCCTGTTTCCACCACACTAGTTGTGAATACAATCATTTCGCTCTCCTAATGGTTACAATGGCTACCTTGTACTATTCAGCCTGAGTGATACTTCTAAAAATGAGTATCTAATCTCAGTCAGTCCCCAATTTATAATACTTTAGAGACTTCCGACTGTGGTTAGAATAATTCTAGATTATTTAACTGCATTTATTTTGTCCTTTGTTGCTTGCTTCTCTCTCGAGTCCCACTTTACTCCAGCTTCCTGAATTTGTCAGTTTCTCTACTGGACCATCCTTCCTCTTATCTCTTGAGACTTGTACTATTTGCTCCTATCTGAAAAGTTTTTCTCCTGTCCTATTCACCTGGAAAACTGCTCACTTTTCACTTCTCATATTAAATGTTACTTTTTACATAAAGCTACACTGATCCTAAGCATATTCCCTAATATATGCCTCTTTAGCTCTCTTTATTTTTTCTATCAAAATACTAAGTATATTTCATCATAATTACATGTTTAGTTGTCTGGCCAGACGTCAGTAGAGATAGAGTTAAGACCTACAGAAAACTATCCCTTCACAAAATCAACAAGAACGTCAACAAAAATTGTCAATACCAATTTTCCCAAGAAGCTGGAAATTAACCAAAGAGCTGCAAAAATCTAAAAGAAATTATTCAAGAAAATAGATTAATCTCATAAAGAACAATGCTATTTGTGGTGTTTTGATTTGCTCTTTTCCCATCCCCTTTTCAGTTTCACAATTACCTTGAAAACCAACAGTCTCACAACTACAGTAGCTGTGGAAAAGAGCAGCTTAACAGAAACCAGAGGAGGCAGAAAGAATTTGGAAGTTTTCAAAAGAGAACTGTCAGAGTAGTCATTCATTGAACTATCTGGCATCTTTCTGGAAATTCCTGTCTGTAGATCATGTCTTTATTTGACCTGAAATCATCAAACAGAGTTTGCTCAGTGCAAACAGATATTCTCCAAGGGCATTTGTCAAAAACCATTGATCCAGTTGCTGAACCTTGTTGCTGCCTGAGGTGGCAGTAACAGTTGGGGCAAAGAAGGATTGACAAAAAAATTATGAGGGAAATTTGGGATATGAAGTGGCTTTGAAAAGATCTAACATGTTGCTAGAAATACAGAATTCTACACACATGTGTAGGGCTGTGTAGATACCCAAGAAAGACCTGAGAAAGCCCTAAATTCTCATCTGATTAAACTTAAGGCTCTGCAAAAGCAGGGAAAGACAAACATTTTAAATCAACTGTTTTTAAATATTTTTAAAGGACTAAAGAGAGCAAACTTAAAGAAGTAAAAGAATATATGAGAATGATGATGAACTTGTTTCTCATTAGAAAATATGTAGGCGATAAGACAAGGGACAACATATTTAATATCCAAAGTGCTAAAAGAAATCTCAGCCAAAAATTCTATATCCATAAAAACTATCTTTCAAAAATAAGGGAGAAAGACATTCCCAGATAAATAGAAACTAAGAGAATTAGTTGCAATCAGACCTGCCCTACAAGAATGAAGAGAGTCCTTCAGGTTGAAATAAAAACCACTAGATCACAACTTGGATTCCCATGAAAAAATTATGACCATTGGTAAAGGTAACTATATGGGCAAATATAAAAGGCAGCATAAATATATTTTTATTATAATTCTATTTTCTTCTATCTTATTTAATAAAAGACAATTTCATAGAACATAATATCAGTTTGTAAAGATGTATAATTTGTAAATTTGCCCAGATGTTTAATGCATAAAGATATAACTTGTATGATAACAATTGCACGAAGGGAGAGGGGACTGAGCTATATAAAAGCAAAATTCTTGGATACTGTTGAAAGTAAGTTTGTATTCACTGGAACTGGATTGTTATAAATTAGGATGTTAATCATAATCCCGAGGGCAACCACAAAGAAAATAACTGAAAATAATATATAGTAATGTGAGACAAAATAAATTGCACATTAGAAAATATCTATTTAACACAAAAGAAGATAGAAATGGAATAACAGAGGCACAATAAGACACGAGACCTATAGAAAACAAATAGCAAAATGGCAGACTTAAACCCTAATAAACCAATTATTACATTAAATGTAACTAGATTAATAATTCTATGCTGTATATTTGAAAGTTTCTAAGAGAGTGAATCTTAAAAGTCCTCATCATGAGAAAACACATTTTTAACTGTGTGGTGATAGAAGTTGAGTAGATTTATAGGGTGATCATTTTGCTGTATATACAAGTATGGAATGATGTTATACACCTGAAATTAACACGATACTGTATGTCAACTATATCTCAGTAAAAATATCAATCTGGTGATAATAATTGGAAACTTCAGTACCTCAATTTTTGTAATAAATAAAACTAAACAGAAAAGCAACCAGATAATGGAAGATTTAAACAACACTATAAGCCAACAAGACTTGATAAACATCCATAGAACACCTAACAACAAGAATTCTTTCAAGTGGATGTATTTTCCATATTGACCATTTGTTAGGTCAAAACACATCTAAACAAGTCTTAATCAATTTAAAATGACTAGAACCATGTAAGTATGTTCTCTTACCACAATGGGATGAAATTAACAGTTAATAACAAGAAAATTTGGAAAATTCATAATTACATATAAACTAAACAACACACTTCTAAATAACAATGGGTGGAAGAAGAAATCACATGAAGAATTAGAAAATACTATAATATGTACAAAAATAAACATAAAATGTACCAAAAAACAAAAAACAAAAACCTTATAGGATGCAGTGAAAGCAGTTCTTAGAGGAAAATGTATTGCCATAAACACCTACATTTTAAAAAGGAGATCCAATTCACTAACCTAGCCTTCTACCTTAACTAGAAATAAGAGAGCAACCTAAACAAAAAGCAACAAGATACAAAGGAAAAATAAAATTTGAGAGAAAATACAGAATATAAAAACAATATAGAAAATCAGTGATACTACAAGATTTGTTTTTTTAAATCAACAAAATGTTAAAACTTTAGCTAGAATGACCAAGAGGAAAGAAAGAACACTAAATTCCTCATTGTCTGTCCTACTTGCTAGACTTCACACTCTTTAAAAGCACAGATATCATGTTGAATTGTCAGTTCTGTGTCTCCAGTACCTGTTTTGGTGTTTGGCATGAAGTTGCAGTCTGTTAAATATTTGTTAAATAAGTAAGTGAATAAATGAATGAGTGCAACTCAGTGGAATAGAGTGACTTCCCTACATTTAAACATTATTAGCAGTCAATCTTCAAATTGCATTCATTTATGATTTCCAGCCCAGGATTTTACCACTTGCCTCTCAAGATATGTTAAGCCTCTTCATCTCAAGCTTTTACTACTGAAGTGAGCCAGATCTATTTGGTTTCCTTCTTATCTGATCTTGCTACTCCCCACCCACTTCTTTAAATTCTATATCAGAAAACCTCTGTGGTGTTGGACAATAGCACTTTAAACTTTTTTTTCAAGTTACCCCATGTGGTTTTAAATTTCCTGTTAGGAGACTAAGATAAACGAAAGCTAGGGACATAAAGTTCCAGAGCTTGAATACAAAGATCAGTAACAAAGATTTCTTTTTTAGCAAATAAATCTTTTCAATAATTGTTGTGGGTTGTTATGATTTCCTACCCAGTAGACAATTTCTCCCTTCTTCTTTTCTAATGCAAATTAAGAGTCTATTCAGGCATTCACTCTCTTCCATGTGGCTATGGTGTTCCCAGGGACAGTAAATACAATCATTTAACTCAGAAGATGAGTCCCAATTTGTTCAATAATCATGGTGATATGCACTCTTTGCCAGCAGTTGGGCTATGAAAGACTAGAGAGGGATAAAAGCTAACATTTTTTGAAAAACAACTTTCAGCCATGCACTACTTTAAGTGTTTTACTTAAACTTTTGCAACTGTCTCATATGATAGTTGCATTTATTTCCATTTGAAGTTTAATATAATTGAGGGACAACTAGAATAACTTGAACTTAATTATTGTAGATTTGACAACCCCTAATAGAGAGGAATTGGGCTGATTACTCAAAATAAACTTTCTCAGAAATATGTTGCATCTAGTCTAGAACTTTGAAATTACTAAAGGGCCATGATCGTATAGTGGTTAGTACTCTGCGTTGTGAAATTACTAAAGGTTCTGGTACCTGTGTAAAAAGCCCCAGAAGAAATATGCTGATAACTAGAATGTGAGTTACCTCCAGGCAGGAAGAAGACTAGGAACCAGGAAGAATTGGAAAAGAAGGTTATTTCAAAGGCGATGGTAATGACAATAACCTGAATGCTGTGAGAATTTGAGCAGACTAGGGAAAACAGAAAAGCTTATAAATTCTAGTGAACTGTCACTGACAGACCACTTTTGCTTCATCCAAGCAGCATAAGCAAAAGATCAGGTATTACAGAATATATATATTCCTCTTCTTCACTGGTTGCCCTTGTGTCTGTATGTGATTCTTGGAACAGATACAGCCATTGTGTGGCCATTCCTGAAAATAATTTCAACTAATAAACAAAAATAACAAGATAGGGCGCCTGGGTGGCTCAGTGGGTTAAAGCCTCTGCCTTCGGCTCAGGTCATGATCTCAGGGTCCTGGGATCGAGGCCCGCATCGGGCTCTCTGCTCAGCAGGGAGCCTGCTTCCTCCTCTCTCTCTCTGCCTGCCTCTCTGCCTGCCTCTCAGCCTACTTGTGATCTGATCTCTCTGTGTCAAATAAATAAATAAAACCTTTTAAATAAAAAAAAATAACAAGATAGAAATATAGACAGCTCTTGATCCTTGAACTATTGACATTACTATCTCTGAACCTAACCAGATAATGTTTAAGCCATCTTGAGTCAAATTACCTGTTAGGTACATCCAAATGGTTGATACAGATACTTTACCTCTGACTTTCTTTTTTCAGAAGACAGTGATTCCTAATTATTTTAGTCAACTGACACATGGTTTTGGTTTTTGTTTCTTGCAGTTAAAGTCACCCTTGTTTTTCTTGGAATGCAAATTCAAAGTTATTAAGGATGAAGAGTGAATAGACATAAAACCATCCTAAAGAGGAATCTCAGTGTCTAAGAAGTAACAGGTTGAATATTTAAAATCTCAACATTAAAAGTATAATAAAAGCATACAGTTATATAATGTCAACAAAGTCAACAACTTAAATGAAGTGGCCAAACACTTGTCTGTTCTCTCTGAAGATTGTTTTGACTATTCAAGGTCTTTTGTGATTCCACAAATTTTAGGATAGTTTTTTCTATTTCTGTGAAAAACATCTGAAACTTTGGTAGGAATTGCATTGAATCTATAGATTGCTTTAGGCAGTAAAGATATTCCAATGATATTAATTCTTCCAATCCACAAGTACAAAATATCTTTCTATTTATTTAAGACTTCTTCAATTTCTTTCATTAATGTCTTGTAGTTTTCAATATACAAGTTTTTTCTTATAGTTTTCAATATACAGGTTTTTCACCTCCTTGTTTAAATTTATTCTTAGGTATTTTATTCTTTTTGATACAATTGTACAAAGGATTGTTTTCTTAATATTTTTCCAATAATTCATTATTAGTGTAAAGAAATGCAATAGATTTTTGTGTATTGATTTTTGTGTGAGAAAAGACAATAAATACAATCACTATAAGAGGAAATAATCTTGGAGTTGTTCGATATTAGAATTATCTGACAAAAACTATAAGATAACCACCATCCAAAGCCTTCAACAAGTGATTATGCACACATTTGAAACAAATGAATAAATGGAATGCCTCAGCAAATAAGTACAAATATTTGTACCAAATAAGTACAAATGGAAATTTTTGAACCTCATATTAAAGTAACCAAAAAAATTTTTTTGTTTAAATGGATAAATAGGATCAACAGCAGAATGCAAGGGACAGAGGCAAAAACACAATGAACTTAAATATAGAAAAATAGAAATTACATTGAGCAACAGAGAGAAAATCGATTAGAAAAAAAAAACTAAACTAAACAGAACCTCAGAGATCTCTGGGGCCATAACAAAGGGTGTAGCATCCATATCACTGGAGTTCCAGAAAGAGAGGAGAAAGGGTAGAGCTAAAAAAGTATTCTTAAAATTAAAACTTGAAATGTCAAATTTAGCAGAAGATAGAAACTTTCATATTCAATAAGCTGAGCAAAACTTGAAAAAGGACAAATACAAAGAAATCCATTGCAAGACACATCATAGTCAAACTTCTGCAAAGTAAGACAAAAACCAAAATTTTGAAAGTAATGAGACAGAAACAAAAGCTTACCTATAAAAAGAAAGTGATATGACAGGATATGGGAGTACCATTACATTTTCCAACTGCTAAAATAAAGGACTGAAAATTCAGAATCCTATACCTAATGAAAATATCCTTCAGGACAGAATGGGAAATTTGGACATCCTCTGTTGAAGGTGAACTTTGAATTTGTCACCAACAGACCTATTCTAAATAGGTGGAGTAGTTAAAGAAAGAATAGTTAAAGGAATAAATAGAAAAGTAACATTTCAAGAAGGAATATTTGAACATAAAACAGGAAGAAAGAATAGAATAAGAGCAAAAATATGGGTAAATGTGATAGACTTGAGTTCTCATCTTGCATTTTCCAAGTCACTTTATGATTGATGTGGTACTACATGTATTTACAGGAAATATTTTTAAATTGTATTTAATTAGGGGGGACAAAGAGTAATAAAGAGATGTAAGTTTTGTACGTCTCACTCAAATTGGTATATCAATGCTAGTAGACTGTGGTAAGTTATGTATATAAAATGCAATACCTAGAACAATCACTAAAAAAGCTACAAAAGACATCCATTCAAAATAGTATAGAGAAATCAAAAGGCAATTCTAAAAAGAATGTTCAAATAGTTCACAAAAAGATAAGAAAAAAGAAAACATAGAAACACAAAACAGAGAACAGATACATATCACAAAATAAAGTGGCAAATTTAAGCCCTAACATAGCAATAATTATGCTGAATATAAATGGTCTAAATACAACATTTAAAAAACAGAGATTGACAAAGTGGATTAAATATTGTGACACAAGTATGCTGTAAAAAAATAAATTGATTTTAATTATAATGCACATAGATTGAAAGAAAAAGTATAGAAAGAGACCTATTATGGAAACCTTAATCAAAGGAGAACAGGAGGGCACCTGGGTGGCTCAGTTGGTTAAGCAGCCAGCTCTTGGTTTTGGCTCAGGTCATGATTTCATGGATTGTGAGATCAAGCCCCAAGTCAGGCTCCCCTCTCAGTGTGGAGTTTTCATGGAATTCTCTGCCTCTCCCTCCACCTCTCCCCCGTTTGTGCTCTCACTCTCTCTCAAATGAATAAATGAAACTTAAAAAAAAAGAAAAGTAGGAGTGGCTATTTAATATTTAATAACAACTAAAAGAGTCTTGTAAATTTTTTAAAAATTGTTCCCAGAAATGAAGAGTGAAGTTAATGATAAAATTTCACTCACCAAGCAGACAGAGCAATCTTAAACATAAACTGTGAAATATGTGAAGCTAAAACTTACAGAAACAAAAAGAGACGGAAGCATATCTGCAATCACAGTAGAAGGTGTTAACACTTCTCTTTCAACAATTGGTGGAATAAACATAAAGTAAATAATAATATAGGAAGACTCAACACCACCATCAACCAACAAAATCTAATAGACACTTATATAACACCCACCTAATGAGAGGAGAACGTTCCTCTCAAAAACCTGATAAATACATATCAAGGTAGACGGTATCCTGGAAAATTAAACAAACTTCGGTAAATTGAAATGTATGGAAACAACACAGAGAATTTGCTCTGACCTCAGTGGAATTAAACTAGATATTGAAAACAAAGACAATAAGAAAATCTCCAGATATTTGTGAATGAAACAACATATTTCCAAATCACCCATTGATCCGATAGGAAGTCTCAAGGAAAATTGGCAAAGATACTGGACTGAATAAATACAATCTATCAGTATCTGTGGGATAAGTAAGGGAAGGCAGTGGTGAAAGGGGAATTTATAGTGCTAACTGCTTTTTTTCTCTCACCAATGTTCTTCACGCAACCACCCTATCCCTCCCACCTCCCTCCCCTCCAGCAACCTTCATCAAAATACAAAGCTTTTGCACAGCAAAGGAAACAGTCAACAAAACCAAAAGACAACCAACAGAATGGGAGAAGATAATTGCAAATGACGTATCAGATAAAGGGCGAGTATCCAAAATCTATAAAGAACTTATCAAACTCAACACCCAAAGAACAAATAACACAATCAAGAAATGGGCAGAAGACAGGAACAGACATTTCTGCAAAGAATACATCCAAATGGCCAACAGATGCATGAAAAAGTGTTCCACATTATTCAGCATCAAGGAAATAAAAATAACTGCTTTTATTATAAAAGAAAGTCTGAAATCAATGATCTAAGATTCTACATCAAGAAATTGAAAAAGAAGAACGAAATAAACCCTTAGCAAGTAGAAGGAAGGACATAGTAAGTGTAATTAAAAATTAATGAAATTGAAATCAGAAAATACACATTCAATAAAAACAGGAGTTAAAAACTTTTGTTCCGTAAAAGACTCCATGAAGAACATGAAAAGGCAAGCTGCAGACTGGAAATAAATATTTGTAAACATATATCAAACAAAAGATCTAGGTTTAGGTAAAAGAAACAGATATTTCATTGCAGAGGACATGCAGATGGTCGCTAAGCACATGAAAATATGTTCAACATCCTTAGCCCTTAGGGAAATAGGAATTAAAATCACAGTGAGATGTCACCATACACTTATCAGTATGGCCAATGGGAATGTACAGTGCAGTGCTAATGGGAATACAAAATGCTACAGACACTGTAAGAGTTGGACAATTTCTTTTGTTTCATTTTGGTTTGGTTTGGTTTATTTCCCTGGAGCTGGACAATTACTTACCAAACCAACATGAAACCACCAAATTACCTATAATTACATCTCTGTACATTTATTCCAGAGAAATGAAAACTTAATTTCATACAAGGATGTATACAAATGTTAGTAGCAATGAATTTTATTCATAACAGCCCCCAAACTGGCAACAACCCAAATGCCTTTCGAAGAGTGAATGGTTAGTCTGTGGTACATCCCTATCATTGAACGCTATTTAGCAATAGAGAAGAAACTGTTGGGAAAACTGAATGGGAAGAAATCATAGAGGGAGACAAACCACGAGAGACTCTGAGCATCGGGAACCAAACTGAGGGTTACAGAAGGGAAGGGGTGGGAGGGAGTAACGGGGTGATGGGTATCAAGGAGGGTATGTGTTGTGATGAGTACTGGGTGTTATATGCTAATGAACTAATGAATCGTTGAACACCACATCAAAAACTAATGATGTACTGTGCTGGCTAATTGAACATAATAAAACTTTTTTTTAAAAAAGAAGGAATTATTAATGCTTGCAACTACTTGGATCAATTCACAGAGAATTATACTGAGTGGAAAAAAAAAAAAGCCAGTCCCCAAATGTTACATACTGTATGATTCTATTCATATAACACTGTTAAAATGACAAAATCATAGAAATGAAGAACAGGTTAATGTTTGCCAGGGCTTATGGACAGGGGCAAGGGCAGGTAGAGATGAGGGAGAGGCAGGAGGGAAATGCATTTGCCTCTAAAAGAACAACCAAAAATATCCATAGGGTAATGGATTTGTTCTGTAATCTTAACTGCATTGGTGTAAATATCCTGGTGTGATTTTATGTTGTAGTTTTCCAAAATGTTGCCATTGGGATGAGTTGGTTAAAGCTTGCAACTGCATTTGAATCTAAGATTATCTCAAAAGTTAAAAAAATTAATTAAAAATGTTTGTTTGACCCTTCAACTTTTATCTGTTTATTTTTTATATGTATATATTTATTCTTCCTGCATTACTATGTCGTACCTCATTTCTGATTTCACAGGAAAGCCTTCTCAGTTATTTATCTTAAGTATGATATATTTATAAGCACCCTTTTATAATCTATACATTTAAAAATTTCATAAAATCCTTAGTATGTTATAGGCATCAATCATGAATTTATGATTAAATTTATCAAATATTTTATTTTATGTTTTTTGAGTTAGTTTTTTTCCTTTTAATCTGTTAATGTGGTAAATTTGGTTAATTATTTTTTGAATGAAAACACAGCATTTTTTTTTAATTTTATTTTTATTATTTGCCCAAGGGGTACAGGTCTGTGAATCATCAGGCTTACATCTTTCACAGCATTCACCAAAGCACAAACCCTCCCCAATGTCCATAACCCATCCACCCTATCCCTACCCTCCCACCCCCCAGTAACCCTCAGTTTGTTTTATGAGATTAGAAGTCTCTTATGGTTTGTCTCCTTCCCCATCCCATCTTGTTTCATTATTTTTCCCTCCCTAC
>LNAC01000713.1:187144-214906 GCA_002007465.1 Ailurus styani
TGTAGGGCGCCTGGGTGGCTCAGTGGGTTAAAGCCGCTGCCTTCGGCTCAGGTCATGATCCCAGGGTCCTGGGATCGAGGCCCACATCAGGCTCTCTGCTCAGCAGGAAGCCTGCTTCCTCCTCTCTCCTCTCTCTCTGCCTGCCTCTCTGCCTACTTGTAATCTCTCTCTCTGTGTCAAATGAATAAATAAAATCTTTAAAAAAAAAAAAAAAGAAAGGGTGCTGTACTTTGAAAACACAGCATTTTTTTCCTGGAATAAAACCTATATTGTTGTGGTGTATTATTTTATATATTGCTGAGTTCAATTTTCTAAACTTATTTTTAAAAATTATTCATTTATCTTCACGAGTAAGATTGGCTGGTCAGGTTTTGATTACAGTGTTTTACCGACAGGATCTTTTTATCTTCTTTGAAAGAATTTGTAATTTCTTATTTCTTCATTATATGTTTGGTAAATTGGAACATAAAATTTTCTGGGCATGGAGTTATTGTTGGTTTGTTCTCATGTTTTATTTCTTTCCCAAGTGGATGTATCTAGTTAGGGATTCAATTTATTTAATAGTTACAAAAGTATGACATACTTTAAATATTTCTTCTTGTTTCAATTTTGGAAAAGGGGTTTGTCTGGGATGTGTCCATTTTACTCACATTGTCACATATTCTAGTCTAAAATTATTCATAATACATTACTACAATTTTTCATGTCTGCCTTGACCTCTCCTACATTTGGCAAATTCCCTTCAAGGGTCTCCGTTTTCCTTTCCTAACATCTTGCCTCAGTCAAGACCAATCCAATCCATTAGAAATATTTTAATGTGTTAGGGGTGCCTGGGTGGCTCAGTCAGTTAAGCTACTGACTTGGTTTTGGCTCAGGTCATGATCTCATGGGTCATGAGTTTGAGTTCCAAATAGGACTCCCGGGGGAATCTGGATTATTTTCCCTCCCTCTCAAATAAATACATAAATTTTTTAAAAAAGCAATATTTTAATGCATTTAAACTTCAGATTGATTGATTGGGCAAAAGAATGGTAACAATCCCTGAATGTCTTCTACCTGCGGGTTTTTCTCCCAGAATGTAAATAGGTGCAGAGATTTACAGGAAGTATGATAAGCAGTTCTGTTCAAATTCATTGTGCATCTATCAAGAGTCAAATACAAATGGATACATTTTATTTATTTTATTTTTTTTAAATGTGGTTTCTTATGTTCTAAAGATATATTTATTTATTTGAGAGAGAGAGAGAAAGTGAACATAAGTGGGGGGAGGGGCAGAGGGAGAGAATCCCCAGCAGACTCCCCATTAAGCAGGGACTGGGGGCTTTATCTCAGGACCCCAAGATCATAGCCCAAGCCAAAATCAAAAATCCATCACTCAACTAACTAAGCCACCCAGATGCCCCCAAATGGATATATTTTAAATCACTTAGTGACTCAAGCCCTGACCTGCCTAAAATTTCTATGTGACATTTGTCATTTCCACTCTACTGTCTTTGAGAATATTCCCCCAAACATTTTCTACACACAAGGAGCCTGGGACTAATTTCTGTAAAGTACTAAGATATGGTTATGTATTATATCTCATCTTTGTTATAGTTCTTTTACATCTTTTACTTTCAAAAATAGTCAAAATTTTCAGAGTCCAAGTTTATGTATATGTGAATGCTGTATTTAACCCGCACTGTTTCAAGTCAGGGAGAAGAAATATAACAACAGCTCATACTTTCCAAACCAACTCATTTCTGGTATTTAGAATATATTCCACCAAAGAAAAAACTTAGAAAGTTCAAAGAGAAAATATGGCAAGCAGAGAAGATTGGAAAGTGATTAGAACTGGAAATTCCCCCACTTACTCATGGTTACCTGTATTCACCCTTTACAGTAAGCAATTAGAAAACACATGCACACCTGTGATTTAAAAATAAATTTTACCAACTTGCTTAATTTATACTAATATGAGACAAAATGTTAAAAACTGAAGGTTTGATTCCCAAGATTAAAAGCCATTCAGAAACCTAAGTCACCCATTGAAAGAAAAAAGAATTTTCAGGAAAAAAAAATGAACACTTTGTCTCCGGAAATTGTCTTAGGTCGGAAGTTTGCGGTCCCTATGAACGTACGCTACTAAAAGCATCCTGCTAAGCTGCTGTCTGATAAGGACTGTATATCCTGTCTTCTCCGCATCACTTTGCATCTAGCTCATATTACTTCATTTCCTTCCTGGGACCTTGCCCCGGATTCTTCATATAAGGTCAAGAGCTGCACTGAATCCTGGTGTCCTGAGTGGCTTCTTCCAAATTTGTCCAGACACTAATTTCTCTAAGCCTCACTTTTCTCAAATGAACTACGAAATGTTAATGATAATCTCTGCCCTGTGGATATCCTTCAATTTTTTGATATGTTACATATGAAATAAGAGATAGAACATCTCTTAAAGAATGGAAGCTATCTGTATACATTGTTATGTGTGTAGGAGATTGAAAAATTTTAGTTGCACTAGTTTTGTTTCTTTAGTTTTCTTCATGTGTTTCTTTGCTTTGGAGAATTAAATGCATCTGGGCTGACCACACAGGAAGCTTGCTTCCGTATTTAGATGAATAAGGGGCAACCGAAAAACCTGACCCCAAAATCTTTCCTGCAGTGCATCCTGATTCTCTACACTTGGCTTTGTCCTATTCACTGTAATTCTACATGTAGAGACACCTTTCTTTGATTTAATAAATACTGATTAGTAATATGAGCATATAATTTATTGTATATATTAAGACACTCTGGCAAGTGAAATGGCACCCTTTTCATAATGACATCAGGACAAGTGTCAACCAGAACTGGGCAGGGCAAACCTTATTCATTGTTCTTCCACTGCTTTATGTGAATTTCAGTTGATTGTTTTCTCAAATCTACGGGAGGTTTCTTACAGTTTAAAAAAAAATAACTGGGGAAGCAGAGGAAGGTTCATGGAAAAATATTAATTTTGCAGTGAAGTTCAGGTTATTGTAAAGGGCTTGAGTAGCAGGAAGTCCAGTGGATACCTGGAAGGCCAGTGGCTGGCGTATGTTCTCAGTAATTTGCTGGTTTTTATGTTTGTGGAGGCTACCTACTCCCAGTGATACAAGTGTTGACTTCAACAGAATACTTTGGCTGCTCCCATAAAAACAGAGAAAAATGACTTCAGAAAAAGGTGACAGATTTTGATCAATGTTATAGTGTTTACAGGTATTTATTTTCTTTTTTAAAATATTTATTCATGTGAGAGAGAGAGAGAGAGAGAGAGAGAGAGAGAGAGAGAGAAAACATGAGTGGGAGGGACAGAAGCAGAGAGAGAATCTCAAGCAGACTCTTGTTGAGCATGGAGCTCAACACGAGCTCAATTTCTTGACCCTGAGATCATGGCCTGAGCCAAAACCAAGAGTTGGACCCTTAACTGACTGCACCACCCAGGTGCCCCAGATACTTATTTTCTTAATATAATATCTTGTTATCATTTTTCTGTGCCCAGTGGTCTGTATATATAGTACATATTACAAATAGGAAGTCTATAATAGATGTCACATCTACATATGCATGTGTTTATAAATATAAACATATGTAAATATATTCACATAATACCCATTCAGTTGATTATGGCTGAATAAAAGAAGAAAACTTGAGCACACGGGCAACAGTCTTAGTGTCATGAACATTGTCAGAGGTGGACCTGGGAGAGGGCAACTTCCTCTGTCTGCGTCTAGACAGACAAGGGCCACATTGCAACATAGAAGCAAGAATTCTGTGACTTCTTAGTTTCATCTCTTATATCAAATACAAAACTCTCCCTTTTTATGACTTATGTCAAACTGATTCCTTTATACATCATTAAATGTCTAATATATACCAAACACTGTAGTAGAACACTAATTTTCTAGTTTATAATTTTTCTTCACAAACTTTTTAAGTTGGATGCTAATAATTTTAATTTACAGATAACAAAGCCAAAGCTCAATGGAGCCACCAGTTAACAAATGCTTGAGCTGATATTCACATACATTCTGTCATCTACCCAATAAATATTTATTGAACTCCTTCTGTGTTCTTGACACTATTTTATACTAGAGATTCTTTGCTGAATAAGTTGACCATGCCCCTGCTCTTAAAGATGTTACTTTCTAGTAAGGGAAATAATAATAATAATAACAATGATAATTTTTTTTGAGAGAAAACGTGTGCGGGTGGGGAAGGACAGAAGAAGAAAGAGTCCTAAACAGGTTCCCCACTGAGCACAGAGCCAGATGTGGGGCTTGATCTCATGACCCTGAGACCATGACCTGAGCTGAAGTCAAGAGTCAGATGCTTAAACTTAACCAACTGAGCCACCCAGGTGCCCCAGTAATTATAATTTTTAAAACTACATAGAGGTACATATACATATATCTAATGAGCTACAACATTTCAGATGAGAATATATTTAACAAGAGAGTGTGGTAATAAATTGTGGTCAATGGGAGGTAATTTATACAGCGGGTCAGAGAAGGTCTTACTGAGAAAGTGACATGTGAGGTAACATAAATCAGAAGAAAGTGTCAGCCACGGAAAATCTGAAAACAAAGAGAACAAGAGCAAGACACACTCCATAAAATTAAAATAAGTTTAACTTTTTCAAGGAACAGAAAGAAAGTCAGCATAGCTGACTTATAGGGAGTAAGAGAGAAAATTGTGGGAGATGATTATTTGTTTGTAAAATCTATACTTTTTTAATAATGCTAATCAACCTAACTGTTCTGGAATACTCAAATTTCAAAAATAGCTGGTGTCCGACTAAGAAAGTTATGTTTTTCACACGAATATGGGAGTCCTTAGAGGGCAAAAGTCACATTAGTAAGTGGTTAAATCAGACCACAATTTCCAGGATAGTCCAAGGAGTTGTTGAAAACTGCTCTGCATGTAGAGAATGCTCAGCAAGGATGATCAGTGTGTGTAAAGGTACTTTCTTTCTCTCTCTTTATGCCTCACAGACTTGGAAGAGTTCAAATACTGTTGCAGATTCATAAATGCTCTATTATCTTGTTACTGGACCCCCAGGACCATTCTTGAGCCTCAATGTCATAGAAATGAACACTGAACACCAGACAAAGAAAGCCAGGCAGAGTTTATGAGAGATAGCTTATATACAAGGGAATCAACAAGAAAGAGGAATGTCGCTCCCCAAAGGGGTAGTGTGCAAGGCTCATAAAGGCACTCTGCCAAAGGGTGAGGAGCTGGGAGCAGGGAAGCATCCTTCAGTCCCATGGTCATTATCTGTGGTCATTCCTTTTCAGTGGCACGAGACAATCACAGGATGCCTTTCCACATAGTTGGCATTCTCTGAGGGCTCCTGGAAAGTAGAAATACTTGTGCCGCCATACTTTAAATTGTGACTTCTAATTTTTCCCAGACCACCATTAATCCCTAATAGCTATTATTTCTCATTTGTTTGCTTCCCAGAAGGAGGTCTTTGCCTCTAAGGGTATGGAAACTTTTAACCTTAGACTTTTGCCTCAGACCGGTGGCCTTTCAGGAATTAAGTCCCTCTTGCTTTTCCTATCCTGTCTCATTCCCATGCATTCTCCACAATATGGGGTATGGAATTAGTATCAGAAAGTGGACATTAACCCAGATCTCCCAGCTGTAGAAGAATAAACAGAAGATATGATCTAAGTTGCTTTCACCCAGAGAAATTAGCAAAAACATCAGCTGTTTCCCGTAAGTACCCAACTTGACCCTTCTGTCACTCATCGCAATTTTCAAGTGTGCACTTGCTATCCAGTGGCAGTCTATAATCTCACACACCTCCCCGAGTAGCATACTGTAGTTTAGAATTTTTATGTTTTGATGCATATTCTTTCTTTAGTTCATATTTATTTACTCAACGCATTCAACAAGTATGTACTGTATGTACTGAGTACATACCAGGTTCCAGCTCCCATGTCAGGTGTTAGAGACACGGAAGGGGCAAGCCAGGAAATGTTCTTGCCTCCAAGCAGCTTATAGTCTAGTGAGAAAAGTAGAAGATAAACAATGGTATAATATCAGCTCTCCCCAAGTGATATAAAAAAAGATAAAGGTATACAGTGGCATTGAGCGTGAGCTTCTATTTTACATAGAGAAGTTAAATGAAGACCTTTCTGGGCAGATCACAGTTGAATAGTGAATAAAATGAGTCAAAGGGAAAGCAAGACTTGCAAGGAGATGGAAGAAGAACCTTTTAGAGAAAATACAAAGATTCTGTGTAGGGGTGTGTTTGACATTTTTGTGGTATAGCAGAGGTTACAGCTGAAGACAGTGACTATTAGGGGAAAATGGTAGGAGAGGTAACCAGGGGACCAATCGTGGACCTTCTCAACTATAAGAAGGTCTTTGAATTTTATGGTAATTTTGATAAGAAGCTTTTGGTGGAACAGGGGAGGAGGGAGAGATGAACATCTCACCAAAGTGATATGACTTAATTGTAAAACAACCCTTCTTGCTATTAGGTGTAGGAAATTGAAAGAATGGAGTGGAAGCAAAGAGAGTCCTTAAGACCAACATGTACCTCTTCATGTCTTAGGTTAACAAATAAATTCGATATTCAAACTAAGCTATGGTAGATGATAATTCCCAACCCACTTAGGTATAATACTTCCACAAAGGCTTTACTCTGAAAACACATAGTCTTTAAAGAGGTGATATTAATGATAAATATTCTGGCAGCAAGACTGGTAACTGGAGTTGTATTTTGATCCCTTCTTTAAATCACCACACACAGACATTCTGCCTTCATTTCTCATTGGGATGGTATTGATACCATGACAATATATTTTTTTATAATAATCATACTCCAAATGTCTGACACCTCAGACATACAGAAAAGTAATCTAAAATAGGGGAAATTTAGAGAAGAATAAGATATTAGGAGAAATTAGGGCAATCTAAATGAAAGTAAAATATGACCAAAAAATTAACAGGAGATAAATGAAATAGATAATTTAAGATAAACAATTTTAGAACATAGAAAGGAAGTTCCAGACCACAAGGTTTCTATTTCCTTAAAGCAAGGACGTACTAAATGATACCTTAAAAGAACAAGTCCCCAGGGAAGAAGTGGACGATAACCCTTCTGACAGCCAATTTATAGCTTCCTAAGTAAAATTCTTCCAGAGTGGAGAGAGATCCATGAGGACAGAGATCTTGAAATTCTTATTCAATGATAAATCCTCTAGCCCCAAACAGTGTCAGGTTCATACTGCATGCTCAGTAAATATTAGTCGTTAATTAAATAAATGAATGAGTTTCCAAGGGAAATTTTACTCTCCAAATTATTTCCACCTCAAAATTAGGAATCCTTAATTTTCATTCTTTACCTAAATATTTTGTCTCCTAAGTTATTTGTGTTCTTCACAAATTTAAAGAAGGACGTCTCCGATTCTGGGAAAATCCCGCTAGTCTCTTCATGCTACACCTACAGTTGTGAGAAAGCACATTTCAGACAACAGGGAAAACCCGCAGCTCACCACAATAACACATTGTAAATTGTCTGGGCTGCTGGAGCATAAATTAAAGAGAACTGATGTAGTTGAGTGGTTAGGAGGCAGGAGGAAGGGGGTGGAGACAATACCACTGAATATAAACGCTGAGATACCTCACAGACTCAAGAGACTCAACTAGAGCTTCGGCAAAGACTTTCGCCATAGATTGGCTTGACCTGGGATTAACCAGGGAATCGTGACTAGAGCAAAGATGAGTTCTGAAGATTTTTCTGCAACAGAGAACAGCTCCTTGCATCCAGAGGGTGAGCAACAAAGTAAGTCAGACCTTTGTTATGTACCGGTAACAAAACTTGTCTTTCTCTCACACACATCTACCTATCATCTCTCTCTCTCACACACACACACACACACATCCATCTGTCATCTATCTGTATGTCATCTATCATCTATCCCTCTATCCTCTGATATTAGCAGTATTTTTTAAAAAAATGAACCTTTGCCTTTAGAAACACTTGGTTATGTTTTACTTCAGTCCAGGTAAAGGAGAAAATGAGAACAAGTAAATATTTCTCTAACCATGAGAAGACAGGATACCTGAGACTTGAGAGGAAACCACAAAGGTGGATTCCTGAAGATGGTTAGAGATGTTTTTCATTTAGTTTATATCATACCAATTCTTCAGATTTAATTAGAAAACTCCCTGCCTAGGTCCAGTGCATTCACCACCATTTTTCCATATCCATCTGTACGTGCTTTGGGAAGCATTGCCCCTTTTTACAGCAATTCTGTTTTCCCCATAACTATTTACATTCTTTGTTGTCTTCACCTTGCATGTTTCTTTGCATGCTTTCTGTTTGCTTCAGCTTGTGTTCCCATGAAAGCATCCTCTGGTTGCTGGGGATGAGGGTTTCCAATCTTTGAAAGAATAGCTATATACATATCTCAACATTTACCATATCTGGAGGTAATTTCTTGGGAGAATGTCATGAAAAATTCTTGAAAATACAAACTTCTGCTTCTGTACTCTTCATGGAACTCTTCATTTCATCATTCTGTTTCCCCCTTTCCATCACAGGCTTCAAATTCTACATGAATCATACATGGTTCTTCCTTTCTTTTATTTTTCATCAAAATATGATCATCTTAGCTATTTACCTTTTCCTCTTTTCTATTCATCTATTCTGTCCATAGACCTATTCTTTTTCCTATTACTAGAATGCTCCCATTGTTTCTCCTATGTTTCTGTGAGGTTTTCTTGATTTTTTTCCATTTATATCTCTCCCTCTCTAGTTAATGGCGTGCCCCCAAAACACTAGCATGTGGGAGGGACAGTTTACTTATAAGCAAAGTTATCCAGTAATAAAGGGGTGTGTTATGAACAGCAGAGCTGAACAATCTGGAGGAAGGGATTGTTTTCTGAGTGTGTGTCTATTAGACCAGTTTACATTAAGAAGACACCAGTCACTTCTGATAAACCCATCTTTCACCTAAGAACACAAAATCAAGTGTAGGTAACAACTACAAGCCACACAGATTTCTGGGGGATAGGTAACCATACTTTTATGGCCCAGTTGAGCTGTTGAAAAGAAGAAATGTATATAACAATAAAACCACTCAATAAGTAGAAAGCATAGTTGAAAAAAGAAGGACCTAATTCAGGAATCCTTAGCTTTTTCTGAGTGCATCCAATTTTCTGCTGAATGTTTAGTTTATGTTGCCCTTGTGGTTGCTTTATTAGTATGAATGATCCTTGGGCATCACCTTTGGATGTCTCAATATAGAACTGTGGATTTATTTTCAGTTTCTGCATTAATGAACAAGGCCCATAATCAGAGCGGAAGTTTGCTGTTAGGGGAGTGTTTTGTCACCTAGGTGATAAATCAAACTGCGAGTAACAATAGCTCTCACAAATTGGAAAACAAATGCACAGTCTGAGAATCATTACCACAGTTTGCCCACTGGATAAGCCAATAGACTGAGCTAGGCTCTGAGTCCATGAGCTTTCTAGATGGGTTAGTGTGCGCTAAGGAACCAGAACTGTTGCTTCATTGAGTCTAAGCGGCATGATTGAGTCTCACATGGGGAGAAGTGAAACTAGACAGACAGCTCTGAACTTGCCACCCTACCTACAAAGAGCTGCTTCCGGTGATCTACTGGTGAAAAAAAGGAAGATTTGCTTTGAGAAGCTGTGAGAAATAGAACTAGATAGGGCCTCGGTAAAGGCTTCTCTTGCAAAATCTGAATGCAGACCTACGCTGGGAAAAACAATCCCCAGCAGCAAAAGCTGATGTTGGCAACCAGTAAACAGTGAAAGAAAGCACATCTCTTTGCTCAGTTTGAGTTTAGAAGAATGTTTCAAGGAAAAGAAATACAAAAACTTCAAGATACAGATACGTTCTCTGCTAACATCCTTTTAATTATGAAAGCCATACACTTTGAAAAACAGGATATGTTTGCATTTGAGGCTATTTTGTGTAGTAAGCTCTAATATCATGCAAGTGGCCATTTTACATTTCAGGTTTTGAGAACATAATAGGGAAATACAGATTTCTCATGAGGCCAAATTTTAAAAATCCTGAGAACTCATCCTAGCAAAAATCAAATGTAAACTCTGACCACAAATCCCCTTCTCTTCTTCCTCAATTGTTTATTTATATTCTAAAACAGATATTCTTCTAGTTTTTTTAAACTAAGAATCATCATTCACATCAGATTCATATTCCACAAAAAAATTTCTTATTGGTGAAATCAAATTTTTACTTTGTTCCAGCATTATATGGAAGGTAAATGAAATAATCAACTTTCACATAACATGTTGTTCAAGATTGTTATATTTCTTCTATTATTTTAACTTCTCTTGAAAAATTCAAATATCTGACTCTTCATTCACATATTTTTAATTGAGGTATAATTTACATACAATGGTGGCACAAACCATAAGTATGCAGTTTAATGAATTATAACAACAATTCCAAACAACATCTGAAATTTTCATTTTTCTTTAAAGAATTTATTTATTTATCTGACATACGGAGAGAGTGACAGAGCACAAGCAGGGGGAGCAGCAGGCAGAGGGAGAAGGAGAAGCAGGCTCCCCACTGAGCAAGGAGCCTGATGCTGGACTCGATCCCAGGACCCTGGGATCATGACTGAGCCAAAGGCAGATGCTCAACTGATTGAGCCACCCAGGCACCCCTGAAATTTTCTATCACCCTAGAAATTTCCTGTGTTTCTTTCTGGTCAAATTATATTTCCTACACACATAAAAGCAATCACTTTTCTGATTTATATCACTATAGTTTATCACTATAGTTTAGTTCAACTATTTTTTTAAGTATAGTTTACACATATTGTTACATTATTCACAGGCGTACAACATAGTCCTGCTACATCATGTTATGTTACGCTGTGCTCACCACAAGTGTAGCTACCATCTGTCACCACACAGGCTACTACAATATCATTGACTATAATCCCTATGCGGGGCCTTTCATCCCCACAACTTACTCAAACTTACTCATTCCATAACTGGAAGCCTATATCTTCCATTCCCCCTTCCCCCATTTTACCCATACCCTCATCCTTCTTCCCTCTGGCAACCATCGTTTTGTTCTCCGTATTTATAGGTCTGATTCTGCTTTTTATTCGTTCCTTCATTTGTTTTGTTTTTAAACTCCACACGTGAGTGAAATCATATGATATTTGTCCTTCTCAGTCTGACTTATTTCACTTACAGTTCACCAATTCTTGAATGTCATATCAATAGAAATATACAGGAAATATACAGTTGTAGCTGCATTTTCTTTAGTCAAGATTGTTTTGATATTCATGCATTTTGTTGCTTTTATCAGGTTTTTTTTAAATTGCTGAATAGTATACAGATATACCATAATTTATCTTTATTCTTGTTGATGGATACATGGGTTATTTCTAAGACTTGGCTCTTAAGAATAAAGCTTCTATGAACATTCTTGTTTTGTACAAGTCAAATTTATGGATCAGAGGGTAGATGTATATTTAATTGCATAAAAAAAACTTTTCCAAGTTATTTTTCCATTTTACTCTCCCATGAGTAATATATGAAAATTTCAATTGCTTCACATCTGTACCAATCACACCAAAAAGTACCATCAATCTTTTTCTTTAATTTTCAGTCATACTAGTTGTAGCTATTTATATATCAATTCAGTGTTTTTTATTTATTATCCACATCTATTGTATTTATGTCATCTCTCTTAAACAGTAACTACACAGAGGTTAAAGGATTATGCTTAGGTTGTCCCTTTTATGTGTCTTCTAAGATAACCAGATACTTTTATTTTAAAGATTTTATTTATATATCTGACAGAGAGAGACAGCGAGAGAGGGAACACAAGCAAGGGGAGTGGGAGAGGCAGAAGTAGGCCTCTCACTGAGCAGGGGGCCTAATGTGGGGCTTGATCCCATGACCCTGGGATCACAACCTGAGCTGAAGGCAGACACTTAGTGACTGAACCACCCAGGTGCCCTGGATAATCAGATACTTAATAAATGTTTTTGTGATTCAAACAATAAAATTATGATATATTTAGAATTTTTGGAACTACTAATTGCATAGATTGGGGAGATATTTTATGATCTCATTATTACTCCTGGATTGTTTCACTATCCTAGCTCACTCAAAATTTGGGAGAAATTGACTTATAAATTTCATATAAGAAGATAAGGAGGCATTAAAATGTATATGCTGCCTGAATTCATCATCAACTTTCTCTCTTCAGATAATGCAGGCAGGCCTCATTTTGCAACACAGCATGAAGGATCCCTTCAAGTTCCTATTCCATGTGCGGTCGTGAATGTGGTCTTCATCACTATTTTAATCATAGCTCTCATCGCTGTATCAGGTGAGTCTGCACTTCATGAATTCACTGAGTCTCTGCTGTTAGCATTCACGTCCAGCTGAAATCAACAGGGATTACTTGGTCTAATTAATGAGAATTCTGATTAATCTAGAATCACCCCAGCTATTATATATGGCTGATTTCTTGAAGAATGCTAAATATAATTCCATATTCCTTAGATGATCAGTGCTGAGTTTTCTAGAGCTTCTTTACAAGTATTAAAAGTGTCTATTTAATAAATTATTGTGGGGGAAAACTACATTTGAATGTATTTTAAAATCTGAAATAAAAGGGACTGATTTGGATTCTAAATAAATAGATAGTTAAGGAAAAAAATGTGGGCTTCACATTCATTGTTGATAGGAAAAAATAATATCTAATCCACAAATTAATCAGAAACTGATCAGTCTTTTGTCTTTTATCTCCAAGACCATAGAATGGTGATTATGGATAATTTAAAATATATCTAGAATCTCCCAAGAGTCAACTGTGATATGGTATTCAAAACCTATAATAACACCAAGATACACTTGTGTCTTTACAAACAGGAAATTTTACAACTTTATGAAACATCCTCAGCCAGAGATCTTTCTGTATTCTGAATTACTTCCCTGCAAATTACACTGTCCTTCAACTCTCAGTATAGTGTTGTATTGACCGCATTGTAATTTATAATGCCTGGTCCCCTGTCTAGTCCAAAGACTACTTGCAGGTTTTTCTATTTTCCTACCCCTTTTATGGCTCCAGAGACACCCTATTATTTCTTATACCCTGACAATAATGATGAGGCAGAACAGGAGACTAGATAAGGTGAGAACCTGCTTTCTTCTTGCTCTTCTCAGAATTCATTCCTTGTCTCTCATTCTTAACGTTGTCACCTAGCACTGCACAGCACCCCCGAACTGATTTTGCATACTGTGAGTATTTACTTTCTTTTGTTACTAAAACAAACCACTTTCCTGTTCACAGTGGGCCAATACAATTGTCCAGGCCAATATATGTCCCCATTGCCATCAAATAGTCACGTTTCTTCATGCTCAGATGATTGGATTAGATACCGGAGGAACTGCTACTTTATTTCCAGTGAAAAGAGGGACTGGATGCTGGCCCAAAACTTTTGCGACAAACAGAATGCTACTCTTGCGTTCATTGATTCTGAAAAGGACATGGTAAGATAGTGTTCAAAAACAATTTCATAAACTATTGCTATTTTTTAATAGAGATAATCTGTGATTTCTTTCTGTTTCCACTGCACCTAACTCCCTTGTAGGAAAATTTAGTCACAGAAAGCCATATGGTCAGTCTGAGGTCACAATCAGGGTTCAATTTAATCTGATAAATTTGCTTTGATTACTTAATGCCAAAGACCAAAAATCCAAATGGGCTTGTGCTAAATAGAGCTAATAAGTGATCAGCTTAGCTATCATGCCTTGAAGTACAGCTTCTGAAAAATAGGATGAATTACAGACTTTCCCAGAGGGGTATTTTAACACACACCTCCTTTGTGCTTTCTTCAAGAGCTTTTTAAAACGATATGTGGGTATAACTAATCATTGGATTGGGCTGAATGCTGAAGATGGTCAGACATGGAAATGGTCAAATGGCAAAGAATTTAACAACTGGTAAGTTTCAAGATGTCTCTTTCTCTTCCCCAGGATGGCATCTCAGGAAAGCCATTTTCCTCTCAAAGCACTGTTGTATATGACGGTTGTGCCCTTTATGACCTGAGCTTTCTCAATCTGTTTTGCATGCTTAGACTCTTTCGAATTCTTTAAAGAAGGGTTTTAATATTGCTATTTTTTCTTTTTATCTAGTTGGAAGTCATACAATAAATGCTTCTGGTAATTTTATTTTAGTGTGAATAATAGAGTTAGACATATTCCTGAAATAATTATGATGATGCAAAAAGAAACATCCGACATTGACAATCTCATATATATTTTTTCCTGATAAGCTAACTTTTTAAAAAATAATTCCCTTTTACTCTTTCCCAGTTGTCATCCTCAGAAGAATAAAGCGCAATATTTCTAATAGCAAATTAGAAGCTTCTATGAACCTGCCAGAAAATTGGCCCCAGAATGGAAGATGTTGACCTTAATTTTATTACCTGTAATTGATGTACATTTTGAAGTTTGAAGGACATTTTATATAGTTAGTGTTAATGTTTGTCATCTGAAAACTCAGAACTGAGTAAATTGCTAGCCTTCTAAATAGTTTTATGATGATTACTGATACGGAAAATAAATTCAAATTTCTAGAAAATGAATTCTTAGTATTTATGTGTCCTATGTTTCTTTACACGCAGATTGGCTTCAGGGGCCATCCACCCTCTCACATTTTATGCCTAATTGTTGAATATGTGTACTTTCTGGGAATTGTTTCTCCAGAGCTTTAACGGAGAAACAACCAAGAGTCACTCCTCTGGTGGTGTGCCACCCAGATAAATGGAACTCTTTGCTCCTAGCTTTTTATCTTCCTTCTATAGACCCTTTCTTTCAATTTTTGTCTAGTGTCCCTACAGATTAGTTCATGGTCACTTGACCACCTGACTTGCTATTGAACTCCTACCAAGCAAAAAAGAAATCAGAGGCTCTCTTTGCAAAATTCATTCTCATGTAACTGAATGGAAATGATGAACTGAAAATAATTCTAGGTTTCTTTATTGTTTGACAGGTTCAACCTCACAGGATCTGAGAACTGTGCATTTCTGAATAGTACGGGGGTCAGCAGCACAGCATGTGAAAAGAATTTATACGCAATATGCAGTAAACTCGCTAAATAATGAGGAAATGTATTTGCTTTTAGACTATTATAACATGGAACTCAAGAAAATTAGTGTTGATCGATGCTGCTCGACGGTCAGAAATTTTCCACAAAGACTTTGTGAAAAAACTTTGTCTTATTTTGAAAACCTTCTTCCGAACAAGACTATGGAAAAAATGGAAGAGAAATTCCAGGAATATCTGCCATAAGGAACACTCCTGCCATTAGCTGAAAAAGTCACAGGTTGACTGATCGTTACATCCACAAATGAGAAGAATGACTTTACACCTTATGGATGCACTTTATATTTTTTAGAATTTAGAAATAATAAAATAACTAGGCTTAGAGTTATTATTTATTGTTAGATGACTACCGAAACTGAGTGTGCTTCATGTGTTTGCACTATCTGAAAATGTTAGGTGGTGGTATTAAAAACCGAATGTAAACATAAGAAATTTTAACCGGTCACACAGACATTTAGTCTAAGTGCATTTTTAAAAAAAAATCAGAGAACATGTATAAGTGGACAAATGCTTATGAAACTAAGCTTTGTAATATTTCTCTCTTTTTAGAGAAGTTTGCCAGGTTACTTAGTCATTTTCCCACCAAAAGTGTGGGATGATCATGTATTTATACTATTGTTGTTTTTACTTCTTCTGTGTAACTCATCTTTTTCAATGGTACATAATTCACTGCCTTAAGAATCTTACATGTAGCATTTTACAGAGATATGGACAAAAACAAATATGAGGAATATTTGTGAAACAGATAAAAGTATTGGAAAATGTGCAATATGTGACGTGGCAAATTCCTATCAGAAAAACTTCTGTATTGTTCAAACTTGGAATAATAATAGTCTTATCTGACTATAAACGTGTACCTTTCCTAATCAATTCTATCACGTGCAATGCTTCTTATGAAGTATTTTCTGAGTGCAATAATGTTTCTTTGTTTGTCTTTTGTAATCAGTGCCATTATAAGCTGATTATATATGTTAAAATAAAAGTAGAATTGACAAAATGATTTCTAAGAAATGCTCATTTCTTGAAATACACTAAAAATTATATATCATAGTAGAAAAAAGAAAAAATACTATAACATTTTTTAAACTTATCTATAGTAAAACCTTAGCTTTATAAGTTTTACTTTTTGGACCATTTTCATATATATTTCCAAAAGAACTATATTTATTTTTCTGTGTAACAGATGCTCAGTAAGTGTTCTAATTGACTTGGGAGGAGTATATGTCATTTAGGTTTTTTTTTTAACTCTATTATTTTCTCTCTTTCTGTTATTATTCATCACCCTCACACTAAAGAGGCATAGGAAATTAGGAGATCCCTAGGTCCTCTTGGGAGGACCTGTTTATAAAGCTCACTTTCTCTCTAATAAAAGGATAACTGGTCCTAATAACTGATGGTCTGAAAGCATCTTGCTCAATTTTGAAGCGCTAGGCATAACATAGTTATTTACACAAAGTAATCCATGAAGTAGATACAAGGCACGTTAATCTCTATGAGATACTTGAGTCAGGAAAAATTCTCTTACTTTCAAAAATGTTTTATGAACGCATTTCACAATATTCTTCTCTGAAAGATTCTCTGAATGCTATTCTGAGATCTCTAAACAGTTATTAGTATAGCATACTGAAAAGAAGTGTGGATTCCAGACATTGTTCAGGGATAAAAAATATAGAGGTTCCTTCATCTCCATGTTCTTCAGTTCCCACAGCTGTAAAATGAAACAAGTGGCCTCCATCTCTAATATCCTATTATCAGTAACAACAGTATGCTCCTGAGTCACGTGAGAAAACAATGTCCCGTGATTCACGTGTTATGAAATGTGTAAATGGAACGTGTCGCTAAAAGACAGAGTATTCAGGAGAAATACTGCCTGTTTCATCTCTGCCCAGCTGTTTTAGTTAGCATTAGTGAGAAACTTCCCCAAACTGGGTAGAAATTAAATTAGTTAATATGTGAAAACGAGCTTAGACTAGTACCTGGTTCAAAGTAATGTATTAACTTTTAGTGATGATTATTATAAATGGGAACATTATGTCATTAAGTTTCCAGTATTGGCCTAAAGTAGGATTTCTACATATGTATACTTCTACATAGCCTGTCTTTCTTTTTGAGGGGGCTATTTGTAAAACAAACAAAGTAAAAAATTACATTAGGATAGTGATGAAACGTATAGAAGGGGAAGTGTAGGAGGCTGTGGAAATATATTACAGATATATACTTGATTTGCTCCTGTGTGCAAGCTTTTAGCTAATTTTTCAAATGTTGAATTTATAGGCTATATTCACCCTGGATAATTATGTTAATATGTACTGAAGGTAACTAGCAGTTATCTGTGTTTTATTCGGCTTTTGCAATATAATTGAAATTCCCTCCTCTGAAAGAGATAATAACATTGCATCTGCTTATTTCACATAAATATAGGGATTCAATAAAGCTAAAAGTATTTTTTAAATGATCAAATGCCATTGAAATGTTAGGTCCTCGAGTCAGTATTGAATTGATTAAAAATTTTTATAATACTAACATAGAAATTATCTTTCTAAGCTTGTTCTCAATTTTTATAATTTTGACTAGATGTTAACACATGAAAATCTATCATAACTGAGATTAAAATGCTAATAAAATTCTAGAGAAAACGTTGGAAAATATATGACCAGAAAGATTGCAGATGATCACATAAAATTGGTATAGTTCGACCTTTGGAATACAGTTTTAAAATACTTATCAAACCTAAAAATATTCCATGTTTCTTTTGATTTGATAATTTTTGGGGGGAGGAAAAAGAACACTAAAGGAATAATCTCTGATGTTCAAGACATAACCACAAAAATGTTTATCAAAGAGCTATTTTTACTAGCGATAAATCAGAAACTACTTAATCGTCCAAAATACATGATGAAATAATCTGACTACAATGAAAAATAACAGTAAAGAGAGTGTTTAGGTATATGGGGGAATATGCACACTATAATTGTTAAACCAGGTAAAATAATATAGCCAGCAAGATTCTATCCTGTTAAATATGAAATAGAAATACATATGCTTTGTGTTTCTATATGCTTAAAGAGAGAAAACTACAAAGGTAAGCACAATGGTTTTCCCGGAGTAAGAAGAGTAAAGATAACATTTCTTTTCTTCTTTATGCTTCTTTATAGTTTCAAGATATTCTATAAAAAAATTATATTTTAAATAAGCTCAAATATAGTATCATTAAAGTAGTCATTTTATTAAAGTACAACTCTACTTTCCAGTGACCAATTACAAATATAGTTGGCTTTGAAGCAGACCCAGAAATACAGAGAACAAACTCATGGTTGCAGAGGGGAGGGGGCGGTGGGATGGGCAAGTGGGGGAAGGGGACTGGGAGTTACAGGCTTCCATCTATGAAATGGGTAAGTCGCAGGGAGGAAAGCCACAGCACAGGGAATGTAGTCAAAGATATTGTGCTAGCGCTGTAGGGTGACTCATGGTAGCTACACTTGTGGTGTGCACAGCAGAAGGTATTGAGTTGTCGAAACACTCTGTTTTACACCTGAAACTAATGATAATATATTTGACACCATATTTCAGTAAAGAAAGAAAATGAGTTTTTTTCAAAAACCTCCTCTAAATGAACTCGAGTTCCCCCAATGCTATGGGCAGCCACAAGCTGCAGTGCCACCTAGTGGCTGAAAAAAATCACTGCAGTTTTGTTTTCTCCTGTTTGTTGGTCCACGAGATATATTTATACTGAGAAAAACTGTAGTTTTGTTTTTCTCTTTAAACACAGTTTAAACACACTTTAAAGTTCGTGGGTAGTATAATCAGGTTTAAGTGTTTCGTTAGAAGGACACTGCATCTGGTTTCTGCCCCACAGTACAAACCAGCGAAATACTGCAAATACTAATACCTAACATGTATCTTTATGTTTCCGTTTGTTTTGTTTTCCAGATTGATTTCAGGTACAAATAGTATACAAAAACACCTACACATAATTAATGTATACAGTTTGGTGAGTTTAGTCACACTCATGCTCCCATTGCCACAATCCAGGGGATAAACATATCCATCACCTCCAAAAAGTTTCCTTGTGTTCTTTTGGGATTTGTTTGTGTTGCAAGGTTATAACATGAAATCTAACCTCCTAATGAATTCAGTAAAGTTGTAGGATACAAAATCAACATACAAATATCACTTGTGTTTCTATACACCAACAACAAACAAAAGGAAATTAAGAAAACAATTCCATTTATAATAGGTCCAAAAATAATTTTAATAAAAAACTTAGAAATAAACCTAACCAAAAAGGTGAAGGACTCGTACATTGAAAACTTGAAAACACTGATGGAAGAAATTAGAGTACATACAAATACATTCTGTGCTCACGGATTGGAAAAATTAAAAGATCCATACCACCCAAAGCAATCTACAAATTCAGTGCAATTCCTACCAAAATCCAAAAAAAAAAAAAAAAGAAATAGAAGAAAAACACAATCTTAAAGTTCATGTGGAGCCACAAAAGACCGCAAATAGGCAAAGTAAACTTGAATGAGAACAAAGCTAGAGGCTTCGCACTTCCTGATCTCAAAATATATCAGAAAGCCTCAGTAACCAAGCAGTGTGGTACTGGCATGAAAATTGGCATATAGAACTAAAAGAGAGTCCAAAAAAAAAAAAAAAAAGCATAAATAGCCAACTGGTCTTTGACAAGGGTATATGAATACACAGTGGAGAAAGAATAGTCTCTTGAATAAATGGTGTTGGAAAAACTGGATATCCACATCCAAAATAATGAAATTGGATCCTTATCTTTCACCATACATAAAAACTAGCTCAAAATGGATTAAAGTCTTGAAAGTAAGACTTGAAACTGTAAAAATCGAAGAAAGAACATGGGGGAAAATCTTCTTGACGTTGCTTTCCACAATAATTTCTTTTTTTTTTTTAACGATTTTATTTATTTTATTTGAGAAAGAGAAAGCACACGGTGGGAAGGGGCAGAGGGAGAGAGAGAGAATTTCAAGCAGGCTCTGCACTGAGCCTGGAGCACAGGGCTCAATCCCACAACCCTGAGATCATGACCTGAGCCGAAACCAAGAGCCAGATGCTTGGACGACTGAGTCCCCAAGTGCCTCCACAATGATTTCTTGAATGACACGAAAAGCTCAGGCAGCAAAAACAAAAATAGAAAAGTGGGATTGCATCGACTAAAAGCTTTTGCACAGGAGAGGAAATGGAAGAATAAAGAAGTATCCTACGGAATGAGAGAGAATATTTGCAAACCATATATCCGGATAAAGTGTTAATTCGCAAACTGTTTAAGAAATCATTAAAATTCAATGGAAAAAAAATAGTAACAATCTGATTTAAAAATGGTGAAAAGACTTGAATAGACATTTCTCTGAAGAAGAATGCACTCTCTCAACATATTTTAAATTCTTTTCTAGTTATGAAAGGAAATGTCTGCAGCCTAGAACAGGATAACTTCAACCCTGATAAGACTTCACCCTACCATGTTTCTCATATCTTTTATAGTAAATGATAAATCTAATTAAAATAATACATGTTAAAATGCTTATACATGTATTATTTAATATGTACAAATATGCTAAAGCACTTTGTATATGCTAAAGCCTGTACTACCAAAACATACTTTAAAATTTCTAGTTTTTGAGACCTGAAGGTCACATTTTTCTGATATATAATACTATAATTAATTATTAATATATTAATATAATATAAACAATTAATATAGAATATATTGATATAATGAATATTAATTTATTATACATTTTATATATTACATAATATATTCTATTTATGTGTCATATGTTATATGTGTTGTTTAACAACTTGCAATGAACACAAGACTGTATTACTTAATATTAATTAAATATATTTAATAACTTGCAGCCAGCATACAGAAAACTGCACAAGACATAAATTCAGGTTTAATGATTTTTTACAAAGCAAACATCTATGAAACCTCTACCCAAATGAAAAACCAGAACATTCTAGCACCAAAAACAGCATTTTCTCCTCTCTTAATCTCTATCCCTTTTCTCTCCCCCAGAAATGCAGAGATAATCTGTTTTCATAATTTCTAAGAGTGATGTTTGAGGCTTGTTTTTGAGGCTTCTATAAATGGAGTTACGTGGTAAGTGTTCCTTTGATTCTAGTTTCCTTCAACATGTCTCAAGTTAAAACTCATAGCAACATCATGTGGGTGAGTTTCACGCATGCTGTGATGTGCAGCTGTAGTTAATTACTTTTCATTACTAGATGGTGTTTCCTTGCATGAGTAGGGAATATTGATAGATATTTGGGTTGCTTTCTACTATTGATAAGGAAAAAAATTTCCTTTTACCATTCTAAGGCTGGTCTATTAATTAAATTAACGTAAGACAGAGTAATAGGAGAAAAAGAAATGTAATCACAAATGCGCAGGTGCCCCGTAAGAGTATGAAACCCAAGGACAAGCTGGGTCATTGAGATTTACATGTCATCTTGAGCTAAAAAATGGGATAAAGCCTAGGGCTTCAAAGGGATGGAGAGAAATTCATAGGAGATGAGAAGAGCAGATATTTGGTAATTAGATGTTTTGCCTGCCATTGAAATAAGTCATTCAGGTAAAAAGTTTATCTCTTAGTAATCTCTTCGTAATGGCTTTCTTTCTGAGGCAGGCCTCCTATCTAAATATTTTTTAGGTAGTTTAAGGGAGAGGTAAGAGTATTCTTGAGTCGGCTGAGTCTTGATTGCCTTCAGCTCAAAATAGTCCATTTGCCAAAGGGGCACATTTTAGACACTTGCTCTAAACCTCTTCATTACTATTTAAACAATGCTGTGATTGGTATTCTAGGACCTTTCCTTTAAATATATGCACGTTCTAATTTCTGCTGGCCATATACCTGCATCATCCTAGATATAATAATCCTATTTAGTTTTCAAAGTGGTTTTATCAATTTACATTTCCACTAACAGTATATCATTTCTGTAGCTCCCTACACCTTGCCAAAATTTGACAGCTCAATCTTTTAATTTTTAGTTATTTTAGTATATTAAGAGGTATCGAATTGTATTTTAAAAAATTCACATTTCCTTTATTATTACTGACGTGGAGCACCTTTTCATAGTTGTACAATCCATTTGGCTATTATATTTTGTGTTGTGCCTTTTCAAGTGTCTTGAATATTTTTGTTCCAGTATTTGTATTATTGGTTCATAGCTTTTCAGATAGATGATGGATAGATAGATAGATACTTTTATCAATCACATGTGTTACAGTATCTTCCTCTCTGTGACTTTCCTGGTCATTCTATTATGGTTTCTTTTGAGAAATAGGAGTCTGTAATTTCAAAGTAATATAGTTTATGCATTTTTCCTTATTTTTGTACTTTTATCTTTCCAAAGAAACATTTTCCTACACTGCAACTGTGTGCTTTTCTGTTATCTTCCAAAAGCCTTATTGTTTTATGATTCATTCATATTTGCCTGTATAATCCATCTAGAATTAGTTTTGTGTGTGTGAGGTATACAGTATGGGTCAATTTGTATTTTTTCTCAAATGAGTGTCTAGTTGCAACAATATTATTTGTTGAGCTATCCTTTCTCTACAGCCCTCCAGAGCCACTGTGGTCATAAATCAAGTGTTCATGCAAGCATAGTCACTGCTTAGACTATCATTCTCCTTCATGGATATATTTAATCTATATTGTGGTGAACTATATTGCCTTAATCACTGTCACTTTATAATGAGCCTTGACAGTTAACAGAGCAACTTTCCTCCACTTTGTTTTTTTTAATAAGTATCTTGATTATTCCTGACTTGCTATTTTTCTAAATAAATTTTAAACTTATCTTCACTATTTTCAAAGAAGCCTGCCGAACTGATTGAATGAGTTGATAAGCCAAGTTGGCAAAAATTGACATCTTTATTAAATCTTTTAATCCCTGCCCATAATTTAGTTCTCCTTTTACGTTAGTCTTCCTTAATTTCTCTCTTTACTTTCTTTTTGTATTTTGCTGATTTGGGCTTGAAGATCTTATATCTCTCTTTTTTTAAATTTTTAAATTTTTATTTTTTTTAATTTATTTTTTTTTCATTATTTGCCCCAGGGGTACAGGTCTGCGAATCATCAGGCTTACACCTTTCACAGCACTCACCATAGCACAAACCCTCCCCAATGTCCATAACCCATCCACCCTATCCCTACCCTCCCACCCCCCAGTAACCCTCAGTTTGTTTTGTGAGATTAGAAGTCTCTCATGGTTTGCCTCCTTCCCAATCCCATCTAGTTTCATTATTTTTCCCTCCCTACCACCCACAATCTCCTGCCCTGCCCCTCAAGTTCCTCATATCAGAGAGATCATATGATAACTGTCTTTCTCTGATTGACTCATTTTGCTCAGCATAATACCATCTAGTTCCATCCATGTCATTGCAAATAGCAAGATTTCATTTCTTTTGATGGCTGCATATTATTCCATTGTATATATACCATATCTTCTTTATCCATTCATCTGTTGATGGACATCTAGGTTCTTTCCATAGTTTGGCTATTGTGGACATTGCTGCTATAAACATTCGGGTGCATGTGCCCCTGAGGATCACTACCTTTGTATCCTTAGGGTAAATACCTAATAGTGCGATTGCTGGGTCATAGGGTAGCTCTATTTTAAACTTTTTGAGGAACCTCCATACTGTTTTCCAGAGTGGCTGCACCAGCTTGCATTCCCACCAACAGTGTAGGAGGGTTCCCCTTTCTCCGCATCCTCGCCAACATCTGTCGTTTCCTGACTTGTTGATTTTAGCCATTCTGACTGGTGTAAGGTGGTATCTCACTGGGTTTTGATTCATATTTCCCTGATGCTGAGTGATGTTGAGCACTTTCTCATGTGTCTGTTGGCCATTTGGATGTCTTCTTTGGAGAAAGGTCTGTTCATGTCTTCTGCCCATTTCTTGACTGGGTTATTTGTTTTATGGGTGTTGAGTTTGAAAAGATCATTTTTTTAAAGATTTTTTTTATTTATTTGACAAAGAGAGATTACAAGTAGGCAGAGAGGCAGGCAGACAGAGGAGGAAGCAGGCTCCCTGCTGAGCAGGGAGCCTGATGAGGGCCTCGATCCCAGGACCCTTGAGATCGTGACCTGAGCCAAAGGCAGAGGCTTTAACCCACTGACCCACCCAGGCGCCCGAGTTTGAGAAGTTCTTTATGGATTTTGGATACAAGTCCTTTATCTGATATGTCATTTGCAAATATCTTCTCCCATTCTGTCAGTTGCCTTTTGGTTTTGTTGAATGTTTCCTTTGCTGTGCAAAAGCTTTTCATCTTGATGAAGTCCCAATACTTCATTTTTTGCCCTTGCTTCCCTTGCCTTTGGTGATGTTCCTAGGAAGTTTCTGTGGTTGAGGTCGAAGAGGTTGCTTCCTGTGTTTTCCTCAAGGATTTTGATGGATTCATTTCTTACATTGAGGTCTTTCATCCATTTTGAGTCTATTTTTGTGTGTGGTGTAAGGAAATGATACAGTTTGATTTTTCTGCATGTGGCTGTCCAGTTTTCCCATCACCACTTGTTGAAGAGACTGTCTTTTTCCCATTGGACATTCTTTCCTGCTTTGTTGAAGATTAGTTGACCATAGAGTTGAGGGTCCATTTCTGGGCTCTCTATTCTGTTCCACTGACCTATGTGTCTGCTTTTGTTCCAGTACCATACTGTCTTGATGATGACAGCTTTGTACTAGAGCTTGAAGTCTGGCAATGTGATGCCACCAACTTTACGCTTTTTTTTTTTAAATTTTATTTTTATTCTTTGCCCAAGGGGTACAGGTCTGTGAATCATCAGGCTTACATCTTTCACAGCATTCACCAAAGCACAAACCCTCCCCAATGTCCATAACCCATCCACCCTATCCCTACCCTCCCACCCCCCAGTAACCCTCAGTTTGTTTTGTGAGATTAGGAGTCTCTTATGGTTTGTCTCCTTCCCCATCCCATCTTGTTTCATTATTTTTCCCTCCCTACCCCCCACAACCCCCCACCCTGCCCCTCAAGTTCCTCATATCAGAGAGATCATATGATAATTGTCTTTCTCTGATTGACTTATTTCGCTCAGCATAATACCCTCCAGTTCCATCCATGTTGTTGCGAATGGCAAGATTTCGTTTCTTTTGATAGCTGCATAATATTCCATTGTATATATATACCACATCTTCTTTATCCATTCATCTGTTGATGGACATCTAGGTTCTTTCCATAGTTTGGCTATTGTGGACATTGCTGCTATAAACATTCGGGTGCACGTGCCCCTGAGGAACACTACCTTTGTGTCTTTAGGATAAATACCCAGTAGTGCGATTGCTGGGTCGTAGGGTAGCTCCATTTTCAACTTTTTGAGGAATCTCCATACTGTTTTCCAGAGTGGCTGCACCAGTTTGCATTCCCACCAACAGTGTAGGAGGGTTCCCCTTTCTCCGCAACCTCGCCAACATCTGTCATTTCCTGACTTGTTGATTTTAGCCATTCTGACTGGTGTAAGGTGGTATCTCGCTGTGGTTTTAATTTGTATTTCTCTGATGCCGAGTGATGTTGAGCACTTTCTCATGTGTCTGTTGGCCATTTGGATGTCTTCTTTGGAGAAATGTCTGTTCATGTCTTCTGCCCATTTCTTGACTGGGTTATTTGTTTTATGGGTGTTGAGTTTGAGAAGCTCTTTATAGATTTTGGATACTAGCCCTTTATCTGATATGTCATTTGCAAATATCTTCTCCCATTCTGTCAGTTGTCTTTTGGTTTTGTTGACTGTTTCCTTTGCTGTGCAAAAGCTTTTAATCTTGATGAAGTCCCAATAGTTCATTTTTGCCCTTGCTTCCCTTGCCTTTGGTGAGGTTCCTAGGAAGAAGTTGCTGCGGTTGAGGTCGAAGAGGTTGCTGCCTGTGTTCTCCTCGAGGATTTTGATGGATTCCTTTCTCACATTGAGGTCTTTTATCCATTTTGAGTCTATTTTTGTGTGTGGTGTCAGGAAATGATCCAGTTTCATTTTTCTGCATGTGGCTGACCAGTTTTCCCAACACCATTTGTTGAAGAGACTGTCTTTTTCCCACTGGACATTCTTTCCTGCTTTGTCGAAGATTAGTTGACCATAGAGTTGAGGGTCCATTTTTGGGTTCTCTATTCTGTTCCACTGGTCTATGTGTCTGTTTTTGTGCCAGTACCATACTGTCTTGATGATGACAGCTTTGTAATAGAGCTTGAAATCTGGAATTGTGATGCCGCCAACTTTGCTTTTTTTTTTCAACATTCCTTTGGCTATTCGGGGTCTTTTCTGGTTCCATATAAATTTTAGGATTATTTGTTCCATTTCTTTGAAATAAATTGCTGGTATTTTGATGGGGATTGCATTAAATGTGTAGATTGCTCTAGGTAGCATAGACATTTTCACAATATTTATTCTACCCATCCATGAGCATGGAATGTTTTTCCACTTCTTTGTGTCTTCCTCAATTTCTTTCATGAGTACTTTATAGTTTTCTGAATACAGATTCTTTGCCTCTTTGGTTAGGTTTATTCCTAGGTATCTTATGGTTTTGGGTGCAATTGTAAATGGGATTGACTCTTTAATTTCTCTTTCTTCTGTTTTGTTGTTGGTATATAGAAATGCAACTGATTTCTGTGCATTGATTTTATATCCTGACACTTGACTGAATTCCTGTATGAGTGCTAGCAGTTTTGGAGTGGAGTCCTTTGGGTTTTCCACATAAAGTATCATATCATCTGCAAAGAGTGAGAGTTTGACCTCTTCCTTGCCGATTTGGATGCCTTTTATTTCTTTTTGTTGTCTGATTGCTGAGGCTAGGACTTCTAGTACTATGTTGAATAGCAGTGGTGATAGTGGACAGCCTTGCCGTGTTCCTGACTTTAGGGGAAAAGCTCTCAGTTTTTCTCCATTGAGAATGATATTCGCTGTGGGTTTTTCGTAGATGGCTTTGATGATATTGAGGTATGTACCCTCTATGCCTACACTATGAAGAGTTTTGATTAAGAAAGGGTGCTGTACTTTGTCAAATGCTTTTTCAGCATCTATTGAGAGGATCATATGGTTCTTGTTCTTTCTTTTATTAATGTCTTGTATCACATTGATTGATTTGCGAATGTTAAACCAACCTTGCATCCCAGGAATAAATCCCACTTGGTCGTGGTGAATAATCCTTTTAATGTAATGTTGGATCCTATTGGCTAGTATTTTGTTGAGGATTTTTGCATCCGTATTCATCAACGATATTGGTCTGTAATTCTCCTTCTTGATGGGGTCTTTGCCTGGTTTGGGGATCAAGGTAATGCTGGCCTCATAAAAGGAGTTTGGAAGTTTTCCTTCCAATTCTATTTTTTGGAACAGTTTCAGGAGAATAGGTATTAATTCTTCTTTAAATGTTTGGTAGAATTCCCCTGGGAAGCCGTCTGGCCCTGGGCTCTTGTTCGTTGGGAGATTTTTGATGACTGCTTCAATCTCTTTACTAGTGATGGGTCTATTCAGGTCTTCAATTTCTTCCTGGTTCAGTTTTGGTAGTTTATATTTCTCTAAGAATGCATCCATTTCTTCCAGATTGTCAAATTTGCTGGTGTAGAGTTGCTCATAATA
>LNAC01000713.1:215400-238787 GCA_002007465.1 Ailurus styani
TTGTCAATGTGTTTCTTTGATTTTGTTATTAATTGGTTTATATAATTGGCTGCTCCCATGTTAGGGGCATAGATATTTATGATTGTTAGATCTTCTTGTTGGACAGATCCTTTTAGTATGATATAGTGTCTTATGATATTCTTTGGCTTAAAATCTAATTTATCTGATATAGGGATTGCCACTCCAGCTTTCTTTTGCTGTCCATTGGCATGGTAAATTGTTTTCCACCCCCTCACTTTCAATCTGGAGGCGTCTTTTCATGTAAAATGAGTTTCTTTTAAACAGCATATCAGTGGATCTTGTTTTTTAATCCATTCGGATACCCCTTGTCTTTTAGTTGGGGCATTTAGTCCATTTACATTCAGGCTAACTATTGAGAGATATGAATTTAAAGTCATTTTGTTGCCTGTAAGTTGACTGTTACTTTATATTGTGTCTCTTCCTTTCTGGTCTATGTTTCTTTTAGGTTCTCTTTGCTTAGAGGACCCCTTTCAATATTTCCTGTAGGGCGCTGGCTTGGTGTTTGCAAATTCTTTGAGTTTTTGTTTGTCGTGGAAGATTTTTATCTCTCCTTCTATTTTCAATGACAGCCTAGCTGGATATAGTATTCTTGGCTGCATATTTTTCTCATTTAGTGCTCTGAATATATCATGCCAGTTCTTTCTGGCCTGCCAGGTCTCTATGGATAGGTCTGCTGTCAGTCTAATATTTTTACCATTGTATGTTATAGACCTCTTGTCCCAAGCTGCTTTCAGGATTTTCTCTTTGTCACTAAGACTTGTAAGTTTTACTATTAGATGTTGGGGTGTAGACCTACTTTTATTGATTTTGAGGGGGGTTCTCTGTGCCTCCTGGATTTTGATGCTTGTTCCCTTTGCCAAATTAGGGAAATTCTACACTGTAATTTGCTCCAATATACTTTCTGCCCCCTTCTCTCTCTCTCTTCTTCTTCTTCTTCTGGGGTCCCAATTATTCTAACGTTGTTTCATCTTATGGTATCACTTATCTCTCAAATTCCCCCCTCATAGTCCAGTAGTTGTCTGTCTCTCTTTTCCTCCTCTTCTTTATTCTATGACATTTTGTCTTCTAAATCACTAATTCTATCTTCTGCCTCATTTATCCTAGCAGTAAGACCCTCCATTTTCAATTGCACCTCATTAATAGCTTTTTTGATTTCAGCTTGGTTAGATTTTAGCTGTTTTATTTGTCCAGAAAGGATTTTTATTTCTCTAGAGAGGGCTTCACTATTATCTTCCATGGTTTTTTCAAGCCCAGCCGGCACCTTAAGAAATGTCATTCTGAACTCTAGTTCTGTCATATTACTAATGTCCTCATTGATTAGGTCCCTAGCTGTCATTACTGCCTCTTGTTCTTTTTTTGTGTGTGTTGATTTTTTCCATCTTGTTATTTTATGCAGATAAGAATAGATGGATGAGAGTACAAAATACTAAAGGGTAGCAATGACCCCAGAGAAATATATACTAACCTACTCGGAAGAGACCTAGAACTGGGGAGAAAAGAAAGAGGAACCAAACCAAACAAAACAAAACAAAGAAAATAAAACAAAAACAAAACAAAACAATAAATAAATAAATAAAACAAAATCCTATATGTATATCTATATTATCTATTTCTGTTTCTATATCTATCTCTGTCTCTGCCTCTATGTCTATCTCTATCTCTATATTCTATCTCTATTAGATTGGTGAATTGAACAGACCCTATATGTATACAAAAAATAAGGTTAAATACAGTGAAGGGATAAAATATGATTATAACAATGACAATTTAAAAAGTTTAAAAAGTGTTGATAAGATATAATAGTTAAAAACGTTAAAATAGGAAAAAGGAAAAAATTTAAAAGAAAAGAGTAAGAAAAAAGAGAAAAAGAAAAAGAAAAAAATTCAAAGAATTTAACTTTGAACAACTAAAGAATCATGGGGAAAAAGCCATTAATTCTCTACGTTGCTTTCCCCTAGGTCTGGAGTTCCACAATTCTCAGCAATCTTGAACTTGGCTTTGGCTGGAGGTTTTTTCCTGGTCTTCTGGGGTAGGGGCCTGTTGCTGTGATTCTCAAGTGTGTTTGCCTGAGGCAGATTCGCACCACCCTCGCCAGGGTCCAGGCTAAGTAATCAGCTCAGGTTCACTCTCGGGAGCTTTTGTTCCCTGAACGCTTTCCGCTTTCCGTACCGCGTTGGAGGATGGGACTCAAAATGGTGGCTCCCAGTCTCCGACCCAGAGGAGCCAAGAGCTCGGGGCCTCAGTCCTCAGTGAGCTTCAGAGAACAGCAGCCTGTCCCCCCCGTGTTCCAGGTCTCCATCGCTCTCCGAGCTCCCCTGGCCCGTGACCGAGCATCTCTATCTCTGGTGCATGGCCCTGTTTAGAATCTCCGAACCCAGCAGATTCCTGTAGCCACTCCTGCGCTGATCCTCCCAGGGGAGGAAGGAGGGGTCTCTCCGGGTCCTGGCCCAAGGTAACCCCGAGCTGAGAGACACCTTCTCAGCTCGGCTCCATCTCTCCCATCGGCTTCTCTCTGATACCTGGGATCTCGGTCGCGCTCAGACACCCCTGGTCTTTTTGTGTCCCCGTGGGTCCTGAGACCATGCTGTCCCTGCGAGGGCTTCACCCCCCGCTTGGCCTCTGGGGTGACGTCCCTCAGTGGAGTGGACTTCTAACAGTTCCGAGTTTGTGCTCTACTGCTCCCTTACTTGCCCCGGGGTCTATCTTCCCCTTGCTTCAGATTCACTTCTCCGGACGTCTTACCTTCCAGAAAGTGGTTGATTTTCTGTTCCTAGAATTGCTGCTCTTCTTCTTTTCGATCTCCTGTAGAATTTGTAGGTGTTCAGAATAGATTGATAGCTCTCTGGGTGAATTTCTGGGACCCGATGCTCATCGGTCTCCTACTCCTCCACCATCTTGCTGCTTCTCCAGATCTTGTATATCTCTTTAAATTTATTCTTACATATATTACATGAGTAATGCCATTGTAAATGGTATCTGTGGTAGGTGAAGGGGAGCAGAATTTGTTGCCCCAAAATATGACTCTTTAAGAAATAGCAGACACAAGTGAATCTCTGAAAGCTGAATAGAAGTTACCCTTATGTAAGAGACATTTCACTGAGCATGGAAGATAGAGGGACAAAAAGTATGGTTTCCATAACCAGAAAAACATCCCTCTGTCACTCTGTCACTCTGACTCCATCACTATTATAAAAACAGTAGCTGAAAAAAAGTTCCATTTGCATTGGAATCAGACAGGCCACTAGACTTCTCCTGAGAGATATACCAAGACTGTATTGCAACCAAACCCTGAAGTCTGATGTTGAAAATGGCATTCTCAAATGTGGCAAGGAGATGAAAAACAATTCTACCATAGAGGTTTGCCAAATTGCCAAATGTTTTACAGATCTGCCCTTAGGACATGGGATGCCCAGCATGTGAGATCACACAGTACAACAGGCTATATGTGAGTGCACCAAAATCTAGACTTGCTTGGCTGGATGACAGAACAAAACTCACTGGGGCGCCTGGGTGGCTCAGTCAGATAAGTGTCTGCCTTCGGCTCAGGTCATGATCCCAGGGATCCAGTGCTGCCACCTCAGGCTCTCTGCTCCTGGGGAGCCAGCTTCTCCCTCCCCCTCTGCCTGCCAATCCACCTGCTTCTTCTCTTCTTTCTCTCTCTCACTTTCTGTCAAATAAATAAATAAATAAAATCCCAAACACAAAAACAAAACAAAACAAAACAAAAAAACCCCACTAAGGTTACTAGCTGCCAGAACCAAGCTACAGGCATCTTCCATCATGTATTTCTCACCCTGTTCTGCTCTCACAGACTGACAGGACTGCATGAAAAATGGAGGCATATGGATGTTAACATTATCCGTGGCTGAGGTTATGAAATAATCCAGACTGGAAATTTCAGGTTTCCAACTTAATCTTGTCTCTAACCCACACGGGTCTTTTCATTTTATGTGACAACAAAGTATAAATGGGCTTCCTTCTTACACAGCCAGGACAATGTGATCTTGGATTCCTGGCTCTTTTCTGTCACTAAGCACTCCACCCTAAATGCCAGCCTAATTACAAACTCGTGCCACATGAACATGTTCATGAAGAAATCACAGAAATCCCCTAATATATCACAATTCAAAATTCTTTTCAGCAGTAAGGATCTCATTAGTCAAGTTTGGGAGATTATGAATTAGAAAAGCAATCCTAAATCTCTCCATGGTAATGGAACAGGAGTTCAATACCACAAAGTAAATTTTTAATAAAACCACCTTTTTGCACCAAGACAAACAAACAAACAAACAAAAAGCCAAAGAAATCAAAAACAAAAACCTCAGAAATTCACAGCTTAGCCTCAATGGTACTCCAACATCCTTATGTTCTAGATACATGGACTACCCAGCAAAGGAGGAACAGGGCAATCATCAGTGAAAAATTTCACTTCTGTGTAAACCAAACAGAACAAATGAGATCTAACTTACATCTGTTAAAAGAAAGAATTAATATTTTTCATCAGGTGAAAGCAGCACAGACATTATATTCCACTGGCTTAATGGGATGTGGGAAATGTGCTCTGATTTGTTCTTTTCTGTTTATTCATCCTCATTCTAATCTATGCTCTTTTTACTCTTTGCAGATCTCTTACCTTGTATTTACTAATTCAGTTTCTCTCTCCATGGTCACCAGCTCAGCTTTTAATGTGGAAGCTTCCAGGGAAGTTTTAGAGCCAGGAACTGAAGGGGGGCAGGGCAAGCCATCCCCAAATCCCCCACAATGGCATATTGATTATTTTGAATTGAAGCTATTTGGGAAAAAAAAAAAACAATGCAAAGACACTCACACCCTCCCTTGTCCCCCTGAAAGCAGCAAACAAATCTCCCCTGTGAAAAATGTCCTCCCCATAATAGGAAGTAAAAAGACATCCTAATCATCAGAAACAGGGTCTTTGATGTTGAAAAAGCTGTAGAAAAAAACTTGATTACTTTTTTTACTACAATCTACTACCTTGGCCCAAATTCTGCTTAGAATTCTTTGCTAATTAAAGCTTCCAAACACCTGTTTTTGTTTTTGTTTTTATCCTGCCAATTCCTCACAAATTTATTGTCTCTTTGTCTAAAATGTATCAAAACTGCCTGCCTTGGTCATTTCTTTGGGGCTCAATTTCATTATTGGGTCTCCATGTGCATGTCATAACACTTTGTTCCTTTTTCCCCCTATTAATCTGTCTGATATCAATTTAATTCCTAACTAGTGAGAACAACCCTGGGAGAGAGGGAAGAAGGAAATTTCTCCTTCCTCAACATTAGCGATCTGGGATCATTTCCCTTGCATTTTATCGATGGAAAGTTTCAAAGTTGAGCTTCATCTCCTTCAAAGACCAGTCCACTCTTCATCAGCCTTACTCTTTGAGCAGTGTTTTTCAACCTGGGATGATGTTGCACCTCAAAGGATACTTAGCAGTGTTTAGAGATCTTTTTGGTTGTCCAGCATGGTGGGCAGTCAACATTGGGAAAGGCTTGATATTGGCTTCTAGATGGTAAAAGGAAGACATTCTTTTAAACTCTACAATGTACACAGGACAGCTCCCAAAACAAAGAATAATCTGACTCAAAATGCCCATAGTGTCAAGGTTGGAAAATCTTATCCTGGGGTGTAGTTTTTTTGTGTACCAACCAGATATATTGATTTTTCAGTCTCCTTATCTCCGCTTGAGGACTGGAACTGCCCTAGCTGTTAGATTGCCAAAAGCCCTGCTCTGGTCCTCAGTTTCTCCGTCTGTCTTTGAGAACCTTGTATAGGAAAGGCATCTCTTCTTTCTGGGTTTCAGCTTTCATCTGGACTTGCATTGTGTTATTCACTAACTTGTTATCTCATCAGTGCCTTTATTTATTTGTTTGTTTGTTCGTTTTTATTTTGAGAGAGAGAGAGAGCATGTGAGCAGGGTAGAGGGGCAAAGGGAGAGATAGAACCCCAAGTTGAGTGTGGAGCCCATCGTGGGGTTTGATCTCATGACTCCAAGGTCATGACCTGAGCCAGAACCAAATGTCGGATGCCTAATCAACAGAACCACACAGGTGCCCCAATGCCTTTAATATATTTCAAATATTTTGCTAGTTTTATAGGTTGTCCTTGGTGGAGAGAGGGTTGGTATTACCTAGTGAGTGATTATCCATGCTCCTTTTGAATAGCCAAAAAAAAAAAAGTACTTGAAGTCTCATACTACCTTTAAGAAATCTCTTCCGGGTAATGCTCAGACTCAGGGAGTGCTTAAAAACTTGCTTGTTGCTTAATACCTTCTCCCTTAACTGTTGCTCCAGGCTGTTCCATTAACCACATGTCGCTGATTTATACCTGCTTCCACATAGTACAGCTTTCAAAACCATGTACTTTGCTAAATGCGAGGACATTTACTCCCTGTATTATCCAAAGCACCATAAAAACATAAAAGTAACAAAAGTTTGTATTGAATGATGGATAATTATTGAAAAGGTTAATAGAATATAGCAATAATTATAACCCACACTACATAGTGCTTCTATACATCAGAGACTGAACACATTACAGATAATTAATTTATTGAATCCTTACAACAGGGCTTCTGGGTGGCTCAGTGGATTAAAGCCTCTGCCTTCAGCTCAGGTCATGATCTCAGGGTCCTGGGATCCAGCCCCGTATCAGGCTCCTTGCTCCACAGGGAGCCTGCTTCCTCCTCTCTCTCTCTCTGCCTGCCTCTCAGCCTACTTGTGATCTCTCTCTCTCTCTTTCTGTCAAATAAATAAATAAAATCTTTAAAATTAAAAAAAAAAGAATCATTACAACAGTCCTGAGTTAGGTGTTAACTAATATCTTACCTCATGCATAAGGAAACCAAGTTACAAAGAAAGTAAGTTCTTTGCCCCAGGCCTTAAAATTTTAGATCAAGGCAATCTGACACTTTGGGAAAACACGACTTCTTTTGGCATATAAAAATACAGAGTGTTTGAAACTGAAAAGCAAGTTTTATTGCTGTTAAAGTTAATTACAGAGGGCCCCCTACTGGCAGAACATCTCCTCTGTTTCCAGCTTGGGTTTGCTAAAGCTTACCTAGTTAGTCATCTTCAAACAAGAGTTTGTAAAAAACCATCTAGTCTTTTCCTAATTCCTGTAGGTGTTTGTCCAAAATGTCCGTGACAACTGTTAATAATAACACTGGAGACAATGTATTATCTTTCCTGTATTTTATGGGTTCGAAGCAATCCTTGGTCCCACCCACACTTAAGAAGAGGGGCTCATACAAGGGTGGGAGGACCAGAACAGAGGGATTGTGGGAGGGTCTTACAGTTACTCCACTACACCCAGCTTGAAAGTGCATGCTCTCTCTAATTCCTCAGCATCCGGAGTTCTATGGCTTAAGTCACTTGATATATTCTAAAATGTGTGAACATTTATCTTTTGTGTTCATTTCCTCCTAATCCTTTTTATTCCATTAAATTTATTTTTCAATGAATGTTGTTTTAGTAGAGTTTTTGAAGAAAACAGGAACAAATATAGCTATGCAATATTACAAGGGCATCTGAAAGTCCCCTACTGAATTTTTAAGTAATCGTTCTTCAACAAAAAAAATCCATTACTCTTTTTATATATATTATATATATAATACATACATATAAAAATACATATAATGTACAACAGTATATACATATAATGCATATAAATATAAATATATAATACATATATAATATATATGATGAATATATAGTATAAATATAAATATATATGATATAAAATACATATAGTGTATAATATAATATATTATAATGTATATGTAATATATATTTTAAAAATACATACATATAATATGTGTAATATAATAAATAAAGATATATAAAAAGATTAACATGTCTATGTTATTTATAAGGTATAATGGAATTTGTATATATACATAAATTATGTGTACATGTATATATACATAATTATACATATTACATATGTATATGTCATGCCTAGACTCCTAGCACACAAAAAGTGACGTAATAAATAAAATTATTTTAAATTACTAAATGTATGGTAATTTGTTGGTCAAAAATAGAAAGCCAATACAACAGAGGGAAAACATGGGGAAAAACTGGAGTATTAGTTGAAAATACATATAAGGAACATTTTAATCTCTTGAGATCCTTTCCACCTTGAACAAACCAAATGGCAACCTGACATCTCTGCAGAAAATTGGAAGTTTACTGGCTGTTATGACTAAAGCAAAAAGAAATCTGAATTCGGGTTGGGAGTCTTTAGGAAAAACTAAAGGAGAAAGGATTTTATTTAAAAAGAGAGAAACTAATTGGAATTTTAATTAAAGAGACCAGAGACTCTTTGACTATATTTTAATTAGGTTCAGGATCCTTAAGAGACTGGCTTAAGTCAGCCAGGCCGAAAACAAGAGAATTGTTCTTTTCTGTTTTTCAATTGAGGTGTAATTGACACATAATATTATATTAGTTTAGGTTTACAATGTAATGATTTGATATATGTTTATACTGTGAAAGCATCACAATATCTAGTTGATATTCCTTACCACACATAGCTACCATTCTTCTTGTAATGAGAATTTTTAAGACCTTCTATCTTAACAACTTTCAAATATACAACAGGATTATTCACTATAGTCCCTATGCTGTAATTACATTGTCAGGACTTATTTATTTTATAACTGGAAGTTTGTACCTTTGGATCATCTTCACCTGTTATTTCCACCCTGAAACCCCACCTTGAGCAACCACCAAACTTTTCTCTGCATCCACGAGTTCTTTTTCTTATCGTTGTTTTTAAAAGTTCAGAATTTCAGAACTCAGGGAAGAAATTAAAGATTCTTAAAGTTTCCAAATAGAAAAGTTAGGCCACATACACGGAATCAGAAATCGGAATAATAATGTATTTTTCAATAAGAATATGTCATCTGACAGAAAGTGCCACTAAAATTCAGAGGAAACATGATTACTAATCTTAACTTCTACATCCAAACTATATTTCAAGTTCACAAGTATAATAAAAAATCTATTTCAAATTACTGAAAGCTGTAATGTCTCTCTCTCTCTCATATATATCTCATACTGGACAAATATCTCTTAATCCTATGTGATCAAATTTCTGTGTTGATACGTAAATGTCTCTGAGTTACTTTTGACATCACTGACTAGTTAGAGAATATTGGTTCCTCCACTTTTGATTAAACCTAATTTCTTTATCTGTAATTGAAATTAATGATTCTAAGATTCTTCTCACTCTCTTTTTTAAATTATTTTATTTTATTTATTTGGCAGAGAGAGAGAAACAGACAGTGAGAGAGGGAATAGGAGCAGTGGGAGTGGGGGAGGGAGAAGCAGGCTCCCCGCTGAGCAGGGAGCCCAAAGCAGGGCTAGATCCCAGGACCCTGGGATCATGACCCAAGCCGAAGGCAAACACTTAATGACTGAGCTACTCAGGCGCCCCTATGATTTCTCTTAAGCTAAAATTTTACTCTTTATTCCAGAACATATTTCCTCTCTTTGTAATGAACACTCCTGATCTCTTTTCTCAGATTTCCCCCTAAATGTGGTTAATTACTTAACACACTATTTTTATTTTCTATGTTTTTAATATGGTAACACTGTGGACACTGAATCTTTTATTGCAATGTTGTATCTTATTTTTCTGCCTGTACTTTAATGACACTGATACAAAAAGGGAACTTTACAAATTCTTAAGAATGTGTACAATTTTATATTAAATAACTATTCTTCCTTATTACTATACTGTCTTTTTTCTAAACACAAAAATGCCTCTTTGAAAACACCAGATTAATGGAACAGGCAAATTGAGATAAAGCCCCAGGGCTTGAGAAAGGGCTTTTAAAAACTACTTGAGTAAATGTCACAGAAAGTCAGTTGTAAGGACTCAGGGCAGGCAGCTCCAAAAATTTCCCCAATGGCATATTGATTACTTTGAATTAAAGCTACTTAAGAAACAGCCGGTGCAAGAAGGACATGCTGACCCTCTTTTGCCTTTCTGCAAACAGGAAATAAATTTTTCATGTGAAAGTTACCTTCCTGTAACAGGAGGTCAAGAGACATCCTTATCTGGGGGATGGGAGGGTAGGGATAGGGTGTATGGGTTATGGACATTGGGGAGGGTTTGTGCTTTGGTGAATGCTGTGAAAGATGTAAGCCTGATGATTCACAGACCTGTACCCCTTGGGCAAAGAATAAAAATAAAATTAAAAAAAAAAAAAGAGAGAGACATCCTTATCACCAACTAGGGGATTTAGAGCCAGGAAAGCTATGTAAACAATCCTTGTTGTTTTTTATTAATTTACTACCTTAGCCCAAATTCTGTTTAGAATTCCTTATTAATTGAAGCTCCCAAACATAACACTCCTTATTCTGTCAATTCTTCACAAATTTATTGTCTCTTTGTCTAAAATGTATCAACACTTCACGCTTTGGTCATTTCTTTGAGTCTCAATTTCATTATTGGGCCTCTGTGTGCATGTAATTAAACTTTGGGGTTTTATTCTCTTGTTAAACTGTCTCATGTCAATTTAATTCTTAGACTAGCTGGAAGATGCTTAAAGGGTAAAGGAAAGTTTTTCCTTCCTCACAGTGGTAAGCAAGAGATAAACAATACTTGTACAGTGTATCTTGTATAGAAAATACTAAGGAATCCACTAAAACAACAATTAGAGCTAAAAAAAAACAAGCTTGGCAATATTACAGCACAAAAAATCAATATAGAAAATTCATCTGTATTTCTGTACCCTAACGATGAAAAACCCAGAAATAAAATTTTAACAGTTTTCATTTATAATAGCACCAAAAAGAATAAAATACTTAAGAATAAATTTAATAAAAGAAATATAAGTAATACAAGTAGAATGGTTAGAATCAAAAAGGTGAAAAGTAACAAGTGTCCCTGAGAATATGGAAGAAATCGAATACTCATATTGATGATGAGAATATAGAATGGTACAGTCTTCTGTAGCAGACAATTTAGCAATTTCTCAGAAGTTTAAAAATAGAGTTACCATATGACCTAACAATTCTACTTTGAGGTATATACTTAAAATAACTGAACACACATTCCACACCAAAACTTCTGCATGAATGTTCACTGCAGCACTATTAATAAAAGCCAAAAAGTGGAAACAACCCAAATGTCAATTAACTGATGAATTATTCAAAAAATATGCTATCCCCACACAGTGGAATTGTATTCCACCATAAAAGGAAATGAGGTACTGATACATGTAACAACCTCGATGAACTTTGAGAACATTCAATGAAATGGCCAGAAACAAAAGGCCACGTATGAAATATCCAGGATAGGCATGTTATAAAATTGTATTAATATAAAAGTGTTCCATAAAAATAGTCCAACTGGCTTCCCCCACTAATTTTCCCCTGGGAGGAATTTCCTTGTCCATTGTTCTAAATCATTATGTTTCCTAACTGGAATTAGTAGCCACACTTCTTGATGTTGCTGATTCCGGACTAGGGAATATTTTAATCTTTAAGGGACCCTAGACTCTTTGTTCACCTGGCTCCCAATTTTTATGGAAAAATGCACTTGAAAACTTCAGAAATCTATAGTTCTATTTGATTTCTGGGAATTTCTGATGTTGAAAACCAAAGCTAAATACTCTGTTCTTTTGAAGTCTTTGTGTTTTCTGTCTGTATCTAAGAGAATTATTACTTTTTCAGGCAGAACATACACAATAGAAAATATCTGGGAATTATCTGGAACAATGAATTTTCTTTCCAGTGCCCTGGCCCTCATTTATTCCCTCCCTTTCTTTGTTCCAACCAACTTTTTTGTTGTCAGAACTTTGTTTCTTCTGTTTTAATGAATGCAAGAATTTCTAGCTGCAGGAGGATGTTTCTCTTAGATCGCTTCTATGTTTCCTCTACTCTTTCAAGGAAGATGAGCTGGTTTTTAGCTCTCCCATTATTTGGGGATCACAGTGAAGTCCTCCAGATACAAGCAACATTTAAAACATCTGGATCTGTTCTGGTCCTTAAGTCTCCACACAAGTAAGTAGGTCATCAGATACCTCCAAAAAAGATGCATTGCTACAACAGAACACAAATTGGTCATGGCTGGAATAAGAGAATGCTGACTATCCTGCACTTCTGCTAAATTTAGAATATGCAAACTTAGGAGAAGTAACATGCAACATCATACCTCTCAAATCCATTAAAGCACTGCAGATCCTCAAACACCTACCTCCTTTCCCTCTGGTAGAAGGCAAAGTGGGGCGCCTGGGTGGCTCAGTGGGTTAAAGCCTCTGCTTTCGGCTCAGGTCATGATCTCAGCGTCCTGGGATCGAGGCCCACATCGGGCTCTCTGCTCAGCAGGGAGCCTGCTTCCTCCTCTCTCTCTGCCTGCCTCTCTGCCTACTTGTAATCTCTCTCTCTGTGTCAAATAAATAAATAAAATCTTAAAAAAAAAAAAAAAGAAGGCAAAGTGTTATATCCACAGACACTCCCTTAGTTGCTGTATTTCTGTAGGTAGCATTTCCACGACTCATTCTATAGGGCATAAAGACAACTGGGGGAGGCCCATAGATCAAAAGCAATCCATGGATGCATTTCGTTTAGTTCACACTGAGTCATGGGCTCTGCTTTGAAAAAGAAATCAAAGCTAACTTATGAGAGTCACATGCTTTCCTTGGGTTTGGTGTCTACTACTAAAGAGTTTCGCTGCTTTGGGGAAGTTAATAGACCTTATTTTCATTGGTGCTTTGGTGTGTTGGAACCTGGTCTCTTCTTTGTCAGTGGTGCTGCTATTTCTGCTTCTGTCACAGCTGTCTGATTTTTTCTTCTTCTTTTTGAAAAATCTATACCTCAGTCCAAATCACATGTAAGAGCTTGACAGTTTTCAAACTTGACTACATATGGAATCACATATGAAGGAAATTTTTAAAATTCTGATGTACAGGACACGACCCAAATGAAAATCAAAATTCCTGATGTAATGTCCACACATCATTTTTTTCTTTTCAAAAATGTTTTTATTAAGGTATAATTGACATGTAATGTTATATTAATTTCACGTGGGCAGCATAATGATTTAGTATTTGTATAAATATTGGGAAATAACCATCACAGTAAGTCTAGTTAACATCATTACCATGCATAGTAACAGAAATTATTTTTCTTGTGAGGAAAACTTTTAAAATTAACTATCTTAGCAACTTTTAAATATGCAATACAGTATTATCACTATAATCACCATGCTGGGCATTACATCCCTTATGACTTATTCTTTTTTCTTTCTTGTCTTATTTTTATTTCTCACTTTATTAATAGAAGTGGGATTTATTGAAAGCTTTTTTTGAGAATAACTTTTACTTATTTTTATCTCTAAATTTATTTTTATTTCAATTTATTTATTTATTTATTTTTGGAGCATAGTTAACACACACTGTTACATTTTGGGTGTACAACAGTAATTTGACAACACTAAGCATTTATGCTGTGCTTGCCACAAGTGTAGACACCATCTGTCACCATATAACACAATTACAATACCATTGACTACATTCCGTATAATGTTCCTTTCAACCCTGTGACTTACTCATTCCATAACTGGAAGCCTGTATCTCTCACTCCCTTTCACCCATTTTGCCCATCCCACAACCCCTTCCCTCTGGCAACATAAGCTTGTTCTCTGTACTTACTGGTATGTTTCTGCTTTTCATTTTTTTGTTTTCTTCTTTAGATTCCACATATATGTGAAATCATATGCTACTTGTTTTTCTTTTTCTTACTTATTTCATTTAGCATAATACCCATTAGGTCTGTGTTGTTACAAATGGCATATCTTCTTTATCCATTCATCTATCGATGGACACAGGGTGCTTCCATATCTTGGTTTTTGTAAATAATGCTGCAATAAGCATAGGGGTGCACATATCTTTTCAAATTACTGTTTTTGTTTCTTTATGTAAATACCAATTACTGAGTCATATGACATTGTCATTTTAATTCCTCGAGGAACCTCCATACTGTTTTCCACAGTGACTGCACAAATTCACATTCCCACCAACAGTCCAAAAGCATTCCTTTTCCTCCACATCCTCATTTTTTTAATGCTCTCCAAAAGATTTCAATGTCTGGTTAAGGTTGAAAACCACTAACTAAGAATAATTAGGTAATTAGGAGAGTTACACTTTACTGAAAAAAGACAAATGATATAATTTCCATATAAAATTAAATCTTTCATACAGTTGGGGCACCTGGATGGATGGTTAAGCATCTGCCTTCAGCTCAGGTCATAATCTCAGGGTCCTGGGATTGTGCCCCATGTTGTCCTCCTGGCTCAGCAGGGAGTCTCCTTCTCCCTCTCCCTCTGCCCCCACCCCTGCTAGCACTCTCTCTCTCTCTCTCTCTCTCAAATGAAAAAAATTTTAAAAGTTAAAAAAAATATTTCACGGACTTTATAAAGTGTTTGTGTGTAGATAGATAGATAGGTACATTATATATCATTGACTTTAAAAATCTCTATGCATGTACACACACACACACACACACACACAAATGGATACAAATATATCATAAGACAAATAATTCTTTCCCAGTCCTCATGTTCTAGCCAATCTGCAAAATAAAACTTTTTACCTTCAAAAGTATATAGAGAAGTACATTTTTCTACTTTGCATGTTTACCATCACAGGAAGAGTTCCTTACATGATTAGTAAGCTTTTAATCATTCTCTGTATTTTCCTTCCGGACCCCACATGGCATTATCTTTCTCTGAGCATGTTCTCAATCAGATGCTCATCTAAATTGAAAAGGACCCTATCTCAAATGAATAAATTATTAAATGCTACTGTCCTTCACTCACCCACACATACATTTTGTTATATGACAGGAGGTATAAAAAGGACAGATATTAAGCCTGAGTTTCTGCAAAGGTAGTGGAGCAACCAAAAGAAAGGAGTGACACAGTGGAAGGAGAGGTGAGGTTGGATTACTTTTGATTATGTTCAGTTTAAGGTATTGGAAGGCAGTTGGCATTGAGGACTTGTACTCCAGGAAATTTGCCAAGATTGAAGATTCCATTTGGAATCCATGCACAGAACCATGATTAATAAAATAATTAAAGTTAGGAAATAATAAGACACATTTAAAATGCATACTATTTAATTTCTTAGATCTGGTATCCATCAATAATGATAACTGAACACCACATATTTTAATCACTAATGCTTAATTGAACTCAACCTTCAAAAAAGTTATAGACTGGGAAAGTTGTCACCAAGTTTGAGAATGCCATTTTAAATTGTTATTCTTTCATATCTTTACTGATGAAAGATGAATCTAGAGTACTTAGCTAAACAGCTCTACTTTGTTTCTGGACACACATTGCAAGGCACTACTACTTTTAATATCCTACTATTTAACTAACCCACAAGTCGTCTATAAAATGATCTTTCTGGCTGAGGGAGCCCTACCTACAAGAATCCTGACACTCAATCAAAGTTAAATCTCAACAAAGCTAGAGATTACTTCATAACTCATTCCTTGGTTACTTATTTTGGACATACAGAGGAGACAGAGATTATTAATACCAAATGTGTAGATCCCAAGGATTTATTACCTAACTTATAATAGATTCTCTACATGCCAGTATTTTTTTTTAGTTTTGTATGATTACACCCTCAATAATATTTTTCATAAATGATTGCTCTCATTCTGGAAAAATGTTAAGAGTACAGTAATAAAATTCAACATTAGCATTAACCGTTTTGGTAACCCAACATATAATTATTAAGTATCTGCTGTGTTTCAGGCATAGATTGAGTGATGGATATAACAAAGAAGAACAATAAAATGTGATTCTCACAAAATCTAGAAAGCATTATTGCATCATAGTGTGGGCTTTGGACTGTTTGATATGAGTTCAAATTCTCACTCTGAAAATGTACTGGTCATGCAACTACTTGCATATAACCTCTCAAATTCAGTTTTTCTTGTATAGAATGCAGGTCAACATATAAAGTGTTAGAACAACCCCAGAAAGAGAGAGTGTCATAGCAGTCTTGAGGGACAGAGTTCATCCCATAGCCCCTCCATGTCAGAAGCCTTGTGGGTTTAGCCATTAACCGAGGGAACCCTCAATGCTAGAAAACCAAGGTCTGTTCTCTAGCTCTTTGATTAACATAGATAAAATTCCTTGGATCCAAAGGGGTAAGGATGACTGTAGTTTAAGTAATTCTACACAATGTATTTGGGTGAATGTTGAGGAAATCAACTCTTTCACGCACAGAATTCTGATTAATCTACTGGTTATAAACTAATGCCTCCTGTCATTTTTCATATCTGATATTTCTGACCTCTGAGTCTTATGAGGGTTTCACAGGTTGTTGGTCCCTCCTCAGGTATCTCCCTCCACTTATTCTAGACTTCACTTTCTTCTGCTTTGTTTCATCAATGATCATATCTCTATCTTTTAGAAATTGGCTGATTTTTTTCTTTATCTGTTAGAACTTACTTCCTTTTCATTATTATTTTAGACTATTAAATTTTTATTCTTTTAATATAATGCTAATGGAGCTTTAGAAGAACCAGGAGATTAAAATCTATGTTTTCTATATTACACTCAAAAGGAAAATTCTATGAACCTTATTTAAACATAAGATTTACTTTTTTGGTTACACACCTTGAATTATTTTGGCGGAGTTTATTTCTGCCTCTAAAATATAATTTTCCAGTTTGGAAATTTTCTTTATTTATATTATATAAAGGATCCATGCTTTAACTCGGCTTGATGTTAATATTATAAAGCACATGAGAGAAGAAAGAGGTTTAAGGGAATTTTTACTTAGGTGTAAAAAAAAAGGTATTACCTAGATAAATGCAATGCATTTCAAGATGAGAAGTCTATCAGTTATTTCTATCTCCTCCATAATAAAATCCCTTTTTCTTTATCCTCCTTCCAAATTGCTATTCCACTTTGAAGAAAATGTTGAATGGTCAGAGTTTCTGCCAGAGAATATATGTCTGAACTAAAAGAGGAAGTGGTTTATAGAAGAAAAAAAAAGGGTATGATATCTTCTGTGGTATTAAAAGTTAAAATTATTCCAAACTTAGAAAACCAATTGTAGAGCAAGAAAACTGCTGTAGGAATAGTAGATTTCTTCCATATCGTGAAGTGTTCAAAAATCTATTACCTTGACTGGTAAGATTGAACACATTGTTTTTGTCCTATATTCACAGAGGAAATCCACCAAATTTGGAAGAGCGGAAGAAAATTGTCCATCTTGATATTTTGACTTGCCGGAAGTTTATTTGCAGAACTATGCGACTCCCTTCAGTAGAACATCATTTTTGGTCTTCTTTCTCTTTTTAAAATGTGCAATGGCTGGAGATATAGTCTATGCTGATGTTAAAATTGACAGGACATTTTCTTTAGAAAATTCATCCTCACTTCAGAAATCTGGTAAGTGGGCTTTAGGGGTCCTTTTAAAATTAATGTTTTACTTTTAATCTCCTTTATTTATATCCTTCATTTGTATATGTCTTAAATAGTTAGAAGACAGGATTCCAAGAAAAAAATTGATTGAATGCAAGAATAAGAATGAATGTTTTTAGTGAAACAAAGTTGATTGTAATTTTATTTCTTTTTTCTTTTTGAAGTTTTTATTTAAATTCCAGTTAGTTAACATACAGTGTAATATTAGTTTCAGGTATAGAATTTAGTGATTCATCACTTATATACAGCACTGTGGATGCAGCTAGAGGGTATTATGCTAAATGAAATAAGTCAGTCAGAGAAAGACAAATACCATATGATTTCACTCATATGTAGAATTTAAAGATAAACAAATGAATATAGAAGGAAAAAAAACCCAGAGACGCAAACCAGAAAACAGACTCTTAACCACAGAGGACAAATTGAGGGTTACTGGAGGGGAGATGGACAGGAGGATGAGTTGAACTTGGCTTTTGATGTTCATAGCCTTTCTATTCTTTTTATTTCTTACAGTGAGCAATTATACTCACACAGTGATATCTATATTTATGAACCCCTTCTTTACAGCTTTATGTACCCCTGATTAAATCTGTCTTTTTAATATAATACAAATTCACTTACACAAAGGAAAAAAAGTACTTGGCTATAATTCACATTGTTAATTATCTTTTTGAAATTTGAAAAATGATAGGATAACAATATTAAACTAAACTAAGGAGACATGAAATGCTAATACTTTATTTCATGAAGTTTAGAATTAATGAAACTCTGAGTGATAGAATATTAGTGGAATATGAAGAGAAAGGCATATAGCTAAAGATAACATTGTACCTTAAACACAAGCCACAGCAGAGGTGATAGATTTTCATAATCAGTGTGTTTTTTATCTTCTAAAGTATTAGGAAAACTTGCATTTCTGTTCTGTTCATGTTGCACTTCTGTTCTTTTTTCTAGGGTAAGAGTTTTTTTAGATTATGAAGTTTACATAAAATGTTTACATAATTTAACTCTCCTCATTGCATTTGCTTTTGTGTAATGAATACAATATTTTGCTTTACTATATTTCCAAAGAATGTGTTTCTTCTTTTATATTTTTTAATTTGCAGTTACCAAATGAATCTGAGGTGTGGTTTTCTCTGGTTGCAAAAGCACATTACTCCTTATTTTTAAACATTACCTCTCTGGTTTTGTCCAATAAAAGCTTATCCACTTTCTTTTCTCCCTATACTGGGTGTTTTCATTTTCTATGAGAAGATAGAACTTAATTTGAAAAATAATGTGGACTAGTTGCTTTCTTATTCTTCCACCCATAAAAACTCTCACTATTAGTCCAACTTCCTAGAAGTTATTTTAGCTCACTTCGAGCAACAAAACTAGTATTTTCAATTCTGCATTCCAAGGTTTTATTTCCTTTTTTGTTTATAGATAGAATTTTACTTCCTTCCTGGTTTAGAGATTTGGAGATAACATCTTTAATGCTATCTGGCCCAGTCTACTAATATTAAAAAGAGAACACATAAATATATAAGGATTAAATTACTTACTCACAATGGTTCTTGTGACCAGAAGTCAAATATTTTATTATTCTTTCACTGCATATCCCTTCTGTTCTCATGTGTCATATCATTGTAGATGGAAAGAATTATTTGATGCAGTGAATTGTCATGTTCTACAGAGCCCTACATGTGATATGACATGGCCCTAGTCTTCCTCTTCAAACTCCCTATGTTTTACTTATTTTGCTCTGGCTATTGTCCTCTTTGATCCTTGAAGTTACCATGTTCCTTACCACTTCAGAGCCTCCTATGTGCTGAGACCCTTTCCCTAATCTCTTAATCTTCATATTCCTAGCATCTCACACAGTACCAAGTATAGCAGACAATCAGTAGATGCTTGGTAAGTGGATGAATGTATAAATGGATAAATAAATAAATGGATCTCATGAGATACTCAATAGATATTACAGGTTAATTTGTTCACTAAGATAAAACAAAGAGGCTGTCATGATGAAATGGAGCAGATTATTAGTGAGAAAGTAGGATTCTACTGAGAATAGCCCAGGCTAACATTGAGATATACATGCTCTTCATAAATCTTACTTTGGGGCCTAAAAGAATGACCTAATATCACTTATGTCAGTCTTTTAATGAAATCTGAAATTTTATTCTGTAAGTTTTTAGGTCCATAACCTTGGTTGTTTATATTTTTTTTTATTCTTTGCCCCAGGGGTACAGCTCTGTGAATCATCCGGCTTACATCTTTCACAGCATTTACCAAAGCACAAACCCTCCCCAATATCCATAACCCATCCACCCTATCCCTACCCTCCCACTCCCCAGTAACCCTCAGTTTGTTTTCTGAGATTAGGAGTCTCTTATGGTTTATATTAAAAACATAGGTAGGGATACAATCTCCTCCCTCTTGCAATTGCCCTGACTCGCACAATTTGCATTGTTTTACATGATAAATGAAAATACATGAATTTTTTATGTTCTGAGAATTAATAAGCTTCCACAAAAGATGTTTTATTTAACAGTAATAATTTGAACATAGAACAAAGTACTCTGTAATAATAGATAAGAATTCAGGTTAATTGGTCTTGACGCTTGACTTTATAATTGGTTATATTTCAACATCATTTATTTTATTACTTTCTCAGTGTATTGTATGTGTGTTTGTATATATCATATATCTAGTGGAATTGATATACTGCTATTATTTTGATTTGGAAATTGTTGGCTTAACTATCAGCCAAAGCTAATAATTCTTGCTCTTTTTCTGATTTATTTTTGTCTTTTGAGTATTCCAAAGACAAAGAGATAGTATGGACAGCAAACCAGCCCCTGTTTTGGTAGTCAAAGAGCTGAGGCTTGATCTTAGCTCTGTAATCAAATAACTGTGTGATTGTGGACTTGAATATCCCCATAAATATGTAGATGTTGGACAAGGTAATCCCTAAAAGTACTTTTATTTTAAAATAAAAATGAGTGAAATGTATGAAATTACAGTTATACATCACTATGTAAAGCAGGCACATTACATAAGAGAGAAAAGAGTGGATCAATCCAAATAGGTGGGTGTTGTCAGTAAACTTACATGAGAATCTGGAGGGTCTCAGTCTTATATAAAAACATAGGACTGCAGAGGGTAGATCATTGTAAGATTAATGCTGTGAAACATGTATGATGAGCCCACAAACAAAAATTCATACCCATTCACAGTTTTTATAAGACTCCTCTTCACAAACCAGAGAACCAAATATGTTCTGTGGGTGTGTACACATGAGCAAAAACATGCAGGGTCTATGTATTTCAAAGGAAATTAACTTAGAAGCATAATAACCAAGAAAGTTTATTCAGCTCCCTCTTACCTCTAACTATATAAGGAATTACCTGCTGGGCTTACTATCCAATTCTATCTGTCCAATCTATCGAATTTTGTAGATCCTCACCATCATGGAATTTTCCTGAAAATTGGATGTGCAGTGATCATCACCCTGTTTGTAACAGTGATTGTGCTGAGCATTTTGAGTAAGTAATTATCAATATTATTCATTTATTCCAAGAAAAAAATTAGGTGACTCTGGTCCCAGGTAATATTTTTATTAATTTGTTTTTTTAAAGATTTTATTTATTTATTTGACACACAGAGAGAGATTACAAGTAGGCAGAGAGGCAGGCAGAGAGACAGGGAGAGGAGGAAGCAGGCTCCCTGCTGAGCAGAGAGCCCGATGTGGGCCTCGATCCCAGGACGCTGAGATCATGACCTGAGCCGAAAGCAGAGGCTTTAACCCACTGAGCCACCCAGGTGCCCTTTTTATTAATATGTTAATAAAAGTAATAAGAATGCAAAGAAAAGTTCAAATCTTGGAAAAATAGTGTTGTTTTTTTCCCCTTAAATTTTTAATTATTTAACTTACAATAGAATTTCTACATTATTGAACTTTAGAGGGTCACTAATAACCAATGGCTTTATGCTTTTTACTTAATTGGGAATATATGTTTCTTCTTTCATCAGTTATCCAGTTCAAATCTGCAAGACATAATGCAGAGGAAAATGAATCAAAAGAGAAATTCTGTATTGGTAAAAATAAATCTGGAACAGTCATCTCAACAGGTAACATTATTTTATATTGTCTAATTCCTGAGTAACCAGACATGGACAGTAGCATTGGTTTTACCAGAATATATCTGAAAAGAGAGATTCTTCTATCCCTATAGAGGGATGGCTTAGATCATTGTTTTTTATGGACCCATTATACTCTATGACAAAAATATTCAAGGGTCCAAGGCAAATAAGAAAAAGAGCTTATAAAGAGTTCTAGATTAATGAAAAGGTATTTCATTGAAATGATTGCATTTTATCATTTTTAATATTATTGGGACATGTACAAGTGCAGAATATTGTCGGAATATCATCATCCTTATTTTTTTTAAAGATTTTATTTAATTATTTGACAGAGAAACAGCGGGAGAGGGAACACAAGCAGGGGGAGCGGGAGAGGGACAAACAGGCTTCCCACAGAGCAGGGAGCCCCCACCAGGACCCTAGGATCATGACCTGAGCCGAAGACAAACATTTAACGAGTGAGCTACCCAGAAGCCCCTATTTTCATTCTTTTTTTTTTTTGATGTTATAATACATTTACTCCCATCAAAGTATATATTGGCTTCCAAATGTTACAGTTTTTTTTATTTGCCCCAGGGGTACAGGTCTGTGAATCATCAGGCTTACACCCTTCACAGCATTCACCATAGCACAAACCCTCCCCAATGTCCGTAACCCATCCACCCTATCCCTACCCTCCCACCCCCCAGTAACCCTCAGTTAGTTTCGTGAGATTAAGAGTCTCTTATGGTTTGTCTCCTTCTTGATCCCAACTCGTTTCATTATTTTTCCCTCCCTACCACCCACGACCCCCCGCCCTGCCCCTCAAGTTCCTCATATCAGAGAGATCATATGATAACTGTCTTTCTCTAATTGACTCATTTCGCTTAGCATAATACCCTATAGTTCCATCCATGTCATTGCAAATGGCAAGATTTCATTTCTTTTAATGGCTGCATAATATTCCACTGTATATATATACCACATCTTCTTTATCCATTCATCTGTTGATGGACATCTAGGTTCTTTCCATAGTTTGGCTATTGTGGACATTGCTGCTATAAACATTCAGGTGCATGTGCCCCTGAGGATCACTACCTTTGTATCTTTAGGGTCAATACCCAATAGTACGATTGCTGGGTCATAGGGTAGCTCTATTTTCAACTCTTTGAGGAATCTCCACACTGTTTTCCAGAGTGGCTGCACCAGCTTGCATTCCCACCAACAGTGTAGGAGGGTTCCCCTTTCTCCGCAACCTCGCCAACATCTGTCATTTCCTGACTTGTTGATTTTAGCCATTCTGACTGGTGTAAGGTGGTATCTCGCTGTGGTTTTAATTTGTATTTCTCTGATGATGAGTGATGGTGGGCACTTTCTCATGTGTCTATTGGCCATTTGGATGTCTTCTTTGGAGAAATGTCTGTTCATGTCTTCTGCCCATTTCTTGACTGGGTTATTTGTTTTTTGGGTGTTGAGTTTGAGAAGCTCTTTATAGATTTTGGATACTAGCCCTTTATCTGATATGTCATTTGCAAATATCTTCTCCCATTCTGTCAGTTGTCTTTTGGTTTTGTGGACTATTTCCTTTGCTGTGCAACAGATTTTAATCTTGATGAAGTCCCAATAGTTCATTTTTGCCCTTGCTTCCCTTGCCTTTGGTGATGTTTCTAGGAAGAAATTGCTGCGGTTGAGGTCGATGAGGTTGCTGCCTGTGTTCTCCTCAAGGATTTTGATGGATTCCTTTCTCACACTGAGGTCTTTCATCCATTTTGAGTCTATTTTTG
>LNAC01000713.1:248894-310136 GCA_002007465.1 Ailurus styani
GGAGGAGGAGGAGGAGGAGGAGGAGGAGGAGAAGAAGAAGAAGAAGAAGAAGAAGAAGAAGAAATAAGACACTCCCAAGAACAAGGAGGACTATTGCACAATGTTAAAGGGGTGTATGAGTTTGTGAGGGCTGCCATAATAAAGTACCACAGATTTAATGACCTAAGCAACAAAGATTAATTTCTCGAGGTTCTGAAGGCTACAAGTTCAAGATCAAGGTATTGGCAGGTTTCATTTCTCATGATGACTCCTTGACTTTCAGCTGGCCACCTTTTTACTGTGTCCTCACATGGTCTTTCCTCTGTGTATGTACATCTGTGTCTCTCTGTGTGTCCAAATTTTTCTTATAAGGACACGAATCAGGTAGAATTAAGACCCACTCTAATAGCCCTACTTTAGCTTCATGACCTCTTTAAAGGCTCTGACTTCAAAAGCAGTCATATTTTGAGGTCCTGGGAGTTAAGACTGCAACATAAGAATTTTAGAGACACAGTTCAGTCCATAATACTCCCCCTTCTGGGCCCTGAATCTCTTAACAGGGGTCAATTATATATGTATATGAAACAAGATTAACACTGATAGAACTAAAAAGGGAAATGGAGAAATTCACAGTTACAATCAGAGTTGCCAACACTCCTCTTTGAGTAACTGATAGAACAAGTCCAATAAATAAGTAAATAAATAAATAAACACCTGAACTATGCTATCAACCAACTCGACCTAATTAATTTTATAGAAAACTACACCCAACAAAAGCAGATTATACATTTTTTTTCAATACATCTGGAACTTTCATGGAGACAGACCATACTTGGAGACCTAATAAAGTTTAAAAAATTACAAATACAGATATTATACAAAACATGTCTCAGACCATAACAAAATTAAACTGGAAATTAGAAACAGAGTAATATTTGGAAAATCCCCAAATATTTGAAAATTAAACAACACACTTCTAAATAATGTATGGGTCAAAGAAGTAGCGATCAGAGGAAAATTTTTAAATTATATTATGAATTGAATGAAAACAACATTTTAATGTCAAAAGTCACAGGTTTCAGCTTAAGCAGAGCTAAGAAGAAAACTTATAGCATTGAGTGTTTACATCTGAAAAGATGATGTAGAATCAATCATCTAAGCTTCTCTTTAAAAAAAAAAAAAGACTAGAAAAAGAGCAATCAAACCCAAAGCAAGCAGAATGGAAAATGTACATTACTAAATGCAAGTCTTACTATAAAGCAAAATTAGTTAATATGGTATAGAATTGGCAGAAAAGAGATATTTAGATCAGTGAAACCAAATAGAGATGCCAGAAATAGGACTATCAAAATTTAGTCAACCGATTTTTTGTCCCTAGTGCAAAGATAATTCAATGGGAAAACACTATTCTCTCCCTTGTATGCCTAATGACTATTTATGTTCCTACAAACAGTTATGACATTTGGCATATGAGTTTGGCTGCAGCTGAGGGAGAACCAAAATCACTGTAGCTTAAACAAGGTAGATGTGTGCTTTGTTTATTGAATTTAAAACACTTTTAGTTATAAGAGGTAACATTACTGCACTTAAAAGCATAAGTACAATTAAAAAGCAAAAACAAAGGTCCCAGTTAAACTCGTACAAGTTATAGACTGATGTTTCCAATTTCAAAGTATTAAAATAGGGGGGGAAATCTGTCTATTCATATACGCAATAGGTCATGTCACTCACACTGTAGTCCATACAGCTATGGATTTCTGGCTGTGTCTACCTATTTCTGGTTGATTTGCCACCATGTCCACACTCTAGCCTTCAGAAAAGAGGAACATGACAAATGGAAGGATATAGCCCTAGCTTTTAAATGTGCAATTAGAATTTCCATATCTGGCTAATCCATTAGCCAGAAGTGAGGAAAGTCACATTGTCACACTTAGCCAAAAGGGAGCCTTGGAAATGTAGCTTTCATTATGTCTGGCCATATATATGACTCAGGGGTTATATTACTAAAGAAAAAGAGACATCAAGAAACTATGAACAGTATGTCTCACATCAGCTCAAATGCTTTCTTTCTTTAATTTTCCCGGTATAGTCCCCTCCTTCTATATATTATTTCATACTTCTACTTAACAATAACCACTAACATTTATGTAATGAGAATTTATTATGTGCCAAGCATATATAATATTATTTAATATCAAAACAATGGTAGCTCTTTGAGATAGGTACTATTATAATCTGAGTTGCAGAGATTGGGGAAAACAGAAGTAAAAAGATTTAATAACTGCAGAGATGCACAGTAGTAAATCTTAGAACCAGGACACAAATTTGGAAGCTTGACTTCACAGCCTTAGTATCTCCTGCAACCATACATAATTCTACCTTATTGTCGCCACGTTGCACAGAAGTAGTTTGTCCCTCTGCTCTGATCTGCTAGAAAAACGTGAAGTAGGGGCACCTGGGTGGCTCAGTTGGTTAAGTGTCTGCCTTCAGCTCAGGTCATGATCCCAGAGTCCTTGGGATCCAACCCAATTTCTCTCCCTCTCCCTCTGCCTCTCCCCTCAACTCGTGCTCTCTCTCTCTCTCTCTCTCTCTCTCTCTCTCTCTCTCTCTCTCTCTCTCTCAAACAAATAAAATCTTAAAAAAGAAAAGAAAAGAAAGAAAAATGTGAGATATGTCTTACCTGTCCATTCTCTGCTTTTAGCACAGGGCCAAGCTCACAAAGCTTCGCTAGAGATATATTTTTTTGTATGTGTAAGAATCAGTCAGTTGTTTTATGTAACATTTCCGAGTCTCTTTAGAGTTTCCTGTGGCGGTACTTAAATACTTCAGCGTTTTACTGGATTGGCTTAACTATTCCACCTGGAGGGCAATCATGGACCTGGGTAGACAGCAACCCTTTCGACTCCCATCTGTGAGTTTATTGTTTTTTAGCTTTCTCCGTTTTAATCCCATATTGGGTGACAAGAAAGAGTCATCTGATGTTGTTGGAAACAGGTATAAATTTTCTGACTGACTCATATGACCTGATAAATATATGTATAAAACAGTCTACTTGGAAAGTTGAGAAACAAAAGAAATCTCACTCCACCCACTCAGAAGATTCAGGTGTGAAATAGGGCTTGCCAATGGTGCCTTTTTATTTTATCACCTAAAAAGGTAAATTGACAAGTGTAATTTAAAAGGTAAATTGACAAGTGTAAAATTCCTTATAAGAGCTCGTTTAGTTTATAAAATATAAATTTCCACTCATTTCAGTAATTTTTAAATGAGCAAACCAGAGGTGCCCTTTTGGCAACATCCATATACATCTCTGACTAACCATCGTTAGCTATTAACTTCTCTTTTATTTCTCAATAAAACTGAGGGTGGTAAGAATTACTTTACCCATCAGACTGTATTGTTTCATTGTTTTCATGATCGTATTTTTATTTTAAAAATTAGAAAGTATTTTCTGAGGCTCTCTTTAGTCTGCTGGGGTAGAGATAAGAATTTTCTTTCTTTTTAGGTTTTCAAGAGAAGAAAAACGGATAACCCGGAGCATGAAATGTGCCCAGGTGTCTCGTAGTAAGATTGCCAGACAAAACTGTGAGAAAAATGACCATTGGATTTGTCAACTCTAATCCACACAGCAGAAAAATCAGTCTCCATTTCTCTGACTAAAAGACACCACATGAAGTTTGATGTCAGACTATATCAAAGTCCAGAGGGCTCTGTGTGTGTGTGCACGCGCGCACACATGTCCATTCATTCGTGTGGGTAGAGCACGATTTCCAGAGCTGTGGGAAGGCTAACCGACGAAATGAAATGGCATAGAAACTGAGTAGATAGAATGAATATATTTTTCATCTGAATAATCAATTACCAATGACTCTCATTTTTGCCTGTATTTTTGGAACTTCAGTCTTTTATCTTCTCTACATCTTGCCTCTACAGTATCCTTACCTTCTTACAACTTCAGTGACCACAAACGAAACAATTCCTCTCAAATGTGTATCTCTGGCCCAGCCCTTCCCTGATCACCAGACCCACACATCCTAGTGCTTATTTAACATATCAAATCTAAAATCTCAAAGGCACTTCAAACTCGATGTATAAAAATAATTCATTAACTTTCCTCACAAAAGGAAAAACCCTCCAGCCCTTGGCTTCTCAGTCAATGGCACACCACACGAGGAATGACACAACCTGTAAACCAGCTGTCTCCTTACCATCCTCCCTCTGGCCCACATTTCCGGGCTGCTCTCCACTCTGCCTCTCACAAAACCAAGTCTTCTCACCTTTTTCTTACTAAATATGTCTCAAATCTGAACTCATTGCTTCATTGCTTTCACAATCTTAATAGCAAAGAATTAAAATGTTAAATAACTGCTGTAACAGGATCTTCCTGTTCTACTCCTAACTCATTTTAATTATTTTCTGACATGTAACCCAGGTGATGCTTAAAAATATATGTATACTGGCAATACACCCTTTCTTTTGAAAAACACTTCAACATCTTTCTTAAAATAACACCAAACTCCATAATACAGCTTAGAAATCCCTTGCTAGGTTGAATCCTTGCTCACTTAGTCAGTGTCTGTCTACACAAAACTTACCCAGACTCCCAGCACCACAGCCACATTAGATTAAACTTCAAGAACTCACACAGAATTTCATCACACTGAATTACAGACATTTTCCCTATCCTGGGAATTCTCTTTTCTCTCTTCTCCATCAGGTGAACTCTCAAACATCCTTTATATATAAGCTGAATTTTTAAGGACCCTTCCTTGAGTTCCATGACAAGGTTGAATATCCCAACATTTTAGTAACCTCCCCAACACATGTATCACATTTTTGGTCTTACATATATCAGTCTTTGAGTGAATATTTGATTGATATTCTACATCCTCACCTGACTGTAAATTACATAAAGTTTCAATATCTGGTTTTGTATTTCTAGTGCTTTTTAAAGTTTCTAGCACATAATAAATACTCAAGAGATGATTTAGTATATGAAGTTTCCTCTAAGGGATTGCAAAATTAAAATACTGATGTGTTACTGGGGAGACAGGCAGCAAAAGAAACAGAGACTCAGACAATGGAGACTCAATTGGTAACTCATTCTGTGCCAGGGGAAAACTGAAGGATTATTCTGCATGGGTGACTGATATTGAAAGAGAATCATATAAATGCCAAGGGAGTTTATGTAAAGGGTTAAATGCTTCAGAGACAAACTTTTTTGTGGTGTTTATGCTCACCTCTTTACGGTGATCATAAACTTACGTTTTTCTCGCACATCATATCATAACACGACAAACCAACTTGTGTATGTTGAGTTGGACAGTTACATAAACTGGTGTATAAAACACTTGTATTATGGCACATTGGCACTACATTCCAGCAAAAAACAAGGTTTATTTTATGAGCACAATAGTGTTTATAAAACTATAGGAATATTTATTGGCTGGATTTTCAGACTAAACTACTTGAAAATACAAAATATTTCAAGGGACAATAATCACCAAGAACTTACTTTGTACAGGGACTAGACACAAAGATACCTAACACTTGGGGTGCCTGGGTAGCTCAGTCTGTTAAGAGGCTTCCTTCTGCTCAGTTCATGATCCCAGGGTCCTCGGATCGAGCCCCACATCAGGCTTCCTACTCAGTGGGAATCTCCTTCTCCCTCCCTGTGCACCTCCCCTGCTCCTTCTCTCTCTCTCTCTCTCTCAAATAAACAAATAAAAACTTAGAAAAAAATACCTAACACTTTGTGCTGCAAATGGTCTACAAAGGTCTTGGAATTCAGACACTGTTGATGACCGTTTAGGTACCCTGGTTCCCATTCATTCACTAAACGGCATAGGGTGGGGTGTTTCCTGCTCATATGACTCTAGGGTGGAGTCTAGCAAGTGATTCTTTGGTGGTCCCAGAAAAATTCATTTGGTAATCTTGCCTCAGGGATATTGTGGAAATGATCCCTTATTTTCTTTCTCTGGTCAAATTTGGAAATCCATTCCATAGATGTTGGATGGATAGATAGATCGATCGATCGATCCAGGATTTCTTGGATTATAGTCTTCAGGAGATAGAAGCTACTGGCATCCACATGTGTAGCTGTAGGGTCTTCCCAGGGAGAAGTCTCTGATGGATAAAGAAAACAGGCCAACCTGTGAGGCAGACCTAAGGCACAACTTCATTCATCATTTGACCACCTTATGCCCCTAGTATGATCAGTATAATACAGTGATGGTTAGGTCTCCTGAAATTAGTGTCCATTCAGAGCCACTGTCCAGCAATTCTTCAAAAGTCTAATTATTTTCCTTTCCTCAATGCATAGTCATCCAGGTTAATGGTCATAGATCTTTTTGGGGAAGAGTGGGAAAATGATTAACTATATACATTTTTTTCTGGTTTGATAAGTTCTTTATCAAAGACTTGCCCCCCACTTTTAATTAAAGACATTCTGGGCCTGTAAAAAGGCTCAAGTTAGGAAATTGGTTGAAGGGACATGATCTCTTATTTATAGAACTCAGATTAGACTTCTGTTCACTTGACCTAGAATCCACCTACTTACGGGAGGGCATTACAGGTGCTTCAAGCAAAGCAAGGTTAACCTCCTTAGAAGGGGGTGGAATGGCAAAAAAGACTCAATAGAATTTAGGGTTCCATGTCCCTAGCTTGATTAGAATCTTCCCACATGTCCGCATTCCTGTTTTCAAGATCTCAGCCCTTCCCAATCGGTGCCCTCACTTTAACAAAAGACATTCTGCAATGCTGAAAATCCAGAACTTCCCTCTCTTCAGTCCCTCACAATGCTGCTAACAGTAGTTTCATCTTCAGGCTCTCTCCAGCAGATGGAGCCAGAAAACTCTGCCCCTTTCCTCTATGGTCTTCTGAGATATTGACAGCAACTGTCAACATCAGTAACTGACTTACTACAGCTTAAGGATAAGAAAGGAAAAAGAAAAAAATGCAATTAGTAGACACCATACAAAAAACTTAGGGAATGAGAGAAAACCCTGACCACAGCAAAGACAAACTGATGTGGAGACCAGAGTATACAAGTATGAGCTGACCTGTCTTCAGAGCTTAGTGACATCTTGTGGTCTCTGGTGATTCCCATGAATAATAGGAGGGATGTGTGGGGCCAGTTGAAGGTGTGAGGGGGCTGAAAGGAAGTTTTAAGGCTCCTGCAGCCCGGCAAGCTGTCTACCGATGTCTCTGGAACAAAACCTGTACGCAGAAACTGAAAGCTGAGCTATATGAAGATTCACAAGGAATCATTAGATCACCTTTTGTTCATCTCTACAATGGATCTGATTCCTTGTACAGCCCAATCAAATAGTTAAATTAGCCTTAAATCCCGGGGGCAGGGGGAAAGCATGGAAACATGTAAGTAAATCACTATTAACACATCTCATTTTTGCAGTTTTCATTAACCAGAGAATCATACCACTCCACTCTACATATAGAAGTGAACCATAAAACTGTCACAGACTGTTAAGAACGGTGGCAACAGAACCAGGACAGTAAATCTGAAATATACCAGGTGGGGGGAAAAGGAAAAAAAAATCAGGGCACTACAAGATCAGCATGAATACTAAAAGTTGGATGCTTCTGTGAAAAAAATTGACTACAGAGATGTGATTTAGAAATTAATTTCATCAGGATGCTTAGAACAGTTGAAATGAATAGGGTCTCTGATGTAAATTGAACAAATAGAACATAACTATGCAAAATCATCCAAAACTTGCTTTAAACAGATCACTCTCTTGGGTCCCCAACTTGAATACTAAAAAGTCACCACTTAAATAGTAGGCACTACTTGTTGAACATAGTTCTAAGGTGCTTTAAGAATTTTAAATATTTGAACCTCTTCAAAAAGCTGCTAGGTAGGGGCACATGGGTGGCTCAGTCAGTTAAGTTTCCAAATCTTGATTTCAGCTCAGGTCATAATCTCAGGGTCATGAGATCGAGCCCCACATTGGGTTCCATGCTCAGCATGGAGTCTCTCTCCCTCTCCCTCTGCCCCTACCCACGCCACACTCTTTCTCTCTCAAATAAATAAATCTTAAAAAAAAAAAAACTTCTAGGTAGACACGGTTATGATTCTCATTTTAAAGATGGATAAACTTATCCTTCTGGAGAGTCTGAGTAAATTTTACAAAATCTAACATCTTGTAAGTGACAGAGTGGAAATTTAACCTCAGGTAACCTGATCTCAGAGTCCATGCTTAACTATTGAGTTATATTGCATCTAAGGGCCAGATAGGAAAGTTAGCTGAGTGAAGATGAGAGCTGTGGGGACTTTGGCAATCTTGGGCAGACTTTCGAAAATGGTATTGGTATTTTCTACTTAAATCTCTTGTGTGGCAAAAATCTTATAATCGTAAACCAAATACCCTGGCTGTCCATGATATGAAGTCTGCCTTGGACCAGCATTATATAAACTTGATCATGAACATCACACATATGTCTTAGCCCAGAAATATTAATATCAATCCTCAATTCTCTTAGTCCTGAAGCAACCACCTGTGTTTTCCAGACAGTGTGTCAACCAAATAAAAGTTTGCATGTGATCTAATATGCCTCAATTCAGAAGAGTTCATGTAAAAGAGACACTTTTGAGTACTTCAAAATTAATTTCCCAACCCCTAAAGAATTGGTATGTTTCATAATTGAATAGTGAGAACTGTATAAAAATAATCATGCTCTCCTCTCACTTTCAGCTACCTGAAATCTCAAAGTCAGTTCTGGTGATCTGAAAGCTCAGAGTTAGATTCAGTATTAAACAACCACAGGTTTTACCTAGTTTTGTGGCAGTATATTAAGTTGCCTTCCTTTCTTTGATCTTGATAATGAGCGAATATTTCTTTTTTTTTTAAAGATTTTATCTATTTATTTCACAGAGGGAGAGAGATCACAAGGAGGCAGAGAGAGAGGGGGGGAAGCAGGCTCCCTGCTGAGCAAGGAGCCCGATGCGGGCCTCGATCCCAGGACCCTGAGATCATGACCTGAGCCGAAAGCAGAGGCTTTAACCCACTGAGCCACCCAGGCGCCCTGAGCGAATATTTCTTTAAGTGTATATATTTTTATAAATCAACTCAAAAACTTTTAAAATAAATTTTGGGTAGAAATAAATATATTTTTATTTGTTTTATTTATTGTGTTCCAGGATATTTCTTCTCTTAGTAGATGTCTGGATTTGCATTCACATCAAAGTACCTTCCAGAATAATTTGAGAGTAGGTTACTGAATACCAAGAGCCTTATTTTACCTGCATCACTTTCTGTCCCTTGAGGAATTACATATTCTGCCTCCCCTGTACCACTAACCCCAGTGCTATGAACAGGGTAGTCATTTGAATGAATGAATTAATAAATGAGTGAATGATGTCAAAATCTTCATTCTCAAGGGGCTTGGAAATACCGGTTAAGTCTCTAACTCTCCTTTCTTTGGGGTCTAGGCAGCAATTCTATGAGTTCAGAGGATTCAGTTTTATCTCAAGTTTCTATCAGAAGAGTCCTAGTTCACATGAGTTCACATAAATAATTGGCCTGGGAATTTATTTCCAATTTATTGCCTCTTCACCCCAGACCTATCATTCACTACCTGCTCTGTTATCATGGAGATGGATTATGAATTTTTCTGCCATGCCATCTGGCATAGACTAAGTTTTGTCAGTTGAGGGCATGGGAGGAACTCTGTAAGACAAAGGAGTTTCTCTTCCTTGTTCCAGTGTACTCGGCTCACCAGGCTGTTATACCACTGGATTTTCTTCAGTACCCAAAGGCCAGCTGCATGGAGCACCTGCCCCTGGGAAACTTTCGATGACACCATTTCAGGTGCCTTCATAATTGAGTGGTGACAGCAGGGAAACCCTGATGGTGGGTTTCCCCTCCTATGTGCTCTGATGGCTCTGGAGTGAACTCCCGATGGTAGCACCTTCCTGTGGACACTTTCCTCAGCAGACTTGCAGATGCCTGCTGACATGGCACCTTCCCAAGTGTTCTGGTCATCTGGTGAGCCATGCTGGTGTCCTCTGCTGAGGTCAGGATTTCAATCTGCAGTGTGACATTGGACAGGGGCTCTTCCTTCAGTGTTCTTTCCCAGCCCAGCCCAAGCACTAGTGGGTGGCTTCCCGTATCTGATATTGTATTCTTTAGAGTCTTCTTGACCTCCTTTTAACCAAAACCCTATAGCTTTAATCCTCTATTAATATTTTTATATTAAATTTTCCCAGTTCAAGTTATTGTGGATTCCAGTCCCTTGCTTAGACCCTGCCTGATGTAAGAATGCAGTTAATTCAATTGAAATTTTGCTTGATCCATTTTTTTCACCTCTAGTACCTCTAGAATTTCCCTCTGATTCAGTGGTATTCAAAAAAAGTAATGGAATCCTGTTTAGAAACAAAAATCCCACGTGGGATACCAATACATATAACACATAAAAAACAGAAGTGCTTTGATTTAAGGGGGTATAGATTACAAGATGTCCCAGGTGTGGCTTCTCCTCCTCGCTCTCTGCCTGTGGTGGTCTTGAAACATCTCTCTGGAACACAGAAGATTCTCAGGACACAGTGTCTTAGTCAGTTAGGACTGCTGTTAACAAAATACCACAGTATGAGTGGAATTTATTTCTCATAGTTCTGGAGGCTGGAAGAAGTCCAGGTCAGGAGGCTAGCATTGGTGAGTGAGGAGCCTTTTCCAAGGTGTGGACCTCCAGTTGTAGCCTAAGATGGTAGAAAGGGCCAGGAGCTGTATGGCGTCCCTTTTACAAGGCACTAATTCCATTCATGAGGGCCCCACCCTCAAGAACTAATCAACTGCCAAAGCCCCCACTGATGGCTGATACCATTACATTGGGTGTTAAGATTTCAACATACAAATTTTGGGGACTGCAAACATTCAGATCATAGCACACCCTTGCGAAACAGCTCTGCATCCATCTTATGTATAATAAAATAAAGAACCTTCCTCCAAATTTACAAATTATATTGGCATATTGATTATTATTGATTATGACCAATTCCCTTTTTATTCAAGAAATCAGATAATGTCCTTTAGACTGATCCAATTACCTAATCCTGGAGCAATAAGATAGGGTAGCAAGAACTTAAGGATCCCTGAAGCAAATGTCCTTATTTCTATTAAACCAGAGAGTTGACTCAAAATGAGAGGAAATGGTAGGATGGGATGGGATGGGATGTTTTAAGGGATGGATTTCTAATTTCAGTAGCTGAATATTGAAAATTACATAAACACTGAAAAACATAAACTTCTAATTCATTCGTGCATGGAAGACAGAAACTGCCAGGTTCTCTGGAAAGTCCCTGTTGTTATGGGGGCGAAAAGGGAAACGCTGAGAGAGAGAAGTTCTCCTTTCATAAAGGACCATTCAGTCAATAGTAAACCTACCTTTTCAGCAGAGTCCTCACCTCAAATCTGCACATTAACTTTATGTTATCCACCCTTTAATTCAGAGAATGATTGAATGTGAGCTACACCACGGAGGTCACATCTTATAGCATTAGCATCCTAGGACTGCACATTGCAGAGCCCATCAGTATTCTGAAATAAAGTGGAATGAAACTATTTATCTTTACAATGACTTGCTTTCCTGACATCCGTAAAATGAACCTGGTTTTCCAAAACAATATGGAAAAGAGTAGGATGTAGTGATCATACAGTACAGATTTTGGCGTTCTGGAAGAATTTCATGGAGGAGGAAAGAATAAAATAAAAAATATCATCAAAATAAGATAGCGTTCTCCTGAGCTTCCAGTAATTGGTACATTCTGGAAACAAGATATAACCAGGTTTTATGTTTGCAGTCATCCACAAAAACAAAAACAAACAGAAAGCTCTTCTCCACAGGCTCAGGTCATGATCTCAGGGTTGTGAGATCAAGCCCCCCATCAGGCTTGTGATCAATGCGAAGTCTGCTTGGGATTCTCTCCCTCTCCCACTGCCCCTTCCCCTGCTTGCAGGCTCACGGCCACTGTCTCTCTCTCCCCCCGCTCCCCATCTAAATAAATAAATAAATAAATAAAATCTTTTAAAAAAAAAATAAATAAAAATTAAACTAGTTTTTGTCTGTTTTCAACTATATCAATCAAGCAATCTAGTGGCAGTGAATTAACAAATAGCCCTCCACAGCTCGTATTATAAAGAGAATTACCATAAAACGGTCCATGTGTTGTCATTCTTAGACTCTTAGACTATGCATTATTTCCAATTTGATTACCCTCATTTGAAAGAGAATGTCACAATCTTTCAAGCACAGGGGAAACTGAAACCAGTAAGTTTTGATTCTTGAACACAGAAGCTCAAATTGCCAGATGAGTTATGAGTTGAGAATGTGATAATACAGAATTGACAACTCAAACTTCTACGAAGGTCAGAGGTCATGTGAGCGTGGAAGGTTAAGTGAGGACTGGTTTAGTGGTAAACCAAAGAGCATGTGCCCTAGCACGTGCTCCCCACATACCCCATGTCAGCGCTTGCGCATAGAATTTACTGGGGCTGAGCCTCCATTCAAAGATTACAATGGAATTGGTCACAAGTGGGACCCAGGCAGGTGTGTTTTAAAATCAAAGTGTTTCTAATGTATTCGGGTTTCAGAATCCCTGTCATCTTCCATTCTTGCCCTCAGCAACCACAGAGATTGTTGCTAAAAATGATCACCAGCCTAATGAGGATATATTTCAGTATTTTGGGAAACCTTGCTTTTTGTGTAACAGCTCTTGCCTTTCAAATGTCATCTAATGCAGCAAAATGTTTTCCTGAAACATTGTTTATGCAAACAAAGGAAGTATAGACGAAATACCACCCATAGATCACGGGGCTGTAACTTTTGAATCAGAGACTTTTTTCCCCAAGGAAATATAAAATATTCAAACAGGAATTTGGCTTTTGACGAGAAATGCAATAGGAAAAAAAACACGAGTTTTGGTATCAAACAACATATGTTTAGCTGTGTCATTACTGAGTAGCTTAATCTTTTGAATCCTGATCTATAAAATGCGTATCATAAAATATGTTCTACCTATAAAACAGAAGTTTCGTGAGGATCAACTATGCATGGGAAAACAATATATGTTTTTCTGAAACTTTGACAAATTTTTTTAGGTTTTGGGTTATATGCCACATTTTCACCTCAAACTTTCTTCCTTTTTGGAAAAGAGGAAGATGGAAGAAATAAGACAAAACTCACAAAAGGCAAAAAAAGAAAAAAATACAGATGTAAGAATCTTCTCACTGTTCTGGAAACCCTGTCATCATCCAGACCCTCCTACCCCTCTAATATTATTTACCACTTCTCAGTGTAAACCTGCACTCCAGCTGGGCCTCTCACTTTTCTGTTAACTAAAAAATACATAGCCATAATTATTTCAAAAGGAGGGGACTGTGATATTTGCCTAGGTCTGCATTAGAAGAGCAGTTATACCAGAGAAGGTGAGAAATTATGATCCATGATCAAGCATCTGCTCCCCTCAGGAAAAAATAGAAATGGGGCAAATGGGGCAACAAAGGAAAACTGCAACAGTAAATGAAGGCCCCACTGGAGCAGAGTCTTAACCCTATCCTGTCCCTCCAAGATGCAAATCAGTGCCTGAATTTGGGGACACTAAGATACTGGTGAAAACAGCTTCTGGGAAAGGAAAAGACATTCATCTGCTATAGCATTAGCCCAGAGTCAAGGCATGAAGAACCTCAGGGTGATGGAAATAGCAAGAAGGGCAAAAGTGCCGGTTATTTTCTCATGAAGGACCCATATGTCTGTATCTTCTTTGCCATCAGTATAAATTCTCTGGTAGAATAATGCCAGCTGACACAAACTCCATGTGTAGACAGCAACTCCCCCCTCACAATAATTCAGAATTCACATGCCCCATTCTTGCATCTCCAATCACAAAAATAGAAGATTGGATCCTGGATTACCCAGAGGTCAATGTCATCAAGTAAGGAATGCACAGCACCTATACTAAAGAGGTAACATCTATTGCTAGTGTACTTTTGTAATGAGAAAATTAACACGTTAAAAATAAAAATTAGGGGCACCTAGGTGTCTCAGTTGGTTAAGGGTCTGACTCTTGCTTTTGGCTCAGGTCATGATCTCAGGGTTGTGAGATCAAGCCCCCCATCAGGCTTGTGATCAATGCGAAGTCTGCTTGGGATTCTCTCCCTCTCCCACTGCCCCTTCCCCTGCTTGCAGGCTCACGGCCACTGTCTCTCTCTCCCCCCGCTCCCCATCTAAATAAATAAATAAATAAATAAATAAATAAATAAATAAATAAATAAATAAATAAAATCTTTTAAAAAATAAATAAATAAAAATTAAACTAGTTTTTGTCTGTTTTCAACTATATCAATCAAGCAATCTAGTGGCAGTGAATTAGCAAATAGCCCTCCACATATCAAATGTCTTAACACTGAGTTAAAGGAATGAAGAATCATTACCATTGATAAGAATAAATTTGAGGCTAAAATAAAAAATAAATTATTTCATATTCTATATTGAAGTTTGAAATGCAGTGCAGTAGATCTTACCTTTACAAAACTGCACCTGAGACATTTATTTATATATATGTTGATTCTTAAATGTAAAAGTTAAAGTTAGAAAATTTTCATATGTATGATTAATTAATTCTACATTAATAAGTAAATATATAACTTTTGTTATAGACACAAAATTACAAATATTCTATGAAAATGAAGATGTTATGTTTGTTATATTGCAAAGGGGTTATTGACTTTTGTCAGTGAGGATTAAACTTTCATTATATGCTATTGCTTTGAAAGAATCCACAGCACTCACACATACAAATGTAATAATAAAATGTTTGCTCTTCTTAGCAGTTGGCTCAATTTATTATTTATAGACAGCAACTCAATGTGTACAAATAATTGAACTAAATTGAATTATTGCTGAGTAGAAGTGAGCTTTGGCTTGGGACCCAGGTTTCACATGAAAGAAGGAAGCTACATTGCCTAATAAAACAGGGAGAATGGGGGAAAAAACGACCAAAGAATAAGTCTTTGCAATATATTAGTGAAAGTGTATAAAGAATTTTCTTTTAAGAATGAAGCAAAGTTTTTGAAAAAAGAGTTAATTATAAAATAACCTGCATAATCCTCTATAATACTCCTGTATAAAATTTTTCCCTACTTCATATATATTCTTACTCCAGACACTATTTGTATGTATAGTTGGCCCTTGAACAATAGCGGGGTCAAGGGTACTGACCCACTGCACAGTCAAAAATCCAGTTTACTTTTGACTCCTCTCAAACTCAGCTCCTACTAGCCAACTGCTGACCAGAAACCTTACTGATAAACATAAACAGTGTATGTATAATATAGTGTATTCTCACAATTAAGCAAGCTAAAGAAAATGTTAAGATCATAAAAGAAAACACATTTATAGTATTGTACTGTATTATTTATCAAAAAAATTCCACATATAAGTAACCCATGCAATTGCAACATGTTGTTCAAAAATCAACTATGCTTTCTATTGACTCATTTATACTGACAATATCAAACCTTTGGCTTTAACTATATCTCTTCCCTAAAATCTGGACTTTTGCATACTAACGCCTACTAGACAACTTTACCTAGACATTCAGAGGAACTTTAATACCAATGTGTTCCAAAATGAACTAGTTCTATTATTCAACTAAATATGGTCACTCTGTATTTCTGATCTCAGCTGCTGCAAGCAGAAACTGCTAGCACCAATGGAAAACACTTTGGACTCCATGAATACACTGCAATCTAAATATTGATGATGCTATCATCCCACCCCTATCCCAGACCGACTTCCCCCATATCCAATGCTTCTGAGCATAAACAGCTCCCTACTCAAGATCTGAGTAGGGTGCCTCTAACAGGGAATAGCCCACATGCCCCTCAGCATCCTCGTTTCCAGGGGAACTTAGCTTCTACAGTGGAGATGGGCTTGCCTGCCATCTGGACTCATGTGGCGAAGAACAGCCTCAGCAAAGGAAAGTGGCTCAGTTGCTGTACATCTGAAATAATAACAAATAAATATCCACTACTCCATATCCTTCCAGTTATCCAAGTCAAATGTCTGGAAGTTATCCTACAGCTATCTGTCTCCTAGTATAAATATTTGATGGGATGTGTCTTGATGGGAACAAAGAAAAGTGGAGTAGAGGGCCTTAGTATGACATTAAAGGGGGTAAACAGAAAAACAAATTTAAAAATAAAGGCACATAGGGATGACTGATGAGATAAGTCCAGGTGCTAAGTCTACCGACAACTGACAAAGCTCTCTTACATGAAGTTCTCTAAGGGTCTGGTGAAAGGATGGCACAGAAAAGTATAAAAACAGACACACAGATACACATACGCACACTGAGGCTTCCAGATTTTTGCAATGGTTTGTAAATCCCTTGAAGTTCAAGAACTTATTTTATAATGTATCTTTCAGTGTAGTAGTAGCTTTTGCCTTTAAAAAAAATGACAGCATCTAGTACAGTATTAAGTGGTGTAGACTCAAAAATTTCTGGTCTTGACTAGAGTTTTTATATTCGACAGTAATGAATTTAATTCCCATGTATAATTAAGAAATTAATCTTATAAAATAGAAATATTAAAATAAATGGCAATGGTTATTTTTTTCCATGAACGAAAAAGAAATCGCAAATAGCAGTGATTGGGCATGGTGAGAAAAGCATGGGTTATTTTTGAAAATATGAAAAGGGATGTAATTGAAGTGGCAAAACTACCTCTTCTAATATTTTTAATATACTTCTTATCTTTAGCAACTAGTATGTTTATGGTTAACTCTAAGAGGAAGAGGGCAATGAACAAGAATTTGAGGAACTCTGGTCTTTCCTTTCCTTTGACATGTACTAAAATACTTTGTCCTGAAAGATTTGACATGTTGATTCTTTCAAAAAAATATTTATTTCATCAAAGAAAGGAGGCTCATATAAAAATACAACTAGTAATAAATGCATGTATGAGGCATTCCAAATAGGCATTCTATCAACACACTGAGAAGGGGTAACTATTTTAGAGGTTTAGAAGGGAGAATGACATTACCAAAAGGGTGGAAGAGATTTACAGTTCATGCTTTAGCCTTGCATGGTACTTCCAGTTTGGCCAGTTCCTTTTGCCTCCCCATTTCTCACCCATGCATTTGGCTTTGCTTTTTTTTTTTCCTCATAGACACAGACCCATGGTTAGGTTTGAAATTTTTCAAGCTCTGCTAGTTATGGTCTCAATCCTTTCCATTCCCTAATAGGGCTGAAAACATGGGTCATGTCTTATTGTTGCTTCAGGCGTAGCTTCTACAGAGGACAAGGAATATGTGGAGTTAACCTGGGGAGCTAATATAGTTTTCAGGGATAGTCACCTTGCTTTTGTAGGGTCAGTGCTCTGAAACGTCCCTAGTAAGTATTCAATACCTACAAGGATATCAATGAACTAAATGTAATGTAAACAGAGCTAGAAGGACTATAGAGAAAATTTCTGAGTATGTGGTGCCCCAAGGCAAGGAAAGAACTGAAAGAAAAAGTTCTTTTAGAGAATTTTCCTGTTTTCTGTTAGAGTGGTCATTATCGAAAGTCTGAGTTGGATGAATAAAGTTAGAGACTATTACAGCAAACACTTTCAAAGTAAAAAAAATGAGGGAGAATTTCAAAATGCATATGTTCGGATGTTCGGGGATAATTCAGTGATACCATTAAGCTTGTGATCTGCCAATTATTAAGTATTTCTGGTCATTCTTTATTTAACAAAAGATGATTTTCTGGCTCTTGGTAAAGAAACACAATCTGGGAGATGGTAGCAAGCAAGAGATTAATGGAAGACTCAGGTGCCCATGTGAGAAGCTACAGGCAAGAGGGGGAAAGAAAAATAGTGTTAGTTTTATTTCAGTTGTTTTTAATGAGAATCATACTATTTTGGCTCCTGGGAAAATATCATCAGTAACTTAGCTGAGCTAGGGAAAGTGGCTAGGAAATAAAAGAAGAAACCAAAAGGATAGAGAGGAACAAATGCTTGTTTTGTAGTTAGTGAAAAGAAATTTGCTTTTAGAAAGTGTAGATGAGTCCAACTATGCTGAACTGGACTCTGTAAGAAGGATCTAGAACATTTATTTATTCATTCATCAGACACTGGTTTTAACACTTTATTTTGGGCCAGCCACTGTGTGGTGATACAAAGATGAATAAATAGATTCCTTTGCATCTTGGAACTTATAGTCCCTTAGAAAAAATAGATATGAACAAATAAATATAATTAAATATAGCGAGTTCTATAATACAGTTATATAGAATCCAAAATGGCAGCATAAGATTGATGGAGAAGTTTACTAACTCTGCCAAAAGATTTAAGAGAGTTGGTTGTTTGTTTGATTGTAAATTTGGTTTCAACAGAGGCAACTCTTGAGCTGAGCACACAAGTGGAGGAGGGCACAGCAGGTAAAGGTAAGAGCCTGAGCTAAGGCAACAGAGTGAAAGATGTGTGTTTGGAAAATGATGCCAAGTGTCTGGAAAATGATGCAAAGTCCACCACAGAAAAGAAGGAAAATAAATGACCCAGGTAATGTAATTTGACATTTGAATTGCTAAGGGTCATTCTAAGGTGCTTAATTCTTATTTTGGAGGTGGTAGAGAAGAACTGACAAAAATTAAACAATGAGACTTATGAATAGGTTTGTGATGTAGGAAAAAAAAGATTTTGACAGTAATGTGAATGTTGGATTGAAAGAGAAGGAAGAGATTGCCCTGGAAGAGAAGTAATTAGTTAGAGGCTGTCATAAACTTCTGGTTGAGAGATAATAAGGGATTAAAATAGCAAAATTGGGGCGGGAGGGAAATATACAAATTAGAGAGATTTTTTTGTATAATTGTGACCAATACTATTTGTGGGTAAAAAAATTAAACAATTTGAATACTAGTCCTCAGTCTATGATTTGCACGTTTTAATGAAAGTTTGGAATAGGCTCCCAAATCCCAGGTAAATTTATCTACAAAGTTGGAAATAGATATTGGAGAGAAAATGAATTGGCAAACAGAGAATCAGAAGCCTTTACTAATCAGCTGAGTACCTTGAATAATTTACTCATTTATGTTTGATTCATTTTCCTCATTTAGAAAACACAGTGATTGAAACACAGCCTTTCATTGGATTAGTTTTGCATTGCTATACAACTTTATCCTTGCAAAGTTATATTGCTGTATCTGCAACATGTCTTTTTTAAAACATAACAGAACCATCATGAAGCGAACATAATAGAGGGGTGAAGGAAAAAGGAAAGTGAAAATACACAGGATAAATAAGAAAAGTTTGTATGGAACTCATTTTGATGAAAGATCGACCTGACTTAGTATAACGATGCTATTGCCCATAAGGAAAAATAAGAGGCAGAAAGCAGCAGTCTTAGGTAAAGTTCTTAATTTAAAAAGCAAAACAAAACAAATAAGATCTAAGAGATTGATCTTAAAAATAAATAAATAAATAAATTTTAAAAACCAATGGGAAAATTTGACCAGAAGTCCTCAAGAAGGACCACAAGTTGTGGCTATGACGTATTGGTCCTTGATTCGCTCCTTGTAGAGATGTATACTGTTCTGCAATTCCTCTTACTGGTTGTAAAGTGTACTTCCCCACTCCCTGATTTGAAGTCAATCAGAGACTTGAAATATGCTGAGTTGATGGGCTTAGTCTCTTGCACCTTTGACTTCTCCGTGAGAAGAGCTTCCGGAGTAGCTGTTGCCTCTTCAGCCTGGACCCTGGGATAGCAAAGAGACAAGGACACAGACTCACAGCTTGAGGCAGAGTCTCAACCCGACAACCCAGACGACTCAGCCAACACAGCACAGACTAGTGGGTGAGCCAGCCTTTGGGGTATGGTTTGTAAAATAGCATTACTATGGCAATAGCTAACTGGTACACGAGCAAAATTCATGGTTTTTGAATAGCATTTAGAGTGCGGGGATAATTTTTGCTTCAGATAAAGGTGAATAAAATAATCTAGCCAGGAGTCTCCCCAGTCTTTCTTTCTCTATCTGTCTCTGTCTCTGTTTCTGTCTGTCTCTATCTCTGTCTCTGTCTCTCTAACACACGCTCATAGCTCCTGAAGTAATTGGCTTTTTGGAGATGTGAATTAATATCCATATATTAAAAACATCAACATGCAAAATTAGAGAGAACTGTATACCTTATGATCCAGTTTTTAAAAATGTCAACCCAGTTACTTTCTGTTTGTCTCTCAAGGAAGGGATTTTGAAATATAGGTTGTCATGTATTCATCCTCACTGACATCAAATGATCCTAGATGACTACAATGATCTAGCACAATACTAATGGCACAATACTTTCATTGTTGTTGTTGAACTTGAGGTCTGCTTTCTACCTCTGGAAGTAGGAGTTCAGCATATGAGAACACTCATGACAAGGTCCTGAATGGGACGGTAGAGCAGAGTGGTTAAATGATCAGAGCCAGTTAATATCTAAATTTGGCCACATATTGGCTTTTTTACTTTAAGAAAAAGCTTTTTACCTCTCTGTTACTTTAAGGAATTTGCCTCAACTGGAAATTAATGATAATAATAAGCTCCTATTTCATGTGATTATGAGTGTAAATTGAATCATAAAAGTTAAAAGCTCAGAACAAGGCCTACCATAGAGTAAGCACACAACAAGTAGGAGATATGATTGTTCCTATTATTATTATTATTACTATTAAGAACAATTGATGTTCTTTTCACTGCAATCTAAATTGCTATTTCATGCTCAAATCCTTTAGAATTGGCTCATGGATAGGATCCATAGTGGCCAAAATTAACTAAAAATGTTGCTAGGTCAGGGTGATAGTGTTAGGACTCAGTTTGTTGACTTCATAAACTACTGGACTTCACTTCCTTTCTGCTGAGCCCAACAGTCAGAAGAATTATGTCAGAGTCTCCCACCACCTCCAGTGGCTCCTCCAACTCCCACTACCTCCAGTGGCTCCTCAAACTGCAGTGAGATAGAATGATTTCTGGACAGAAATGTAGCAAAAGGGCAGGAGTTATGTTATTGTTCAGACTTCTTAGATAATTCATCATGATTCCTATGTTAATGTGGTATTCTCAGCTTAGGATGTTGTAACACTGTATTCTCACTTTAGACTGTCTTTAATGCTATATCCACATTTTAGACTGTCTTCATATTACCGACACTAAATCCAACAGTGGGCGGGGATCTTGAATCCCGTGCATTCCCTACAACCAATCTGTATTTTTGCTCTGCTGAAAAGGAGGCATGGATGATGACACAACACAGACGAACTCACTAGATTCCCAGACCTCAGGTAAGAAGCATACGTACACCAGGCTTTAGGCACTATTTGTAAAGTAAATAAATTTACAGTTGATGGACACCTGCTATCAATTCTGAGTGCTAACCCTCCTGAGAGAGTTGGTATCTCCATGCTCTTCATTTCTTCTATCTGTGTCATATTATTTTCAGCTATCTCTCCAAAGTATCTTAAAGACCCACATTGTGTGGATAAAACGTAACTACTTTTTGTATGATTTTTAACAGTTTTATTAGATAAAACTGACATACATTAAAATGCTTAGAAACAGCTTACCAATTTCTACTCCCCCCCAAAAAATGCCTGCTGGGAATTTTGCTTGAGATTGTGATGAAGCTATAAATTATTTTGAGTTGAACTGACATCCTCACGAAATTGTGTCTTCTGACTCACGAAAATGGTATCCTTCTCCATGTATTTATGTTTGCAATTTATTTTAGCAATGTTTTCTGGTCTTCAGTGTACAAGTTTTGCATGTCTTTTGTGAGATTTACCTGTAAGTATTCAATATTTTTATGCTATTGTAAATAGTATATTTTAATTTTGTATTGATCACTGCTAGCATATAGAAATATAATCAGTTTGTATATACTGACCTTGTTCCTACAACATTCTAAACTCACGTATTAGTAACTAAAAACTGATTGATTTTTTTATAGGAGATGTTATCACTTTCAACCTTACTGGAAAGTCACAAGGACCCTCAAAAAGGAATAAAAAGAGATTTTGTGGCTCTAAAATTATCGCCGCTGTCATCTTCTTCCTGGTGCTTTTGATAACTACACTGGCCACAATTTTAGCAGGTGAGTTGCTCACTTCCCAAATATGCTCATGTTAACTCTATCACAAATATTACATCGTCTGTGTGCCTTTCATACTGTAGTTCAAGATTAGGGGTAATTTCAGACATCTTTGTACAAGAGATGAATATATGTTTTTTCTATAAAATAAGGATAATATCTATACTGCAGCTAAAGTGGAGATAATAGTAACTTAATACGTATGAAACTTCCTTCTTTTTTTTTTTTTTAAAGATTTTATTTATTTATTTCACAGAGGGAGAGAGATCACAAGGAGGCAGAGAGGCAGGCAGAGAGAGAGAGGGGGGGAAGCAGGCTCCCCGCTGAGCAGGGAGCCCGATGCGGGCCTCGATCCCAGGACCCTGAGATCATGACCTGAGCCGAAAGCAGAGGCATTAACCCACTGAGCCACCCAGGCGCCCTGAGACTTCCTTCTAAACCAGTAAGGACTTAGAGTCTTTACAACTTAAGGGGTTCATGGTAAAATGTAAATCACTAAACTGATTCCTTCATCAAGGAAGTCTCCTTATGAAAAAATGTCAAAAAAACTACACAGTATATTTGGTGACACAGTTAGTTAACAATGTGTCACAAGGTTCTTATCTCCCTGTGAACTGGTATCAGTTTATAGAACATTATCTAGACATGGACTACCTTGCCCCAAACCATATACTTTTACATAAATATTGGTATCTTTTTCTAAGTTGCTTCTAGCTAATGACTATCTTCACAAGAATGGAAAACTGAGTTCAAGGTGCAAAACATGTGCTCTCTCTCTGGTTGTGCAGCTTTCAATGATGAAGTCAAATTTACAAGTCCCAATTGTAAATCACAACTGTACATGTGGGTTATAGAGAATTGGACAAGAAACAATTGTTATTATCCTAATGACCATAATTTTTACACAAAATATAGATTACTCTTAGTCTCTAAAAGCAAGTTTAGAATGATATATGTCCCCTTCGTTATGGTAAAATATGTACATGTATGCTAAAAACAACTTGAAGCAATTTTAACACAATGTTTGAAAATATACACATAAGTATATATTCATATAGATCTCTGTATATAAATATGTATATGATTTACACATGAATATATGTATTATAAGTGTATATGTTATATATGGATGTATAATTTGTAGAAATTAATGTGCATATGTATTACATATACATGTATTCATAAATGTGCACATAAATATGTATAAATGAGTTTATATAGTATAGATATGTTGATCAAGTTTATTCTACCAACTAGGCATTATGCCTTGTATATATACATGATTATGTATATATACTTGACTATACTTACATATGTATAGAAATGTATATGTAAATATGTGAATATACTGTATATATAAAAATGGATGGATAGATAGATAGATAGATAGATAGATAGATAGATAGATAAGGAGATGGAGAAAGAAATCATGTGAAATAGGCATTATGCTAAGTGTTGACAAATACGGTTCTTGCCCTCATGGAACTTACTCAACTGGAGAAAAAGGAAAGAGGCTGAAAAGGTGGAGGAGGAGTTGATAGAGAAGGAGGAGTAGTAGTTGGAGGAAGAGGAGGAGGAAAAAGTTTTTTGATAAAACTATATATTTACAAAGCATTGTATGCTTTATATTTTAATATACAATATTTTATTTGCATTTTTGAGTGACCCAGAGAAGTAATAACATATTATTTTCCTTATTGTCTTTTGTTATATACAAGGACTTTGAACTTCAGAGATAGTAGCTGACTATCTAAACATAGCTAAGTAAAGTTACAAACTGAGTCTAAGTTTTCTGAATTTTATTCATTGTTCTTTACCATATCGACAATGTTGTCTCTTCCTAAATGAGCTTATTTCCTATGGCTTACATTAAATAAGCACCCAGTAATTTGTTAAAGGAGATAAAATATGTTCAACCTGTTCTTAGAAAGGCAGAGTTTGGGCGCCTGGGTGGCTCAGTGGGTTAAAGCCTCTGCCTTCGGCTCAGGTCATGATCTCAGGCCCGCATCGGGTTCTCTGCTCAGCAAGGAGCCTGCTTCCTCCTCTCTCTCTGCCTGCCTCTATGCCTACTTGTAATCTCTCTCTGTCAAATAAATAAATAAAATCTTTAAAAAAAGAAAGAAAGAAAGAAAGGCAGAGTTTCTTCCAGGCCACCCACTGAAGTCGGTGCAGGCCATCCTTACTGGGGGCTCCTAATTTTCCCTCAGTGGAATTTATTCAATGGAATTCCTAAGGATCCTCATTTTTGTTCTCTGTTTCAAGCTATATTCAAAAGACTATTTTATAAACTGTATCACATATCACTCTAGACAGTTTATAAAGGTTAATATGCTTTTTCCTGCAATGATATTGAAATGTGAGACCAGAATTCCATCTCCAGGTTTTGTCATTGGTTATAAGTCTTCTAGTGTCTAACATCTCAGCTTCCGTATCTATACAGCACAGGACTGGATAATTTTTAGTGCTGCTTGTGGTGCTGAAACTGATTTCCTAAAGTTATTAAGCAAAAATAAGGGTCATTTAACATAATCTAGGAGAGGAGAGATAGGCTTGCCAAACTCCTATGCCAGATCAGATGACTGATTCTGGGCTTTGGCATAAAACTAGGCTTTTCCTACTTAATACATATTAATGCTTAGGTTAAAATAGTCTGAAATACATAAGTCAAAGATCTAATCAGGTCTAGAATAAAAATTATTCCTTCTCTTAGGTATACTTGAGAATGGTTACATAGATTTTTCTCAGAGGCGTATGACAGTTATATATTTTGTTTATTTATACAGCAAATAGGCATGAAATAATCTCCAGGCACTGGGATGGAGAAAGAAGAGGCAAAATTTATAGTCATTACTAGAATGTATTAAATCTGATAGTCTATGAGAAGCCAAGAGCATGGAAAAGAGTGTATGATCAATTCCACTGGGATAGAGTAGAGGGAATTCATAGAGGAAATTATGCTTTAACATAATAGATTATTGAAATACAAGTAGATACTTTCCAGTTGGACAGGGATGGAATTTTTTATTGCAAGTTAGGGTGAGGTTGTAGCATTGGGGAATACAGGTCAGCATGAACAAAGGCCCAGATATTACTTAAAAGTAACATGACATGTATAAGGGACTACAACGAGCTTGGTATTCAAGGAAATGTAGAGGGAAATAAAGTGCCTACAGAAGAATAAGACAAAATAAAGCTATAGATGTAAACAAAGATCAAATCCTGATGCATATTTCATTCCTGTTTAAGGAAAAATTTAGGGGCACCTGGATGGCTCAGTTGGTTAAATGGCTGCCTTTGGCTCAGGTCATGATCTCAGGGTCCTGGGATCAAGCCCCACATTCAGGCTCTCTGCTCAGTGGGATATCTGCTTCTCCCTCTCCCTGTGTGCTCTTGCCCTCTGTGTTCTCTCTCTTGCTCACTCTCAAATAAATAAATAAAATCTTTTTTTAAAATTAAAACAAAAATAAAGAAAAAGCTAGACTTTGAGCATGGTTTAAGCTTAGTGGAAGCACAGGCAGAACTGGATCAGATATATCTCACTTAGTTGTTTCATACACTTCAAATTGAACACTTGCCTTTTTACCAAATCTGGTTTTCTTCAGGAAATTACTTGTATGAATCAACATGCCATCCATCCAGTCCATACATCATCATCTATCTCTAATTTGGGACAATCCTTTTAGTACAACGTGTAAAACATTTACTGTGTGCATAGGCAACACCTAGTTCCTGTTCATTCTTCTGGCCTCAGTTCTTGTTATGCTTCTTTCGCTCTATGCTCCACTCAGATTGATCTTCCTTTCTCAAGTGAAAAGATCACTCACCCCAGGACCTTCACACATTCACTTCCTCTTTTCTGAGAACATGCTTTCGTCATTCTTCATCTGGTGAGCTAGCTCTATGCATCCATAAAGTGTCAGCTGAAATGTCTACGCCAACCCCCATCCTTGAACTAGAACAGCTCCCCTCAACTCATGTTCTCTCAGTATCTATGGCTATTGCATATGTACCATTCATTGATTTTATTATTATTTGTTGAATATCTACCTGCCCCACTAGACTCTTAGCACAGTGATGGCAGGGACCATGTCTCTAACAAACATATACAACAGTGCTTAGCATAGTGTGTACTCACAAATACCTTGTTATTCAATGAATGGGTGTCCATTAGGTAGTTATATATGGGAAATTTCTGATGAGAGGCCTGGGTTGGACATATCACTTTAATAATTACTGGTATAAACACGATAGTTAACGTCATGAGAATGACTATGTTCTCCTAGGTGGAGTGTGTCACTTGAGAAGAGCACCCACGTCTGAATCTGAGTAATAACAACAGCTACATGAGTGGCATCTGCCAAGGAATTCTTTCAGCTTAGCAAGAAAAATAAATACAAAAATTTAGGAGTTGACCTCATTTGGAGAAAAATAAAGAATGATTAATGAAGTCCAAAACCTTCAGATTGAAGGGCCAAAGCTAATTTGATGGATTTCATTTATATGGATAAGATAACTGTTTTAAATTAAATTCTATTATATCTCAGAGCAGGACATGCAGGGTATGCCACATCCTCAGGAGTTAATATATTATTAAATTATTTTCAGTCGAAAAACATAAATCTTCCACTGAACCTATGCCATGCTTGAATGGCTGGATTGGTTACCTGGGAAAGTGTTTCTATTTTTCTGAACATACAAGAACCTGGGCAGCAAGCCAGAACTTCTGTGCCTCTCATTCAGCCACTCTTGCTGTCTTCAACACCACAAAAGAACTGGTAAGGCAATTCTTTTGAATTATAGTTACGTTTCAGAGGTCATAGCTGATGTGGAGAAGGCACTGGAAATGGAAAGAACCAGAAAAGACCCTCTCACCCAGGCTCAAAGCCCTTTTTTCCACATCAGCTTAATCATAGAAAGAGCTCACAACAGGTCAGAACAACCCTTAGAGTACATTTAGGAGATGACTTCTCCACTTGACTTTTCAAATGGGAGTAAAAAGTGTTTAGAAATAAGTTACGTGGTAGGCATTTTCCCTATGCCCTGTATTGAACAATTTATACATTACTACCCACCAGAAAGACCCCAACTATTGTCCAAAGAAGTTCAACCACGTATTACCCAGCTCCACATTTTCAGTTGGAATACAGCACCAAAATCCAGGGAAAACCCAAAACCGTGCCCCATTGTGTTCAGACCCATGAAGCCATAATAAAGCCCTCAGTAATGAACTATTATTACCTACCTGCTTATACCAAATTAAACTTGCCTTTGGGGGAACTATACTAAAAAAATAATAAGCATGAAATCAGGACAAACCAGTTGTCAGAGATACTGGGAAGGACTAATAAATGAGTCAGTATAATCAAGAAGGTCTGGGAGCTTCTGGCACAGCAAAAGATCAATGGAGAAACCAATTACACAGTACAAACCTCCCCAAACCTGAAATAATAGAGATGTAGAACAGAGTTGGTAAGAGACAGAAGAGGTAATACCTCAAGGAGCATAGGGATATATTTAACATTTATTGACCATATACTCTACCAGGAAAGGGCAGAAGATGGATTGTCTCAAATTGGTATTAACTTAGTAGATCATTCTGACAAAGATTTTTAGATAAGTACATTTGGATGGCTGAAAAATATAAATGAAGTCATTTGGATGGCTGAAAAATATAAATGAAGTCATATAATCCATTCTATAGAATAATAAATCAAGAAAAACTAAAGCAGAGAAAAAAATGAGAAATGATGAATATTAAAACATAAAAGAAGTACTTTATTTTTTTTTCTTTTTTTTCAAAAGAAGTACTTTAAAAAGCATAGCAATTGAAATAAACATAAAAGAGTCCAAAAAAATAACGAGGATACACAAAAGCAAAAGTGATTCTGTGCATAGGCAGGATTGATCACAGAAAAGGAAAAAAGACATATGCACCTAATAAATACAGTAGCAATTTAAAAGCATAAAATCTTACAAATTATTTTATGTCAATAAATTTGAAAACTTTGAAGAAATAGATAATTGCCTAAACAATTTTTTTTTTATTTGACACAGAGAGAGAGATTACAAGTAGGCAGAGAGGCAGGCAGAGGAGGAAGCAGGCTCCCTGCTGAGCAGAGAGCCCGATGTGGGCCTCGATCCCAGGACCCTGAGATCATGACCTGAGCCGAAAGCAGAGGCTTTAACCCACTGAGCCACCCAGGCGCCCAACAATTATTTAAACAATTGTTCAGACAACCTATATTAGGATATGTATAGACAAGCATATTTTTTAAAATAATTGGTAAGCATCAAGGAGTAAAAAATGTTCTGACAAACGAAGGTGTTCAAATAAAGACACAGAAAAAGTATCAATCCAATAGAAGTCAGAAAAGGTAAAAGAAAGAAGAAAAACTAGTAGTCAGAAAACACAACATTGGTAAATTCAAATACAACAGGGATCATGATAAAATGTGAATGTTTTAGTTTGTTTCTTAAATGACAAAAATTATCAGTTTGGTTTTTTAAAAAGCCAAAAAAGTCCAGTAACGTGCTACTTACAGAGGCACACCTAAGTGTGTGTACACACACACACACACACACACACGTTAGAAAATGAAAGGAAAAGTTATGCAAAGCAATTACTAACCAAATCCAAACAAAACAAAAAAGTTAGGTTAGTGGTAATAATATCAGAAAATATAATGTATCAGAATAAATTATGAAGATACATAAAACCTGGATAAACCAACTGTCTTACTGCTAACTAAAATTCTCACATCCTATAAGACACCAAACCTAGGATTTACTGGCAAATCAGAGCAAACTATTGCAGAACAGGTCGTTTCTGTCTTATAAAAACTCTGGAAAATAGAAAAGAAAGCTACTCAATGCAATTTACTATGGTAGTTGTTACAGAAGTAACCCAACCCATGAACTAATCTGTGAACCAGATAAGGCTGCTGTTCCCTCTAAGATCATTTTCAAATATGAAAGTCTGTATTTCTATAAAGAGTATAATGAGACAAAAGAAAATGCAACCTAATGAAGCATTTGCTATTCATCCTGTAAATATACTCTATTAAAGGATTTCCTAAAACGATATTCTGACCATTCACAATATTGGATTGGACTGAGTCGAGAACCAGGACAGACCTGGAAGTGGATAGATGGAACAATATACAGTGGTTGGTAAGTCCCGGGTATGTAATTTATACACCGAAAGCCGGGGCTCTGAGCCCTTGGCCACCACAGGGAGATCTGAATTACAATCCATATGCAACATTCTCCTGCAAGTTTCCTTTGTGGCGGAAAATAAGATGAGCCCAGAGAAAAAGTAGTAATGTAAATATTATTATACAAAGTATTTAATACCTACAGTATTCCAAACAATGCTTCATAATCATGATCTCATTTGACCTGCATCACAACTGTAGGAAGTAGCTACATATATTTTACTTTACTTGCTGTTCAAAGAATACCTACAGTATTTTACAAGACATATTTAAAATGTGTTTGGCAGTAAATCCTACACTTCTCCATCATATAGCTTATAGATTTCTTGAGTTTATAAAGCCACATTTTAGGTCAAAGCATATGAATTTACTTTGCTTTATATTCAAACACTGCAGTGCTGGGTTAGATAAAAGCTCACAGCAGAAATTTTTTTTTCTCTAATTATTCTAATCTGTTCTCACCAATCTGTTGCCTTTTATTTTTCCTCCTGTGTTTTGTTTCAGGTTTAAAATAATTGGAATTGGAGAATGTGCCTATCTACACAAAATTGGGATTAGCAGTGCCAGTACGCACTTGGTTAGAAAATGGATTTGTAGCAAACCAGACACATGTATACCCAGAAGTTAAGACATCATAGATCTAAGATATCCTTACATAAAATATAGCTTTTATTCCTCTTAAAAGACATATATTATATTAATATAAAAGTACATGAAATTCATGTTTAGAAATTTTCATTGGTGTTTTTATTCCCAGATCTCTAAATCCACTTTTATACATGTACTAAATAATTAGTATTCAAGAAATAGACCCCCAACATATGTCCCCAAACCTCTTATAGAATAAAATTTCTGATACATTAAAATATGAATGAAAAATTTAAATGACATTTTAAGATATTTACTCATATGAATTCAGATTAATGTCATTTAAAATTACTTTTTTAAAGAACTCTAGTATTTTTGCCCCATCTCCTTACTTTGATTATCAATAGTAGTTGTTGATTTTCTTTCAGTTTTGCCAAGATGAGATACCCTCATGAACATAGTGTAATTTAAATACAGCATTGTATTTAAATGTGTTGATTCCTAGCTAAATGAATCTCTTTCATACACCAACCTTGCAGCAAAAAGAAAAAAAAAACAACAAACAAAATTTCATGTTCAGACCATTGTGCGAGAGGCATCAAGATTTTGAGTGAACAGTCTGAACCAGCAGCTTTCTAGTAGTGAATGCCAGGAGCCTGTTGCATAGTGAACAATATGAATGGTACAAATTTGGGAAGCAGGTGGGTGAGGGAGCAATTTGAACTTTGAGGCTCAAGCTTCTATTTGAGAAAATGATAAATTAGGTTCTGTGTCAGAATGTGTAATTTTTCAGGGAATATTATTATCTTCATGTATACTCAAGGTTAACAAGATGTCTTTGTTAAATACAATCCTTTTCTTAAAAGTGAAATCTGTAGTCTGCATCCTATGGGTGCATAATCTATACTCATTGATAGAAATTAGAACAGTTGTAATAGAACACATACTGGACAATGGGACGAGTAAGAACTTAAGAAAATCACTTAGGAAAGTTTCATTCTTGTATCTTTTACAAGCCAGGCCACATTTCCCATCTTTTCAGCCACTCTCTGCATACTCATTTTCACTTCCTTTTCCTCCCTGTACTTCCCCCTCCCCCATTCTTTAGAAAATCAGAGATGGGCTAGAGGAACCTTCAACAGGTAGTTATCAAACAGTGTAAGGAGTGCACACACAAATGTAGATGATGTATGAAAAGGCAGCCTAGGGAAGAAAGTGTCCAAAGTCTGACAAAGACATTCCCAGGGAAATCATTACAGGGAGAATATTGTTAAATTGACAAATAAAGTAAGGGTTTTCCAGGAAGAAAATTCTCAGGAAGAACATTGCCAGCAGAGAGGAAAGCACCAAATGTTGCTCTATTGGGAAATTATGCCAGGCTGGAAGCACTGGGATGAGAGGTGTGAGATAGGAGACAGTAGGAGCTGAGGTTGGGAGTGAGGAGGAAGAAAAGGATGGGGGGAGGCCCAGCGCCAGGTTTAGGAGGAATTCTATGCCATGTCAGGGGAGGCTTAGCATTGATGCTATAGGTTATTGCTCTAAAGTTATTGAATACTTGAAAATGGGATAGTTACATTTTCAAATATATAATCTAGAATAATTCTCAGGGCAATATAAGATCCGTCTGATGGACAAAGAAATTATTTAGAAGGCTTTTCAATTGATTAGAAGAAGAAATGATAAGGACAATGCCAGAAACAGTGGCAATGAGAACAGACGAATGAGTGGATTCAGGAACTCTTTCAGAGAGAAAATCTTAGAAAATATAGGATGAGAGGGATGGAGGAGAAATAGACATCAGGAATAAATGCCAGGTCAGGCAGATGAATCATGGTGCTCTTATATGATAAAGAAAAGTAAAAGATATTTTTGAATTACTGAGTTTTAGGAGCCCGTGGGAAATTCAGGTGGAGATGTTTAGCAGGATGTCAATCATACTGGAACTCATGAGGTCTGGGTTGGATACATGACATGGACACAAATAGAGCTGCAGAGGTCTGAGGGGAGAGCTGACATGACAAAAGGAGCAAAGCGCTTCGGAGCAAAGAGCAGATGATTATTTGCTTAATGAAAAAATAATCTTTTATAAATGTTTTTTTCTTGATTTGTGTTTTATTTTTTTTAGGTAAGCTCTAAATTTAGGTTGTTTAGGTTGGGTCACAGAACTGAATCTGTGCCCATAGAGCACTAGTAGAATAATAGTGTAACTTTAGACAAATAAATTAGTTCATGTTTATTTACAGAAGTCTTAAATGAGAGAAGTGCACATTTTTCAGAAGACAGACGCTGAAATACTCTGAAGTATTAAATCTGCAAAACTTCTAATACTGAATTGTGTCCGAAATCAAGTAGGAAAATGTACTAATGTTTTTTTGCACTTTCAATGTATAGTTTTAAAAATTTTATGATCCTTGTATAGCCTTCTCTAATAACAGAGCAGTAATGTCAAGAATCCCTTTGTATGACTCATGGCTTTTATGGCACCTAATACTATTGAATACTTAATAACATAGATTTTAAAGTTGTCTGCCTCAAGTGTACTAATTAATACTAAAATAAAGTTGTTGCTTTCGAAGCAAATTGAGAGTTTTGGTATTTTTTAAATAAAATCAAAATATTCTTTCATCTGTCTTGCAAGAAAATAATGAATAATTATGCTTGGAAGTATATATCCCTAAAATTTTGGAAAGGCAACTTATGAAAGGTAAAAAATTTTTATATTTGACTAAAATGTTTATTATACTTTTAAGTATATTTGCACTTAAGTATAAGTACATATGTATATGTTATATATATATATATATATATATATATATATATACAGACCAACTAAGTATATATGTGTATGTTATACACATACTAAGTATAAACAAAGTATGAAAGAAACATGTTAATTTAGACAATGATTAGCAGAAAAGCCAGGGTGTTCAAAGCAATCGAGGATAAAGGGAGAGGGGAGATGTTTAGGAATATAATCTTATCATTGTGTAAGAGTGAATATATGATACTTCATTTGACTTGAAAAATGCTTTTTTGAAAATGGGAATACTAACTCAGTAGCGAAACAGTATCTAGGAGCATGTTTTCCAGAGGGGTAATTTAATACATGTGAATAGGGTTCCTGGGTGGCTCAGTTGGCTGAGTGACTGCCTTCAGCTCAGGTCATGATCCTGGAGTCCCAGAATCGAGTCCTGCTTTAGGAATCGCTGCTCAGCAGGGGGTCTGCTTCTCCCTCTGACCTTCTCACTCTCTCTCTCAAATAAATAAATAAAATCTTTTTTAAAAAAAGTACATGTGAACAGCTTGTTGTTAAGGGTTTATTAAGCAATTATTTTTTCGCCTTGAGAGTTCTTTGGGTTTGGTCTAACATCACATCCAGCATGTATCTCAGACCTACCACCTTTGAGTTGCCATACCATCCAATGTGCAACTGAACTCTTAAAATAATCCCATTTTTTTTCTTCTTTGTTTTTGGGAAATAATCAAGCTGGTCTCTGGGAATTAAAAAAAAATCAGTGGGAAAATGAGGATAATGAAAGGAAGCCTTCAAGAGTAAAGAAGAAAAGCAGTATGATAAGTTCCTTAGCTAAGGGTGTTCCAACAGGTCCAGTCTGTGGCACTGGCTACTCAGTAAACCAGCGTGAAGGGAGCATGCGCTGAGGTGCCCCTTACCGTGTTAACACAATGTCAGAGAGACGTGCTGAGGGAACAAGTGGGCGGTCCAATTGGTCCTTATCTCTTTTTCACATTCCCTATCTACCTAGTGTTAGCTCTTTTTTGGTTATTAGAGATAATGCATCAGATGAGATGAAAAATTGTTAGATGGTATAAAAATATTCAAAGAAGGTGAAAAAGGGCCAAGGAACAATAGGAGCCCGGAACGACATAGTAAGACTTCAGGAGCAAAAGAATCTCAGCCCAGCTTCCTTTCCGGGGGAGGGAAGGCAGCCTTAGCACTCAACTTTAATAGGAGTATAAATGGGAAGTTGAACGTGGTCTCATCAAAGTCTTCCGTGAAGCAATAGTGAAGCAATAGTTTTCCCCAACTGCATATATACATATAAAGCTTTATACATTCCAAAAGAAGTCTAAAGTTTAAGGATAAAAACTTTGGAAGTGCCATAAATTATAAATTTATTTCTAAAGGATCTTCCACTTCTCTAATTTACATCATTTAATATCTCCCCTCCCAACAACTAGAATCCTTATGTAATTAAAAGTATTAATTTGGAGAACTGGGTAATCTAAAAATAACTTTAGTTATTATGATTCAGGATGTCTAATCCCTTAGAAGTATACATATATGTAGATCTATAGTGGAAATAATAAGACAAGCTTTGACTACTAGAAGGATTTTTAGACATGGCTAATTAAATTCAGAGTAGTTTTTAGAATTCATATATCAAATTTTCACGGGCAAAATATTTCCTTAGATGTAAATGCAAGTTTTAGAACTTATTGGGAAATATTATTTCAAGAATAATCCTTGAACAAGAATTTTTTTAAAAATCCAGCTAGGCTAATCGTTTTGTGTTTTAATATTTAATTAAATGCTTAAACATTTAAATCAAAATCTGAGTTACCAAGAGCATTGATAACTTAGCTTTGAATTTCAAAAATATCCACAGACCTCTTAATCTTCCATCATTTTCCCCTCCTTTCTCTTTACTGCAACTTCTCTCCTAACACTTTTCCCACATTTCTCAAATGTACACATTTTAAAAATAGTACATGTTTGCATTTATTATATTAAATAAACATGGAATTGTGTTTTCTGTGTTTAATTTTTCAAGTGAGTTGAAGTTCTTACACGTTTTTCTCTGTAAACTATAATTACTCTGTTCACACATATCAGTTTGCAAATTTTTTTTTAAATTCATGTATGACCTCTAAGTTTTTCTCTTAGTGGATCTAAGACTTTAAAGTATGTTTCCCATTTGTAATTTCAGAGATTGTTCTCTCTCTGCTCCAAGTCTCAATGTAGGTTCTAGGTCAAAACCAAAAACAAACAATAGACTTGGAAAACTTCATTTATTAGCTCATGTACACCTAACACTGACCTTTATTAAAAAAAAATAAAACAAAACAGAGTGGTTTATTTCTCTATAGGCAGATTATGATCATCTATCTAGGCTAAGGGAAGCTCTGTACAACTAGGAAAAGTTGTGCTGGGAAAACAATAAAATGTTACAAGTAATCTCAACAACATAACAAGTACTTATTTATCATCCATCATGCATCGGGCACCTTGTCTCTCCCATAAAATAATGAGGATCATGTCCTCCTAGAGCTTACAGTATGTTAATAAATACAAATAATTAAACAATGGTCAAAAAATAGGATATAAAATGTTAAGGTAAGTACAGAAAACTATGAGAGTATACATCGAATGCATGTAATTTAGTCTGGAGTGGAGAATGGTTAAGGAAATATTTTCTACCAAATGGCATTTAACTGGCCTTCTGAAAAATAAACAAGAGTTAAACAGGCATGTGTGAAAGGGAGAATATCAGAGCCAAACATATGATTAGATTTGAGGCAGGAGAAAGCATGACACATTTGAGAAACTGAATAAAGTCTAGGTTGTCTGCATCACTACAAGAATGGCAGTGGTGAAGGAATGAAGAAGAGCCAAGACAAAGGGTCTGGTAGGAGATGACTGAAGATTTAAGCAATAAAAAGCCCCTACAGGGAATTAAGTAGTGAGTAATGTGACCTGATATGAGATTTAGACAGTCACTGTGGTCATGATATGGAGAATGGACTATGGCAGACAAAGCTAGAAGCAGACAAAACAAGTGTGGAGGGAAGCCAGGACCATCGGATGGGTCTGAAGATATGTAGATGGATTCAGAAATAATTATGTGGTAAAATTGACAGGATTGAAATAAGTGTTTGAATATCAAGTGTGAAAAGAAAGAAGTCATGGGTGACTCCAAAGACTCTGGTTTGACTAATGGGTGCGTCGCTGTCATTCACTAAGCTAATGAGTTTAATTTTTAACATGTGAAGGCTGAGGGGCTTTGCTATATCCAAATAGAGATGTCCAGTGGGCAAAAAGCTGTAATAAGGTCTGGGTTAGAAATATGGATTTGGGGGTTATCAATAAATTGATGACAATAGAACTTACAGCGTGGGTGAGTTTAGCCAAGAATTGTGTATAATTGAGAATTCACCCAAAACTCTGAGGAGTTTTGTACTGAAGAGTTCAGAAGAGAGAAGAAATCCTTCAGGAAAAACTGAGGAGCAATGGCAGGAGATGTAGATACAGGTTCAAGAGAGCATTGTGTCATAGACGCTGAGGTTAGAGAGTATTTCTAGAAGAAAGAATAGGTCAATAAAGAGCAACACTGCTGAGAGTTAAAATGAAAGCTAAAACATCTTCATTGCATTTTGCCAGAAGAAAGGCATTTATGACGTAGTGAGAACACTTTAGTGAAATAGGAAAAGCAGAAATCAGATTTTAGAAGAACCTGGAGTGGGAGGTGAAAAGAGGAAAGAACAAGTAGAAAAGATTTCCAGGAGGTTTGACTTAAAAGAGGTGGGAGAAACTGGGCAGAAACTGGAAGCCACATGTGGTTCAGGGAAAATTTTCTTGTGTTCTTGCATGTTTCATTGCTGAAAGAAAAAGAGGTGGAAGAAAAGAGAGGTCAGAGCAGAGATAATGGAGAAGGGAATCTCCTTGAAAAAATGGAAAGAGATTCAATCCCAAATGTAGAACTTAGAAATTTTATTTAGATAGACAGACGGATACCCCTTTTTTGGAAATAGAAAAAGAGGAAAAAGAAATAAGTAAGATGTAGACAATTGCGTAGACTCAGTAGTAGAAAGTCCATGAATATATCATCTGATGGCTTCTCTTCAAAAAAAAAAGCTCCTTTGCTAATGGTGAATGAAAGGTGTAGGAATTTTTTAAAATATTATGTTATTGGGCGCCTGGGTGGCTCAGTGGGTTAATGCCTCTGCTTTCGGCTCAGGTCATGATCTCAGGGTCCTGGGATCGAGGCCCACATCGGGCTCCCTGCTCAGCGGGGAGCCTGCTTCCCCCTCTCTCTCTCTGCCTGCCTCTCTGCCTCCTTGTGATCTCTCTCCCTCTGTGAAATAAATAAATAAAATCTTTAAAAAAAATAAAATAAAATAAAATAAAATAAAATAAAATATTATGTTATTTATTTGTTTGTTTGTTTGTTTAGAGTGGGAGGAGGAACAGAGGAGAGGGAGAAAGAAAAAATCCCAAGCAGACTCCTCCCTCCACCAACACAGAGCTCCAACGCATGACCCTGAGATCATGACCTGAGCAAAAACCAGGAGCCCAAGCTTAACAGACTGAGCCACCCAGGTGCCCTGGGAAGAGAATTATTGAGAAGACAAAGGGACAGCTTCTGTCTAAAATAGTCACTGTAAGGAATAGGAGATAACTGCGGAAATATAGCTCCAGTGACCAGGTACAGCTAGGGGTATGAGTTGAGGCTGATTGCCCAGACTGAGAGTGACAGAAATCAACACCATTATCATCATTTTCACCATAATATTTGTTGTTAAAATAATGTGTTTGACAAAGATACATAAATTAAAAAGTCATTGTGAATGGTATTTTGGGAAGGATAAACTGGGATCAGTTTAGAGGTCATTGTCTGCAGAAATTGCATGTTGACAAATCCAGTAACTCTGATTGCAGCACTTTTCGGAAAACACACCCTTCTTTGTTATCACAGCACAGGCATTATCTTCAACCTGGCCCTGAACTTGAAATCTGTAGAGGAAAAGGCAACATCCTGTTCTCATTCAGTAAAAACACAACCGTGCATATTTTGTATGTTTTCCCTCTCCTTAGGAGGCATGTACTCTTCAAGCTGATCTAAGACACTAGACAAGGAACTCATGTTAAAAAATGACTTCTTTAATGAAGGTAGTTGCTCCAAATAGTTTCTTAAACAAAAATGGTCATTCGTAAATGGAAAGGCCATGTGGAATTAAAATAAAAATGTGAATAAGAAGCACTGGTTTCCACAGTGAGATACCACCTCACACCAGTCAGAATGGCTAAAATCAACAAGTCAGGAAATGACAGATGTTGGCAAGGATGCGGAGAAAGGGGAACCCTCCTACACTGTTGGTGGGAATGCAAGCTGGTGCAGCCACTCTGGAAAACAGTATGGAGGTTCCTCAAAAAGTTGAAGACAGAGCTACCCTACGACCCACCAATCGCACTACTGGGTATTTACCCTAAAGATACAAAGGTAGTGATCCTCAGGGGCACATGCACCCAAATGTTTATAGCAGCAATGTCCACAATAGCCAAACTATGGAAAGAACCTAGATGTCCATCAACAGATGAATGGATAAAGAAGATGTGGTGTATATANTATCAAAAGAAACGAAATCTTGCCATTCGCAACGACATGGATGGAACTGGAGGGTATTATGCTGAGCGAAATAAGTCAATCAGAGAAAGACAATTATCATATGATCTCTCTGATATGAGGAACTTGAGGGGCAGGGTGGGGGGTTGTGGGGGGTAGGGAGGGAAACATAATGAAACAAGATGGGATTGGGAAGGAGACAAACCATAAGAGACTCCTAATCTCTCAAAACAAACTGAGGGTTACTGGGGGGTGGGAGGGTAGGGATAGGGTGGATGGGTTATGGACATTGGGGAGGGTTTGTGCTATGGTGAGTGCTGTGAAAGGTGTAAGCCTGATGATTCACAGACCTGTACTCCTGGGGCAAATAATAATAATAAAAAAATAATAATAATATAGAAAAAAAAAGAAGAAGCACTGGTTTCCCAGTTCCATGTGATCATACAAAAAAAAGAAAAAGATCTTGGAAAACTGTTATCTGTTATGGTCTGAATGTTTGTGTTCCCCCCAAAATTCGTATATTAAAGTCCTAACCCATAAAAATTATGTCTTAAGTAGGAGGGCCTTTGGGAAGTGCTTAAATCATGAGGTGGAACTCTTATTAATTCCTTATAAAAAAGACTCCAGAGAGATCCCTAACCCTTTCCACTATGTCCTCACATGGCTACAAACCAGGAAGAGGGCCCTCACCAAAACATGACCATGCTGACATCCTGATTTGGAGTCTCATTTTCTAGAAGAGTAAGAAATAAATTTTGGTTGCTTGTAAGTTACCCAATCTGTGGTATTTTGCATAGTAGTCCAAATGGATTAAGACAGAGGACAGTCCTGCCCTTTTAGGAAAAAAAAATCATTTTATTACTCCAAAGATTCCTGATTCAACTTTTTGAGTGTCTGTAACAATGGAATGATATCAACTTTGTAACAGATAATATCATAATTATCATCATAGGATTTAAAATATCAACACATCTAAAAATATGCATGTTTTTCAAAAAGTATTAAATCAGTTTCTTGTAGAAAATTAAACTATAACCCTTTTCATTTTCTTGACCCAAAGTCCAAGTGTCAAATCTTTTAAAAATATTCCTTCACCGTTTGCCTATAATAAGCCTCCTTACTTCTATAAGAGATCCTAAGAAAGAATGGTATATCTACACTTTTTACATGTTAAATGTGGCAACTGTAATCCAGACAGAATGGGGGAAGGAGTGAAAGATTGAGCAATAGAAGAGGAGACCTCCTCACTTTTAAATGTTTTAAACTCATAGACACCTCAGCAAGGGAACTTCTGAGCATTTGTGTATATGTCGGTATAACCAAATCCTTTACCCTTTACACAAAAGAAAGAAAACCCCTAAGTTCTGTTTTTCCATATTTTAAGCCAACTTCTCTTGTCTTAAACAAATAAGGTACAAGGCATCTTTAAAAATCCGAAAAAAAAAACCCTCAATTTAAAAAACAATGTTGGTAAATTAATAATTCTAAGCAAGTTTGTAAGTAGGTTGACAGAGCAACACTAAAAATATGATGATATATTTCTATTAAAAATAATCAAAGCTGGGGCTCCTGGGTGTCTTGGTCGTTAAGCGTCTGCCTTCAGCTCAGGTCTTGATCCCAAGGGTCTGGGACCAAGTCCTGCATCAGGCTCTCTGCTCAGCAGGGAACCTGCTTCTCCCTGCCCTCTGCCTGCCACTCCCCCTGGTTGTGCTCTCTTTCTCTCTCTCTCTCTCTGCCAAATAAATAAATTTGGGCCTGCTCTATCACTCCAGAGCATCTATAGTCTTCCTAAATCCTCTTAACTTCATATCTACTTGAGAGACACAACAAAATTTCACATTTTCGAGAAGTGTAATTAACTTTTGATGATTCCTGAAACCTTGATCTGAGAGTAGAGAGTTTCACTTTCTACTGTGGTTTGGGGATTAGTGTTTCTGCCTGTGTTTTGGGGATTAGTGCCTAACCTCCCAAAGATTTTAGCACTCTCTACCCATGGAATTTAAACAGAAATGGATGAGGTGCATAAAAGTAGACACACATATTGTTGACTGGGGTGACAGTATTTAAAAAGAGTCAAATGTTATTTGTATAACATATTCTTTAATATTTCCCAATAATTGTAGTCTTCCTACTAATCAAAATAAGGATTGTTTGGTAAACCTTTAAGAAATACTTCCAAGAAATGAAATTTAGAGAATTTCACGTTAACTACAATTTTCCATTTTTACCTCTAGCATTGTAGATAAATTCGAAGCCCAAATAAGAAAATAAATTAGCTTAGGAGACTTCATTTCTCTAAGGCAAATTTCCTAATCATTCACACATTAACAAAGATCAAAGTCTGCAGTCTATGGAATCATTTGGCTATCTGGAGTTCTAGGCAACCCCCAGTAGGAATTGGCTGCGGAGAAACTCAAATGCTAAATACTCACAGCTGCAGATCTAATGGGGTGCCATCCAGCCAGGTCCAAGTCTTTTGCGGGTGTGTAATGTTCAATCCAATCCAAAAATAAATTCCATCTTGTATATTACTCTGTATGAAATCCTATGAGGAAACAGAGTAAAATCTAATTAAAATAGGCTTTTCTGACTTTTATCCAGACTTAAGAAAGTCTTGATATTTATCTCTCTATTCGGGAAAATCTTAAGAAGCATGAAGAAGTTTCTATATATTTAGGGAAGGAAACTGATATAGGAAGGATTTCAAAACACCTGGCCCATGTATTATGTGCAGGCATGTGATGCTTAATGGAATTCACGGAATGGTGATATGAACAGCAGCTGCTGAGGAGCTCAAAGAGGTTGTGAAGGCAAATCCAGGGATGAATAGTTCTGCTTAAAGGAGCAAGAACTACTCCCAGCGTGCTGTTGCCCATGTGCAGTCTTGGGGAAAGCTAGTACCTACAGTATAACTACCCACCAGCAAAACTGAGGAGCCCATCTTCCCTACCCAAGATACTAGGGATACTTCCAGATACTGGTAATGTGCAAAGAGCTCCTACCTTCCTTTCCAAGGGGCCTTATGGAAGGATGGCATTGATATCCCCAGCTTTGTCATTCACATGCTGAATGAAATAGGCAAGTTTTACAAACTGTCAAGTTCTGAAAATTCTTCTGGGAATAGGAAAATACTGCCCATTTCAAAGCTATTGTGAGCCCTAAGTTTGATAATATTCATTCGTAACATGCCTACTACGGTGCCTGGCATCTGTTAGGAATTCAATAAATGGCCATAATTATGAGCACTATAATTCTATTATTATTAAACCAATTTTGGGCACCTGGGTGGCTCAGTCCCTTAACCAGCCTTCAGTTTAGGTCTTGATTCCAGGATTCTGAGACTGAGCCCTGCATCAGGCTCTCTACTCAGCAGGAAGTCCGCTTCTCCCTCTTCCTCTGCCCCTCTCCCTGCTCAGGCTAGCGCTCCCGCTCTCTCTCTCTCACTCACTCTCTTGCTCTAGTTCGCTCTCAGATAAATAAAAAAAAAATCTTTTTTTTTTTTTAAAGATTTTATTTATTTATTTGACACACAGAGAGAGATTACAAGTAGGCAGAGAGGCAGGCAGAGAGAGAGGAGAGAGGAAGAAGCAGGATCCCTGCTGAGCAGAGAGCCCGATGTGGGCCTCGATCCCAGGACTCTGGGATCATGACCTGAGCCGAAAGCAGAGGCTTTAACCAACTGAGCCACCCAGGCGCCCAAAAATAAATCTTAAAAAAAAAAAACACCATACTTATTTCTCTCAGCTTTAGGAGGGCTAATTTTCATGGCAAATTAGCTCTTACCAGTTCAGTCTTGTCTTGGATCATCAAGAGATGTGATTTCATTATTAAACAGGACTTTTGGCTATCGGTCCATGACTTAAAGGTTTTTAAAAAATTATAGCATTTCCCTTTTTTCTGCAGCCAGTTATTAGGGCATAAGTTTAACCTTGGTTTTGCTGAAATGGAAAAAAAAGGAAGAAAGAGTAGAAAAGCAAGGTTTGAATATCAAAAAAAAGTTTGCTCTAATCTTATAAACTTTTCCCTTAAAAAGTTTGTCCCACTTTTAAGAAAAGAATTCCCTTTCTACTGATGAATAGTCTTTAGAAGAAATAAATGCCAGAAATATTCATAATTATTGAGTAATTACCACATGTCAAATAATTTCCTTTTTACGCACACAGATATATGAAATATTTTTCCTTACAAGAAACATATAAGATAAATAAAATTATTAATTTCATATTCCTCATTTTGTAAATAAAGATACTAAAGTTGTGGTGAAGTAAACAAGTATAAAGTGGGAAACGAATGTAAAGGTTAAGGAATTTATTCAAGGTTATAACTAATACTGCCAGTATAGTAAGCGGTAGGACATAGGGAAACTTAAAGTAAAACGGAGAGTCTAAAAGGCATCAGGAGAAAACTTCTGTGGAAAAAACGATACATATTTATCCTTTTCAGAGTCCCTTGTTGGTGCAAGAAATAAATATATATTTCATAATGTGCTTTATCAGTAACTTTGTAAGCAAATTGTTCACCATGACCCCAACCATCCACCATGTATCTCTGAAAAGGGAAAAGTTGAAATAGATATTAAAATAAACCTACCTTCAAAAATAGGTGCACACAGGTTTCAAGTGAACTAATAATTTCTTATATTTTAAGCTGAGTGGTAGGTACATAAGTATTAATTGCATTCTATTTAAACTTTTGTATATCTTAAGTATTGCATATTTTTTAAATATCCACAAATTTGTGTACAAACTTGTCTGATATATTAAATGACATGAAATGAAAATTATAAAATACTCTGTTCAAAAGTTAGTTATCACTGGTAGAACTCTTTGAGGGATAATATGAGGAATCATATTACTTGGGGAAATTTTCACATTCTAAGTTTCTGTTTTGAATCAGCAAACTACCCTGATTTTTCACAACACTCTTCCCAGTGCATTTTATTTTATGTCATAACAGCATGGGCATTGAAATATTAATGAACTAGATTAACTACCCTGGTCAGGAAAAATACCTCAAACACACTTCAGACCAAAACTGGGGACAAATTTTGGTTTTGCGGAAATTTAATATTATAAATTATTGACAGAAATAAATGACTTTAAGCTCTTGTGTTATTGAGAGGTTTACTGTGACATGACCTTTGCTCTGGTAGCATTTGTTCTCTAAAATAAAACATGAATTATTCACTTCATTCTTCTATGTTTTTGCCTGAAACTCACATACTACAGCAGTAAAGAAACCCAGACTCTTGTCAATGTGGTAAAGTGGAAAGAAATTCATCCATTGGAAAGTATAGTTATTTAGAATGTGGGAGACTATTTTGATATGCCAAAGACAAAGTGAGGAAAAACATAGCAAATAATTTTTGAGTGCTTTAGTGCTGGGACCCCCGTGGTAGCAAGGCTTCCAAGTGATCTAGAGAAACCTAGAGGAGTTAATGTATGGGGAGCAACATACAAATGTCCATAATGGAGAAGACTGAGTTGACTTATTACAAAGATGTGGATATAATGACTAAATAAAGTCTTAAGGGAAAAGTGCCAACATAAGCGTGCACGTTAGTTATATTTTTCATATTATTTTCCATCACTCTCTATGACCATCGATATTTAATTAGAATTCATTCATTAGTTATCCAAACTTAACCTAAGGTCTAGACATATATTTTGGCATAATTCATGGTATTTCAACAATGCAAAAGTTTATAGCTTTGGGTAAATTTTTCACTTAGAAAATAGTTATAACTTGGGAAAAAAGGTTAATTTTCTTATTCCACAATAAGCATTGATAAGTAAGAAAAAAAACACTAAAAAGGACAAAGTGAGAACCAGTTTACAGAGTAAAAACATATAAACATATATCCAATGTATGTGATTGTATTTATAATTTCCTATTATATAAGAAATGTAACTAAAAACAACTATGTGTATTTTTATTAGATTATATCAGCGTGATAGTCTGAAGTGTGTGTGTGTGTCTGTCTGCGTGTGTGTGTTTGTTTATGTGTGTGTTACAAGGGTTCAGAGGATAGGAAATTTCAACAGACAGATAAATATCCAAAAGAAATGGATTGGATCAGCAATGAACAAAGACTCGAGGATGAGAGACTATGATGCATTTTATCACCTTACAGAGCTTTGTTTTGCTTGAGGCCTGTGTCAAAGGGGAGAGTTGCATTGCAAAAAATGAGACTGATATTGTAGGAAATCAAGTCTCAGAGGGAAACAATGTTAAAATGCTTAGATTTATAGTCCTCACATTTATAGTCCTTAGACTATAGAAAGTCACTGGAGAATTTGAAGCACAAGAGTGCCGAAGGAGAACAAAATATACCACCATGAAATATGCCTCCTTGGCATAAAGTTTATCCTGAGGTGGTTGTTTGTTTGTTTGTTTTAAAGATTTTATTTATTTATTTGACACACAGAGAGAGAAATCACAAGTAGGTAGAGAGGCAGGCAGAGAGAGGGGAGGAAGCAGGCTCCCTGCTGAGCAGAGAGCCCGATGCAGGACCCTGAGATCATGACCTGAGCTGAAAGCAGAGGCTTTAACCCACTGAGCCACCCAGGCGCCCAACTGAGGTGGTTGTTTTTAAGAAAATGCAGACACAGTTCTGAAAACCTAGTAGAAATTATCCTTTTGTAAGAGACAGTTCAAGTTACAAGGGAAATCTCCATTTGTAAGGCTGTCCTTCTGCTCTGTAACAGGAAGAGGCTGACCAAAATCTCTAGAAACTTACTGAAGGAGAAGGCATGGATTTAAATCTTCACAACAACCATATCCTGTGCTTTGCCTGAAAACCTCCTATAACTGGTGAAGGTACTAGGAGTTAGTGACTTTCTGTATTTTGTATATGCCTAATATAATCAACAGATGCAGGAAGAAACCTCCCCTGAGATTCCATTATCTGACTTAAAAATAGAACCTTCTGAGATAGGAGGTTGTCATAAATCCCTCTTTGGAGTGGTTTACTCCCAGAAAAAAAATGACTAAGAACTCTACCAATAAATCCCCTTTCTGGAGGAATTTTGTGACTACAAAGAGGGAAAGACTACTCACACCTGTATATACAGACACTATTATTCACTTTGTTATCTCCAGCTTGTTCTCCTGAAAAAGCCATTTGTCTTTCCTAAAGAAATGCATTTGTTTTTCCCAGAGAAGCCACTTCCCCTTCCGTCTCTCCTGCTAAGCTAGGTATATAAACCTTTCACTGAAACCTGGGTAGAGCTAGCTCCTTCTTTTGTTATCCCCTCCTATGAATGCAAATAAAGTTTTCTTCCTATTACTTGGTCTTTTGACAGTTTAATTCACAGGCCCCCTGGTACAAAACTTAAGAGGGTAGAGGAAAAGTTTTCCCTCCTCTACAATACAATGAAATATAACCACTTACTTGTGAAGTTTGTATTGTCGGGCTGTTTCCTGGGAGAAATATTCATACAATCGCAATCTTTGGTTCCATTCTCGCTACTTAGGCGACTAACTAACAAATGAAGGAAAGTAGTAACACTAATTAGACTTTTACAAATGTAAACTTGTGCCTTTCAATTATCCATTAAAACAAAACTACAAATGAATGCACACATTGGTGGCTGAGAAATCTGTCTGTAGCATTTCAACCCTATAATTTGACAAAGGATGAATAAACTTAGAGTCTTGGTAGATTTCCACTTATGAAAAAGTAAGTAGAAACAAACAATAAAAAATCTTCTAAGTAAAATTAAAAATATATTGAAATTTGTGTCTGGCGGGATAGGTTAGAATGCTGTGTGATCTTGAACGGGTTACATACCTTTTCTGTGTCTCAGTTTACTCACATATAATAGGGTGAAATGCTTAAAAATAACATATGTAAAATATCACAATTTCTAACACATATAGGGTCACAAGAGGGCACCTGGGTGGCTCAGTCAGTTAAGTGTCTGATCCTTGATTTCTGCTCAGGTCATGATCTCAGGGTTGTGAGATCAAGCCCCATATAGAGCTCTGTGCTGGGTGTGGAGCCTGCTTAAAAATCTCTCTCTATTTCTCCCTCTGAACCTCCCCCATCTCAAAAAAAGAAAAAAGAAGGTCACAACAAACAGAAACAATAGTAGATATAATTACCCATACCTCTACTTGAAGTAGAGCTCCTTTCAGGAATAATTCAAGTTAAATTTACCTTGGCCTTAAATTTTCAAATAACTGATAAATTTTGTCTAAACTTCATAATATCAAATTACTTCTAAAGTCCAAAAGTTTTATTTAAAGGGCCAAATAATCAACTTCCATAAAACTAAGTGGTTTTACCAAAATATAAAACTTTACTTAATAGAATTGTGACTGCCAAACCCACACGACTTATGAATTAATTAAAATTAATTAATAGGCTTTCTACATTTACGAGCTTGTTGCCTCCTCTGTATATGGAAAAAAAGTATTCATTATTAATGAAATTATCAACTGTGTCATTTGCTACTAATGTAGTTTAAGGAATAATGAAAGAATATGTTAGGTAAATGTGAAGGATGATTCTGGAAAAGTTAGAGAAATAAAGGTAAACTTCTGTAGTTAAACATACATACAGCTTTCAATTTACTCACCCCAAATAGTTAGTCCTATCATTGTGGCAATGAGTATAATCAGCACAGTACAGCTCAGTCTCAGAGCAGTGCGATGCCACTTGGGACATTTAGGGTAATCTGTAATAAAAAATTTTTCTTTCTGAAACATTTAGGAATTTAAAACAAACTTGAAAATGCATCATAGAAATGTAAGATTCTGGGGGTGCACATTTTCTTAAGGGAGGGAAGAAATATACAATCTCTGTTTAAATTACCTTGATATGAATGAACACTTAATTATCTTTAAAGAATTGGATTTATTGATGCTAAGAGGTTAATATGTTTTATTTACTATTTATTAAATACCTTTCTTATGAAACACTTCCATTCAAAAGCTACAATTCACAAACAATGAAACTGGTGGATGTTAGTTGATCAGCTGGTTATTCAAAACATTGCCTCTAAAATTTGTCATCTACCTTCATTTAGACCTTTTCTGAGTCACACAGATATTATTCAGTGGGACCAAAGCCTGGAAAGGCAAAATATAAGCAATACCAAAATAACTGAATAATAATAAAAATGAGCGTCAAAAAGAGAAACATAAGCAAAACTGAGTATTGTAGCCATCTTCTCAAATGTTGTTTGAAGTAAGAGGTTTATATTTATATCAATTCATGAAACAAATCTCAGATGCTATCCTTTATAATCACATACTTTGATTAATAAAATAGCATTATAATACTTTCATAATCTTCAACCCAGGTTAAATAAAATCTGACCCATTACATTCAATTTATTAAGATTTATGTAAACATTATTTAAAGGAAAGATAAAACATTTTCTGATTAACAGATTCTAGTTCAAGTTCTTAAAAGTTCTCATGAGAAGTCTAAGATTAAAAGACCCACAGAAAATTCTAACTGTATTGAAATGGAAGGTTATGGGTTCCTACCTTTGCATGCCCACTTGTGCTGGCAATGATAGGAATGCTTTCTTGGCTTCTGCATCATTGATCTCTCTGTGTTTTGTGTCTGTCCAAACATCCTGTAAATAGAATAATCCATATTTGAGTGAGATGGAAAGAGAGACATTACCTTATCAAAAGCAGAGTCACTCTCTATAAACTGTGGCATTGAAATAAACCCAATGCTGAAAACCACAAAGGATGTGATTTATGAGTGAGTTGAACTTCATTTTTTTAAAATAAACTATTCCTTTTAGGATAGTTTTAGACTGGCAGAAAAATTATGAAAGTAGCACAGAAAGTTCCCATATACATCATACCCAGTTTCCCCTATCATTGCCATGTTACCTTACTATGGTATGTCAAAATTAATGAATCAATATTCATGCATTATTATTAAAGTCTATACTTACTTCATTTTTCAATTAATACCTTTTCTTAGTTCTTACTTAATGTATTTTCCTATTCAAGGACCACATTCAGGATACCACAGTACCTTCATTCTTCACATCTTCTTAGGATAATCTTGGCTGACAGTTTCTCACTCTTTCCTTGGTTTTGATTTTTTTTTTTTTACAGTTTTGAGGAAAGTGGGTCAGATAGCTTGTAAAATATTCTTAAATTAGGGTAGTCTGATGTTTTTTTCATCATTACACTTCGGTTAAAGGTTTTTGGAGGAAGATCACAGAGAAGAATTGCCATTCTTATCACAACTTAAAAGAATGCATACTACCGACATCGGTTATCACTGTTGTTAACTTTGATCATTTGACTGTAGGAGTGTTTGTGGTTTATCTACTATAAAGTTACTCTTTTTTCTCCATTTCCATAGTGTACCCTATGAAAGGAAGTTAATATGTGCAGCCTACACTTAAGTGGAGAATTATACCACTTCTCTTTCACAACATAGTAACTACACGAATTATTTGGAAATCTTCTGTGGGTGATTTTTGTCTAATCTCCCATTTACTTCTTTATCAATCATTTATATCAGTAAAACTCATTCATCTTTATTTGATATTTTCTGTTACAATCCAATACCACTTTATTTATTTTGTTGTTCCTATTATACCAGCTTTGGCCATTGGAACTCTTTCTGTTGGTTCCATGAGTTCATACTGATGTCTCCAACTTTAATAAATTACAACATGGATCATGTTAACTCCTACCCTTGCATTTCTATTATCTCCTGCTCCAGTAGTGAGAAACATGGTCAACATCATCACCATTCATTTACTTAATTATTCAACTCCAGTATATTTATTTTGTGGTTTAGAATTGTTATTCCATACCCTATGGGAAATTACCATTGACAGTGCTATGTACAGTTCCTTTTGTTACTAAATCTTACAAGCGAAGACTACACATTTCTCAGATTACATAGATTTTATCCTCACACCCTTCAGTGAGGCTGTTTCATACCTCTGCAATACAGTCAGATTCTTTTTGCAGTTTTTGCATTTCATACTGAGGTACCATAGCCTCTAAAATTATTTTTTTAATTTGCATAAATTAAGGTTCACTCTTTCTGCCGTAAAGTTCAGTGGGTTTTGACTAAAACATAATGTCATGAATCCACCATTATAATATCATACAGAATAAGTTCACTGTCCTAAAACTTAACACCCCCCCTTTTTTAAAGATTTTATTTATTTGTCAGAGAGAGCACAAGCAGGCAGAGTGGCAGGCAGAAGCAGAGGGAGAAGCAGGCTCCCTGCTGAGCAAGGAGCCCGATTCGGGACTCAATCCCAGGACCCTGGGATCATGACCTGAGCTGAAGGCAGAGGCCTAACCTACTGAGTCACCCAGGCGTCCCTAACTTAAACCCCTTGAATGTCATTGAAATAAAGAAGACTTGGGAATAAAGGATTGAGGAGACATAATGGATAGATAATGATTCTGGAAATAAGTTTGAGATGACTATTAGATACTCAAAGGGAAATGTCAAATAGGCAGCAGATATTTGTACCAGGAACTCAGGAAAAGAACTGTATGTGAAGCAGAATGAGCTCTAGAAAGTGCTTACACAGGGCTGAGTCCTGTCCCTTGAAGAACTTTGTTGGAGCTAAAACAGAGGAACGGAAGCCAGTAGGTAAGATTAAGAAGAGGAAGCTATGGATGGAAGAAGAAATGCCAAAACACGTTCAGAAATCCATAGAAAGAATTTTTGTTAAGTGAGAGGTGTTAAATGCTGCTTGAAGTTCAAGAAATACAAGGATAGCAAAATGGCCATTGAATTTGGCAAGGTGGAATCATTAGTAACATTGATCAGAATTTATTTTATGAAGAGAAGAGAATGGAATATATTGAAAAGAGAATAGCAGGTGAGGATTTGAGAGTGTATACTTAACCAAATCTATTGACAAGTATACTCTGAAAGGAATAACGGGATAGTAACTAGAGGAATATGTCTGGTTATGGGAGTTTTGAAAAAATATAGTGATTCCTAGAGCATCTTTATGGTAATAGAAAATAATCAGTGAAAAGGAAAAATTGGTAAGTTCAAGTAAGTGTGGAAAAAGGAATAACTCAATAGTGTTTTGAGAAGTCAAGAGTAAATGGGTTCCAGAGTACAAGTGGCTGGGTTTGCTTTTTATAGGAGCAAAGATATCATTTCCACTGTAATGGTGGAGAAAATAGGTAGAGATAAAAGTTTTAAATGCATATTATTGGTGAATAGAACAAGGATGATCCTGTGTTTGAGTTCTAGACACATTACTTTCAATCTCCCAAGGGTTGTGCACAGACCTATAAATTGTTTTTCTATATCAAAGAAAAGCAGCTGTGAAAGGACAACCACAGTCTCTTCCTTTGCTGGCCACTTATTTCCTCCCTGCAGTGGTTCTGGCATTTCTTGGGCATATTTTGAAGACTGTGGTTTACCTAAAACTTCATCACATATGTTCTATGCTTTTGTGATTTATTTGAAATTTTACAGAAAAAAATAATAAATTAGACCAGCATGTATCTAAGTGGATATGACTCAGCAAACTGACTAATTGGGAGCCAGGTACATTGTCAGAAGACTTGCTATTAAAAGGAGAAGAATTGGAACTAAAGGAGAAGTTCTTTCAATAGTATCTTTTTTTTTAAGATTTTACTTATTTATTTATTTATTTGACAGGGAGAGAGAGAGATCACAAGTAGGCAGAGAGAGAGGAGGAAGCGGGCTCCCTGCCGAGCAGGGAGCCCAATGCTGGCCTCCATCCCAGGACCCTGAGATCATGACCTGAGCTGAAGGCAGAGGCTTTAACCCACTGAGCCACCCAGGCACCCAATATCTTTTTTTTATTCAATTTTATTTTTTCAGTGATCCAAGATTCATCATTTATGCACCACACCCAGTGCTCCATGCAATACGTGTCCTCCTTAATACCCACCACCAGGCTCACCCATCCCCCCTTTCCCCTCCCCTCCATAACCCTCAGTTTGTTTCTCAGAGTCCACAGTCTCTCATGGTTCATCTCCCCTTCTGATTTATTACTTATTTATTTATTTATTCTTCTCCTAGAGTCCTCCATTTTATTCCTTATGTTCCACAAGTAAGTGAAACCATATGATAATTATCTTTCTCTGTTTGACTTATTTTACTCAGCATAATCTCCTTCAGACCCATCCATGTGGATGCAAAAGTTGGGTATTCATCCTTTCTGATGGCTAAGTAATATTCCAATTTATATATGGACCACATCTTCTTTATCCATTCGTCTGTTGAAGGACATTTTGGCTCTTTCCACAGTTTGGCTATCTGGACATTGGGAATGTAAGTTGGTGCAGCCACTTTGGAAAACAGTGTGAAGATTCCTCAAAAAATTAAAAATAGAGCTACCCCATAGGGTAATACCCTGCAATTGCACTACTGGGTATTACCCCAAAGATACAGATGTAGTGAAAAGAAGGGCCATATGAACCCCAATGTTCAATAATATCTTTACTTGAAGAGACTATTCTCCAAAAGACTGGAGGGAAATGGGGGAAAATAGAGGACAAATATGGCAAAAAAAGGGGGGGCTGGAGAAAAGTTATAATGGCTTAAAAAGAAAGGAAATGATAGCAATATTATCGGATCATTCAGTAACTAAGAATTTTTTGTATTCTTATATTTATCATTTGATTATTGGAGTTACCTGTGTAAGTAGCAGAGATCATGTCTTTTCTATCTTTGGATTTACATCACCTAGTAGGATGCTTGATGAATGTAGCTTTAAAAATAGGTATGTGTTGAATAAACATATACATGAATGAGGTTGATGAAGCCCAGATGATGCAAGGTGCGGTTCATTTACACAAACACACTTACGATTGGAGGCAGAAAATGAAAAGATGAGGTAGGTACTCACTTATTTTGAAATAATAAAAACAGATATTTTATGATTTATATCACTTATTGAAATAATAGATCTTATTTTTAAATTGTTTTGAGTATTTATAGTATGAAGTGGACACATTATTTCATTTAACCATTCAAACCACTCTATGAGGGCTATTATCTCCAGTTTATAGATGAGGAAACTAAGTGGCAGAGAGAACAAGTTACTTAATGTAACGTTGGGTCAAGAATGTGGATCTCAGGATGCCTGGGTGGCTCAGTCCTTAAGTGTCTGCCTTCCGCTCAGGTCATGATCCCAGGGTCCTGGGATCCAGCCCTGAATCATGCTCCCTGCTCCACAGGAAGCCTGCTTTTCCCTCTCCCACTCCCCCTGCTTGGGTTCCCTCTCTTGCTGTCTCTCTCTCTGTCAAATAAATAAATAAAATCTTAAAAAAAAAAAAAAAGAATGTGGATCTCTACAGTCTGATGCAAAGTGTGAACTCTTAAACACATGTCTATAACATTTCTCAAAACAAGCAAACACATACACACACATTTCCCCAAAGACATCTATTCTAAACCATCTAAAGTCTTTAACTTCTCTTTATCCTATGAGAAATTTTACCAGTGATTACTTAAGTGTGAATAATCATGTTTTCAATCACTTACTGTGCATTTGATTCAACCAAGAGTACTATCCTCCTAATTACTTATTATTAAGGAAACATTTTGATGAGTAAAATAATCAAAATAAACAACAGGAACTTCAGGGTCTCCGAGACAAAGAGAGCAGAGCAAAGTGGTCTTTGGACAACCACAGAACAATTTAGTCCTTTGGATGCTGGACCAAAAGTTTCAAGAGAGAGAAATAGGTTATATAGAGCATGATTGCCGAAGTCCAGCTCCAGCAGGTCCAGGGGTCCCTGAAGGATGGACGGTGTCAGCGAAAGGAGTGAGAGAGCCAAGAGATTCTTTCTGATCACCAAGCAGGCATCTCTACTCTGCTGATCCCAGTATCTTTATTTATAGGCAATGAGTCGGGCAGTCCATGACAGGACAACAATAGCATGATCTTTAAGATTTTTTTAGAGATATGAAGCACTTTGATCAGTGAAAAAACATTTTCTATATATTTTCCCATGTACCAATCCCTCAATCATGACAGAGATAGATTATCCAGTTTTTTAGAAGGATGACCCTTAATGGACTTGCCCCCGGTATACAGGTGCAAGTGGGCCATGCTCTTATTTTTAGAAAAGGATTAAGGAAATTCCCACAAAAGTAGAATAACAAGGTATTTTTTTAAAGAAAAACAAGTGAAGTGAGAAAATGTCAAGTTAGTAGTATGATTACTACATGGGCTTTATGGTTAGACATAGTAGTGAGAGCTACACAAGTCAGGCTTCAGTAGTTTGCAAGTTTTTTTCTTTGTGACTGAGTATGTAGACACTGTGGGGGTCCTGTTCTTGCTACTCTTTGCTATTCTTGCTATTCTTTGAACAAATGGCAAGGTCTTTTTTAACACCTTTTTGTCTTTATATTAACTGTTACATCTACATTCTCATTGCAAACACCAGTAAAGGAGAACGTGGGAGTGGGTGTTGTAAGAACATTCATGAAGTGCAGGCCTCAAGGAGGGCACCATAACTTGCCATTAATCATTAAGGGAACATGTAGTAACCAGTGCTCTGCTTTTGCTTGTGCCCTGTCTTTAGATATGGCTCTCCTTCTCTGGGCAGAGCTACCCCTCGTTCCAGGACTTCAAGTTATATTAAAATTTTTCCTCCTGATCTGCAAGAGCTCAAAGAGATAACAGTAGAAGGAACTGTTACAGAGATAGGATCTGAGGTCCTTCTCATGTGGCCTCCTCTGAATAATCTCGGTATGGTTAGGAGTATCTAGAGGTATTATAAGTAATAGGATAAATCCTAAGATAGAGATCAGAAACAATGGAAGGAGATACCAGGTTCACTTTGTTTGGCAGGAGCTGTGCAAACGCTGCTCTTCCCACATTGTGACTGTGTCAACCAGCGAGGCCCATGTGGCTCCCAGCACATGATTTTCTATAATTATCTAGAAAAGACAGGAATCATAAAGAAGAAATGGATAGATTTACTGATAATCAAATGTGAAACTTGTGTATGTCACAGCGAAAATGAAAGAAAAATAACCACAAAACTACATGAAAGTTTATGGAAATGTTATGGTAGCTTTCTTCCCTACTCAATACCATTTGCCAAACAGTCAAATAACAAAGCATTATTTGATGGCACGCAGGTAATTTATTCAATGGCCAGAGATGTAGAAAGGGAACTTGCTCTACAGGCACTGTCTCCTGAGAGGTGGAAGGGCATAGATGACCCGGCTGGGGGACAAACCAGCGGTATTTAATGTGGGCTAGATTGGAGGAGGTAGAGATGATTTCTGGGAAGGTAGACCACATTCTTTTTTCTTCCTTATTTGGTCAAGGATTTCCTGTCACCATGCCTTTAGGGAGGAGACTTTAGTATGTTAATATAATATAATGAAGGAATATTATGAACTTTGGCCCACTTTGTCATCTTGGGCCTGCCTGGTTTGATCCAGTTTCTTGTGGTCTGACATCAGTCTCATCTGGGCAAGAACACCTATCAGGGAGATACTAGAAAAACACCCATCTTTTAGAAAAATTCTCTCTGGAGCTCTTTGGGGATCATCTGGTGACGGAAACACAACTTTTTCTATATTAGTTGATTAATCATATTTTCTCTCATACTTAAATTTTTTAACAGGTCTATTGAGGTATAGCTGACATAAAATAAAACATACATGTTTAAAGAATACAAATTGATAAATCTGATATGCATATGCACCTGACACTATCACCACAATTAAAATAATGGACATATCCATTATCTTCAGTTTACTCCTGCTCCCTTGTGATCTTCCCAAATCTCTCCGCCCCACGTCAGTCACGATGCTGTCTTCTGTCACTGTAGTTAGGTTTGAATTTTGTGGAATTTTATATAAATTGAATTATAAAGTATGCACTCTTTTTTTTACAGACTTAGTTCATTCACTACAGTTATTTTAACACTCACTGGTGGTATTTTATATGTCAGATGTCATTGCTATTTTATCACTGAGTAGTATTCTCTTATCTGAATACACCACAATTTCTTTAACCAATTCACTGGTTGTTGGACATTTGGCTTATTTCGTGTTTTGGCTGGTAGAAGTAAAGTTGTTATGAACATTTGTGTACAAGTCTCTGTATGAACATATGCTTTCATTTTTCCTGAAAAAAAGCTAAGAATGCAATGGTTTAGCTATATGAAGCATGTATGTTACCTTTTTAAAATAAATTTATTGAGATAGGATTTGCACACCATAAACTTCATCAGCTTAAAATGTATGATTCAATGTTTTCTTGCATATTTACAGTGCTGTACAACCAAGCATAAAGTCTTGTAGCCATTAGCAGTCATTCGCCCCCCTCTCCACCTGAGTCCTTACCTACCCCAAACCTTAGGAAACTGCTAATCTACTTACTATCTCTATGGATTTGTTTATTCTAGATGTATTACATAATGTCATATAATATGTGGCTTTTGTCACTTAGCACAATATTTGTCTTGTTAAGAAAGAGCCAGATTGTTTTCCAAGGAGGTTGTACCATTTTCTGTTCCTCAGCAACATCATACGAGTTCCAACAGCTGCATCACTTGCCAACAATTAATGTGATCAAACTTTTTGATTTCGTACATTATAATACAGGTGTCCTGGTCTCTAATTTTCATTTTCATTTTCTTAATGACTAATGATGATAAGCATATTTTCATGTGCTTATTTACCATCCATATATCTTTTTTTGTGAAGTGTCCATTCAAATCTTTTTTTAATTGCTTGTTTTACTATCATTGAGTTTCAAGTGATATATAATAAATATAAATATGAATATATATAATAGATATAAAATATATTTTTTCTTCAAGTCCTTTATGAGATATGAGATTTGCGAAAATGTTTTCCCTAGTCAGTGGCCCGTCTTTTCATTTCTTTAAGGGCATCTTTCAAAGACATGTTCTTAATTTTGATGAAGTCCAATTTACCTACCTTTTTTCCTTTATGTATCCTGCATTTGGGGTTGTATCTTAAAAAATCTTTACTTATCTCAAATTCAAAAGATTTTCCTCTGCTTTCTTCTAGAACTATTATAGTTTAAAGCTTTATATTAGATCTATGACCCATTATAGATTAATTTAGAAATAATTAACTTTATCCCCGGGTTAAATTTGTATATGGTGTGAATTATATATTTAAGTTCATTATTTTTGTATATTGATCCTAAATCCTACAGCCTTGCAAACTCATTTGTTGATTGTAGCAACATTCTTATATTTTCTCTAGTATTTTCTACAAATCACCTACAATTCTGCCTTTCCAGTCTGGGTACACTTTCTCCCTTTTTTTTGACCTATCATAGTTTTTCTGTGTTCTATTTCATTGATTTTTCAATTTTATCTTAACTGTTCCCTTTCTTCTGCTTACATTGGATATCACTTGCTTTTTTTGCTAATATTTTTTGCTAATTTTGTAATATGAAAACTATAATCCTTCATTTAAGATCTTCTTCTTTAACATGGTATTTAGAGCTGTAATTTTTTTTAAGATTTTATTTATTTATTTGACAGAGAGAGAGAGAGAGAGAGAGAGAGAGATCACAAGTAGGTAGAGAGAGAGGAGGAAGCAGGCCCCCTGCTGAGGAGAGAGCCCGATGCGGGCCTCCATCCCAGGACCCTGAGATCATGACCTGAGCCCAAGGCAGAGGCTTTAACCCACTGAGCCACCCAGGCGCCCTAGAGCTGTAAATTTTTGAATAAGTACTGCTTTACTAGCATCTTACACATTTTTATGTTTGTGTTCATTTACAAATAGTTTCTATTTTTTCTTTTGATTTCTTATTTAATCCACAGATTATTTATAAATGCACTATTTAGTTTACAAATATTTGGGAATTTCCTACATAGTTTTCCCCTGTCGATTTCTAATTTATTTCCATTTTGGTCTAACAGCATATTTTGTTTAACTTGAATAATTCTACATCTATTAAGATTTGTCCTGCTTTATGACCCAGAATATCATCTATCCTGTTAAGCATTCTGTGTGCACTTGAAAAGTATATGTATACTGCAGGTGCTGGGTGGAGTGTCCCATAAATGTCAATTACTGCAAATCATAGATTAGGGGAAAATATTTGTAAATTATATATTTGATAAGGGACTTTTATTCAGAATGTATAAAGAACACTGACAGTTCAATAATAAGAAAATGAGGAGCCTAAATTAAATATACTCAAAATATAGGAATAGACATTTCACCTAAGAAGTTATATAAGTAGCTAATGAGTACATAAAGAAATGTGCTTAGGATACTAGTTATGAATGTGGATATTAAAAACTTAATAGCAACACTCTTCTTTCTTGTTCTGCAAACTCCAGCAACCTTTATTTCTCTGGTCTCTAGGCTCCTTTTCAACTCAGGGAGACTGCCAGGATGGGTCTGTCTGGAGGTTCACTGCCCTGCAATCTAGAAACATCCTCAAGTCGGTAAGCCAGAGCAGCCATAGAGCAAACCTCATTTGTTTCCCATTTCTCAGAGATGACTATCATCCATTGCTGATGTGCAAGGTTCCCAAAAGCCATTTTATAAAGATTGTTTGTTTTTTTAGTTGTTTCAAACGGGTTGAACAGAACCAAGAGGAGATGTTTGTTTCTTTATTACAGAAATAGACTCAGGCATTTACAGAGGCTGAGAAGCCTTGCAATTTGCTTTTTGCAAACTGGAAAGCCAGGAAAGCTGGTGGTATAATTCAGGCTAATGCCAAAGGCCTGAGAGACAAGAATGCCAATTTCTAAAGGCAGAACAAAATGGATGCCCCAGCTCAAGCAAAGAGCAAATTCGCCCTTCCTCTGCCTTTTGTTCTAGTCAGACCCTCAATAGATTGGTTGATATCCACCTGTATTGATGAGGTGATCTTCTTTACTCAGTCGATGGATTTAAATGCTAACCTCAGGGCACCTGAGTGGCTTAGTGGGTTAAGTGTCTGCCTTCAGCTCAGGTCATGATCTCAGGGTTCTGGGATCGACCCCTGCATCAGGTTCTCCACTTGACAGCAAGTCTGCTTCTCCCTCTCCCTCTGATCTCTCTCTCTCATATAAATAAACGGAATTTATGAATAAATAAATAAATGCTAACCTCTTCCAGAAACATCTTTGTAGACTCAAGCAGAACTACACAGTTATGGGGCATCCCTTAGCTCAGTCAAATTGATGTGCAAAATTAAGTTTCTATGCACCTTAAATTGCCTAGATATCAGAATACCCACAGAAATTATAGTTCCAATTGCTCCTCTCTATGATGGTTTATCTAAAATTCGAGATCTGAAAAATTCATTATACTACTGTTTCAACAGTGAGATTATGTTCCATTCATTTATTTTATTTCATTTTTAAAAATTTTAATCAGATATGAGAGAGTTTGATACCTGTTTATATCTTTAAACTGTTTTATTCCTTATAAATAAGGCAGTTGAAATAGTGAAATGCCTTTCCTTTTATAAAATTACTAAAAATATTTGCTACTGGCAGGGGGTGGGGGGTGGGTGGTGCCTGGGTGTCTCAGTCAGTCAAGCATCTGCCTTTGGCTCAGGTAATGGTCCCAGAGTCCTGGGATGGAGCCCTGCATTGGGCTCCCTGCTCAGCGGGGAGTCTCCTTCTCTTTCTACCCCTCCCTCCTGCTCTGCTCTCTCTCCCTCAAATAAATAAAATCTTTCAGAAAATATTTGCTACCTATTTTTCTATGATGAATCCTAACTCACATCACACAAATAGAATGACTGCTTTTATTTTTTTTCAGTGTTCCAAGATTCATTGTTTAAGTACCACACACAGTGCTCCATGTAATACGTGCCCTCCTCAATACCCACCACCAGGCTCACCCATCCCCTCTCCCCCGCTTCCCTCCATAAACCTCAGTTTGTTTCTCAGAGTCCAGTCTTTCATGGTTCGTCTCAGCCTCCAATTTACCCCAACTCATTTTTCCTTTCCTTCTCCTAATGTCCTCCATTTTATTCCTTATGTTCCACAAGTAAGTGGAACCATATGATAATTGACTTTCTCTGCTTGACTTTTTTTACTCAGCATAATCTCTAGACCCATCCATGTTGATACAAAAGTTCGATGTTCATCCTTTCTGATGGCTGTGTAATATTCCATTGTCTCATAGGATGAGACAGAAATAGGTGCACTTTTTTTTACTTAAAATGTCCATTCAGATTCTTGATACTTTTTGACATATTTCATCAATGTCTTATACTTTGAAGAGAAAGAAAGGTCTATAAGTCTCAAGTCAGAAATGAGCACTTACACTAGTAATTTACATTTTTTTCTGAGCGAACAAGTTCAAATATTCTGTTGTTTTCTCTAGTCATTACTACGTATTCTGAATAATCTTATGAAAGACAATGACATGGTCATCTTTGAAATAATACTAATTCTGAATGAAAGAGTTGATTTCTGGAGTGTTAGAGAAAGGAAGCACTAGTTAAAGAATCAAGCACAATTTCTGTGAAAAGGAAAGATAGCATCTCTCGTTCACATGTAACCTGTTATTTCTACCTGATCTTCAGAAAAAAAGCAGAGTTTAGTCACAAACTGTACAGGACTGAGTCACAGCAACTCACCATATATTGTAAAAATTTCCTTTGTTCTTTTTGTGTTGATGAAAATAGATAGATGGTAGATTGATAGATAATTTCTTTTGAGAGAAAGAGAGACAGAGAAAGCGCTTGAGAGCGAGGGAGAGGTGCAGATGAGAGGGAAAGTGAGAGAATCCCAAGCAGGTTCCATGCTCAGTGAGGAGCCCAGCACCAGACTTGACTTCAGGACCCTGGGATCACGACCCGAGCAAAAATCAAGAGTCTGACTCTTAACCAACTGAGCCACGGATATCCTCCCCAAGGATATATATTTCAAGAAAAAAAAAATTCCAGATTGTTGTGACACACCTACTATGGATCCATTGATCTAAACTAATAGTTCATTTTTTAAAAAGAAAAGAAAAAAAATCTGAAGGTGTTAACTGGTCACCCAGATAACTGATAAAAAGAAACTGGTACACATTGTACCTGAGTGTGCTCCAGCATTCTTCTTATCATATAATACTGCTCTATTCATTATGGCATATGTTATTACAAAAGGGACTCTTTTACTTCAATAAATGTACTTTGACTAAAATGATAATGATAGCTTAAAGAGAAGTAAAATTGAGCATCTTATTAGTTTTATTACCCCAAATATCTCAATCTTTACTAGCTAGGTCATATGCCAGGTCATGTTTTCCCTCGGTGCCCAAATCACAATATTCCAAGTTCTATCTCTTTTTTACAGAAGAAAGTCAGCATTTACAAGGTCCCCCTTCCCAAATCTGATTCCGGAAAGATTTTTACCTTTTTTTACAGACATGCATTAAATGTTTATTACTTCAGCCAGGATGGTTGTAGAAGGTAAAACTGAAGTACAAAGAAGTTGAGCAGCTTGCCAAGAGTCACACAGGAAATAAGCAGAAAGTCTAGGCTTCCTACACGCAGGCTGGTTCCTACACTTACCTAATCCCACACTACCCTCTGGGGCCTAGATGCTGGAGCTTTTGGCAAAACCACTCACCTCCTGAGCAAAGTGAAAGGAGCACTCCCAGTCCCAAGAGGTTGAGGTTCCATAGTCCCTCACCTCCCTGTTGGTTTTGAGGTGTTGCCATTGAGGCACTTCCCTCAGGAAATCCCCATGGAGCCCACGACTTGAAGCTGTCTTGTCAAAAATGACTGGAGAGAAGTTAACCGCCAAGATTAATCCCTGCAAACTCCAAGGAGCTGAGAGAACCACTGCTAGTCATGTGGTATCCTTCACACACAGGAGAAAAAGCACCTCGGGTTGGGGATGGAGAGGGTGGGGGTATTTTTCATGAAGGTATCAACTCTAAGTTGAAGATTACAAAAGGTGGGTGCCTGGGTGGCTCAGCGGGTTAAAGCCTCTGCCTTTGGCTCAAGTCATGATCTCAGGGTCCTGGGATCAAGGCCCGCATCGGGCTCCCTGCTCAGCGGGGAGCCTGCTTCCCCC